>LPNX011068006.1:40842-162159 GCA_001517045.1 Pseudotsuga menziesii
ATTAATTCTGATGCTACAATTTTGGTAATTTTGCAAACGTCAAACTGATTGTTTTAATAATTTTATGATCTAAAAACAAGATTTTGCTACTTTATGACGTTAACATGAATTGCATAAAGAGCATGAACGAAGCTCACAAATCCATAAGAAGAGAACCAAACAGCATAGAAAACATGCACATAAAAACAACAAGTTGATAACAGAGTTCATCCAGGCCTGCTTCTCAATAGGAGGGCCGATCTATAATCTCAGCATAAGGCAAAATACATGGCAATGATACAATGATACCTTGGCGACAATGTTCAGGAAGAGAACCGCTGCCTAAAACACAACAAGACTACTTCCAGCAACTCTGAAGCCTGAAGACAGTGTAAAATGAGTATAAACACTCGTACCTTCCTCCTACAGAGCTACGCAATCTCCCTTCTCTCCTTTAGCTACAAAGTCTCCGCTCCAAAGCATGAGTGGGAAATGGCAAATGAATGGGTTTATATAGGTTGGCTTGCCCTTCTTCACATGACTCTCATGGATTCCTTTGGTTGCAACTAATTTGCCTATATTGGCCTTGGTTACAACTTCTCCAAGTTGGTTTTCATGTGGTTGGGATTTTTTAATGAATAATAAACAAACATATTTAAAATACCCCTTTTAAAATGGCATGCCCTTTTGGTTGGATTTTAATATGGTTAAAACCATATTATAACCATACAAACCTACCTTAGAACTTTAACCCAAAGTTTGTTATGTGGTGGCGCTCCCCCCTATGGTTTATAAATACACATGCCATAATATTTTTGAACCCACTTCAAGCCCTTAACCAAAGTTTGTTAAAAGCACATGTGTTTAAATAGTGGCATGTCCCACGTGGTGGTTGTGCCAACGGGAGGAGGGGAGCGAATCTTGTGAAATACATGTTTTAAGAGTGGTGAATAAGCACATGTTTTAAGAGGGGGCACGTTAAATGGGATGGTTGGTACCCCATGGGCTGGACCATGAGCTCCATGTGTCCTCCCCATACTATAAGCTTTATACCATTTCTCCTGTGGGTTTTTTTTTTAATATGCTTAGAGGTGAATACTTTTGCATAAACATGCATCAACCAACCGGGAGTTGCCATGTGTCTCTACTTCATTGGTCCATGTCAATGCCTCGTCATATTGTACGGATTCCACGTGTCACCCTGTCAGTGGTGCCATGTGGCACCCCCATTTTCCCTGTTTCATCAATACAACAGAACGTGATAACTTTCTCATACAGAGTCTGTTTGAGGTGAAACAGACACCGTTGGAATCGTCTTGACGAGCCCTTCAATTTGGTGCTAGTTTTGTGGAGATTGGAAGACTTTGAAGCTCCTGGATCATTCCTCCCCCCTGAGAAGCTTTTGGCCTCCAAAAGCCTTTACTAATCAATAGATAGGTGAGGGAATTTCTCCCTCACTTTCTCCTTCTCGATCCACTTGGCTTTTTTTGGATGAGTGCCTTTGATTCCCACTCGAAGATACTCAACATCACCTCTGTGAGAAGTCCTTGTCCTTCTGTCCAAGATGACATCTTCCTTTAGCTCATCCATGTACTCAGGAGAAAATTCATCAACTGATGGCAATGATACATTCTCCTTTTCATCCATGATCATGGGAGGCTCATAGATTTTCAAGTTCTCCACATTCACCACGGAGTATATCTGCATGTATGGCGGTAGCTCTAAGCAAAAAGCATCCGTCCCAATCTTCTCCAAGATGGTGAAGGGACCATATCTAATAGGCTTGAGCTTCTTGCCTTCTCCTTTCATCCTCTCCTTGCTGATGTGAAGCCACACCTGATCTCCCACCTGAAACTGATGATCAAATCTATGCTTGTCATGGTGAGCCTTGTACTGGGCTTGACTCTTCTCCAACTACTCTTGCACTGCTTGATGTACCTATTGAACTCTCTAAATGAACCTACAGGCTTTGTCTTCATCCTTGGAAGCACTTGAATCAACCTCTCTCCCATAAGTCAAGTCCAATGGATTCTTTGGCAAGTACCCAAAGCATGTCTCAAATGGTGAGCTCTGAGTGGAGGAATGCATAGCCCTGTTGGAGGCATGCTGCACATACTGGATCTGTTCATCCCATAACTTAGGATGCTTGTTGCAGTAGCCTTGAAGCAAATGGACAACTGTCCTATTGACTACCTCTGTCTGTCCGTCGGTCTGTGGATGGAAAGTGGTGCTCCTCTTCAGCTTGGTGTCCATCATACACCATAATTTTGTCCAAAACTCCCCAAGGAATTGGGAGTCCCGATCCGAGATAATGGACATAGGAAGTCCAAAGTGAACCCATACATGCTGAAAGAAAAGAGAAGTAGCCTTCTCTGCAGTGACCTAATTTTTACATGGCATAAGAATACACATCTTGCTAAACTTATCCACGACCACACACAAGTAGTCATGACCCCTCCTGGACATAGGAAAACCCCCCAAAAAATCCATGGAAATTCTTTCCCAAGGATGGGAAGGAACAAGAAGTGGTGAGTATAGCCCCAATTTTCTATTAGTGGGCTTACAAGTAGGGCACATCAGACACCCCTTTACATATTTTGTTACAATGTCTTTCATGCGAGGCCAATACACAAGTCTTTGCAAATGAGCCAAAGTCTTACCTACCCCAAAATTCCTTGATATAAGAGAAGTATGAGCTTCTTGTATTACATGGACTCTTTCACTGATAGGAACACATAGCTTGCCCAAATGATAGAGCAACTTTCCCTGCAAATAGTAGTCTTCCACCTGTGTGCCATTGGTTAGCTTCTCATAAATCTCCTTGAAATCATCATAAGTAGCATACTGCTCAATATAACTTTCATGGGACAAAGAATCATTTTTAAAAACAATAGATGCAACAATAGGAGGTGTAGAGAGCATATCTGCCACTTTTTTACTAGTACCCTTCTTGTACTTGATCACTAGATGGAATTGTTGAAGGAATCCCATCCACCTGAAATTACGAACTTGCTGGAGCTTAGTCTAGGACTGGAGATACTGCAAGGGTTGATGATCGGTATGGATGATCATCTCCTTACCCATCAAGTAGTGTTTCCACTTCTTGACACTCTAAACCAAAGCATACAACTCTTTGTCATAGGTGGGGTAGTTGATCACTGCTTGAGTAAAAGTCTCTGAATGGTAGCAAATAGGCTTGCGGTGTGTTGAGGCCTGGAAATTTGCAGGCGACAATAGTAAAGGATTCTCCCCAATCAACATTCCCAACTAGCCCGTTGATTGTTTGGCATAGGGAATCCATCTGGTTTGCGGTCCGGCTACCGTAGGTCAAAGTAACAAAACAAAGGGTTTACCAGTTGTGGCCCGGTCCACCGAGTTTTTTGTATTTTTTGACTTAATCTATGCAATGCAAACACTTAAATAACAATGCAGCGTGATAAGGATGCAAGGAACTACACAACATGATGCGCAGGTTCTTACCTCTCGTCTTAGGCTCACAAGCATCTATATCACATATGGAGTAATGAAATGAACTACCTATCTTCCTAACTATTACCTATCGCCGGGGAGCCCGACTATGATTTATTTATGAGTAATGCAGATTATTCATGCATTATAAACAGAAATTACAGGTAGTTGATATTCTTATCTACAACACATGAAAGATTAAAGATATTTCAACAATTAGATAGCCAACTGTTTCATAAGCAGCATACATTACTCATGGTGAAAATATTCAAAAAATAAACTGGAGAGCATTCATACAGGAACATAGGTTCAAAGAGTTAGAATGGTCTCACAGTTAATGGATACAAAGTTGAAAACAAAATAGTTCCTCTTCAACAAATCCATAGCACACATTTGAATATTCACCAAGCTTTCTCCAACAGGCAAACTGTAATTTATTATTGCAAAAGGAAATAGTTCTTCGCTAGTCTCGCTGGAAAAAAGTCCCCATCCCTTCTAAGTCTTTTACATTTATACAAAAAAAAAGGTCAGACTGTTGGGCTGCCCAAAGTGACCTTTGGGCTTCCCAACCTATCGTCTCCCAACGTTCTACTTTTCTTAAATGTTTTACAAAAATAGCTACAACTTACAATAATGACCGATCCTTCATGAGGAAGGGCCCACACGACTATCTAGAAACTTCCTCCACACTGCAGCCTCATTAGCAATGCCTTCAAAAGTACAAGGTTTCAAAAATTGAATATTTATGTCAAATTTCTTAGCTTGTTTCTTGATAGCCTCGACCCTGGACGTACTCAATCGGAGCTGATCTTCCAGAAGCAGTACACTGATAGCTGGGTGATCTACTTGGCTTCTCAAGATCATATCATTCAAGGATTTCATATCCTGCACCTTAGCTTCTTCCTCCTAGAATCTCTTCTGCAATAGCTCCACAAAGGCATCGTGATCTAGGAAAGCTTCAAGCCTCTCCTTCGCTTTTATCTGGCACTGGTTGTATGTATTGAGAATCCTTCTGAAGAATTCAGTGCATTATCCCTTTGTCTTCTTTACTGCCTTCTTGAAATCTTCAGCGGTATTAATAGAAAACTCCACTAGGTTATAGTCCCATTTGAGGGCCTGCTGGTCTTTTTCCGGTAGCTCTGCTGGCGTTTCCTCGTTGTTCTCCAACCTTTCCATTCATACAGTCAGGACCTATAGGATGTCCTAGGACCTGTCCACAAAGTAGGATGCAGTTTCCAGGATCTCCTCCAATCGGCCGTCGATCTGCAGCACTCTACACCTTTCTTTTTCAATAGCAGTTTGCAGCTGCAGCATCTTGGTTTTCTGGGTCAATACATGCTCCTTGAGAGGCTGGAGGTTAACCTATTGTTCTCTTGCCACTTCCAAAGCAGTGGTCAAAGAAGAAATCTGCTCTTGATGTTCCTTTCTCAGTTCTTGGGTGTGCAGATCATTGGCCTGCAAGAGGATCTTCAGCTTCTCTTCAAGATCCTCCACCTTTGTCAGTAGTTGTCTCTTCTTACTCTTCGGATATTGTCATTCCTTCTGTACTTTATCTAGGGCCTCCTGTGATGTTTCGTTGACTTGCATTTCTACTTGGAGGGCCTGTACTTCAGCTTTTGAGGACTTCATTTCCTGTTGCACATCTTCATATTTCCTTTTGAGCCTGTTGCTTTCTTCTCTCTCTTTCCTCAATGTATCTTTTAATTGAGAAGATTTTTTCTTGGATTTCTCCCAGTCCATCATTATCTTGCCTGGATTATCCTCTGAAGCTTGGATGAATGCGGACTCGGCTCTTAGGGTAAATCTTGGATCCTAGTCTATTCCTAACATAACAGCTGTATCTGTTATCATTTTACCAGGTAGACCTTTCGCCTCAACTTTCCTCTCTATCCTCTTTATTATTCTCTTTGTTGCCCTATCATAATATACAGTGTTGAAATCAGGGATTTCCTTTCCCTTTTCTTGCACAAAAGGAACTAGCTTGAGCGTGGGAACCATGGGTATGCTAGTAGCAGGTACTTGAGGGGTCTGAACCTCAGGGTTCTCCACCTCCTGAGTCTGCCCCGCTGCTATTTCAGAAGCTGACTGTTGTGTCAACTTTATTCTTTTAGCTTATTGCTTTTGGAGCTCCTCATCGAGCTTTCTTTTCGCTTCCTCTGTTTCTTTTCTAGCTGCTTCCTCTACTTTCTCTGTTGCTTCCTGAGCAGCTCTTCTTTATTCTTCTGAATGAAGCCATTCTGCAGCTTCTTTTTCCAACCTATGGGCTTCTTCATTTCTCTGTTTGGCTTCTTCTTCAACCTTTTCCTATTCATCCCCCTTCCCACCTTTGGTGGTGATCTTTTTCTTAAATCTTCTCATTAGCATTGTCATGTTTGGAACATTTCAGAAGACAGATTCTTCCTTATCGAAATGGTGGGTATACTTGAAGTGCACCTTGTGTTCTTTGCAATGCTCAATAACCTTACCTTGCGTGCCACTTCTGTGGTAGGGCATCTCCCCAAAATGGAACTTCTCCAACTCCTCTACGAATTCAGCAGCTTGTTTCACCTTAGTGAATTTGTAGCTTCCTACCTTGAATGGCAAAGGAGGGTAGGCAGTCTTCTTATGTTCGAATAGAAAACTGCCTATTCCATCTATGAACACTTATCTGACTGCCTCCTTGTGGACTATGTAATCCGTTGCATATTTGGGCAGCAGGGAAGGTGCTCTTGATCCTCCAAACATCCGGAAGTACATGCCATTTTCAGTTAAGTAATAATCCGCGTATTCCTCTATCACTTGCATGGCTTCTTCCGACATACAATCACACTCCTTCCGGAAAATGAGTGTGTACAGTGGCATAATGAAGTGCTCACAAACCTCTCTGTAATGGCTATGGTACTGGTGAGCCCACAATGGTCTATAAGCGGCATAAACAGGCATTCTTTCTTGGTCCCAGATGCACCTAAGACCAGGGAAAGGCTGGTTGCACAATATGCAGTCTATCAGAATTGAACTCATATAGAATTCCGATCTTTTTCGGGACTCTCCCTCCAAGGCTGAGGTCAAGTAAGAAGAAAGACTGTTGGATACGATGCTGGCCCAATTGAAAATTGTCCCTTGGGTGGTCACATGGAAAATGATGGGTATCCACTCTATCTTGAAGAGTCTGCCATGAGCTCTCCCAAATATTCTGTTTAGCATCAAGGGTATGAATCTGTAGGGAGCTCTCAAGCTCGCTGTATCATACTCACTGGTCGGTTTGTATCGATAATGCTTTCCCTGCAACATCATTCTCCTAAGAGTTTCCACCAGGTCCATTCTGATGCCATTCAGCCAATCATCGGATAAGAAAACCCGGGCTTCTGGAAGGTGATAAGCCAACGCCACATATCCAGGGCTAAATGTAGCATAGCGCTGTCCTTCAACATTTCCCATGATCATTGTAGTTGTATCTACTCGGGGCAGAATCCAACCAATTAATTCAGAGCATGGGAACAACTCTGGTCGAGTGGAAACCTTCATGAGAGAAGATTTCTCTATGTTAGCATAGATGGATTCTTCTTCGAGGCCAATGTCGGGAACCTCCCTGCGGGAAATCAATCTATATATTTCACCCCATTTGTACTCGGGCTCAACACCAGAAACACATTGAGTGTCTTCAAATATGTATTCAGTCTTTGTTACAACCTCTACTTCTGGCTCTTCTTCGACCACAGGGGCCTTCTTCTTCTGCCTCTTGGACATGGTGGATTCGAATCCTTCCTGCCATATATAACATTGTAACATTGAGAAATTCAAGGTGCAGACATTTATATGATAGTGTGCAGCATTTTACTTCTTCAATGTGTATTATGACAACAATTTGTTAGGGAGATAAATGAATGCATGGATAGCCTAAAATGGCTTAACTAATCTGAACTGTCACAACCAAAGTGCAGCATTTAATGACTTGGTCTATATCTAGCATGATGCAAACATGTCATATATAGTAAAAAACAACATAGCAATCTACTACTGCTGTATGATATTGAACAATTATATCAGCCCCATTCAAGATCACAAGGAAATCTACATCAATAGGCCACCCATTTCTGCTTTCTATGCATGCCATGGTCCTTTCGTTGTGCGGGACAGACCATAGCAGCTATGCAGATTTTCAACGGCACCTTAGCAAAACCATACCCACACCCCTCTAGTCAACAAACTAAGAATAAAGATAAATTTCCTCCCATAGGCTGAGGCTCGACCGCTGAGCTCTACGGGGTAGCTTGAAGTACACAGGTACAAAACGGCTGGTGTTTAAGCAGTGTAGGAAACAACAGTAGTAACTACGATGTTTACTCAACGGTGCCATGCATACACCAATAGAAAAGACATATCTGCTCCAGCAAGCCACGTGTTCGATACTAAGTTCGACGAGGACACACAGAACCACATAGGTGAAAAAGGATAGGGCTTCAACAACGGGTAGCGCACCATAAGATAACAGCCCCAAATCCCCAAAGTAGTCCATGGTGGACCTACCTCCTACCTATCATGACTATGTATGGTGGTTTGGCACAGACGGCGTAACGACCGTCTGCGCCAAAACCCTTCAATACCTATGCCCAGGGTAGCAAAATGAACGGTGGAGAAAAAAAACAAAGCTGCTATGATGGTTAAACTTCCCTCCCATGGTCAAATAAAATAAAATCTCCACTTATATAGGCGCATATCCTAGAGGGTTGAGGAAAACGGTCAGGGACCTAAAACCACCGTAGAAAACCGCTAATAGTTCAAATGGAATGGGAAAGAACGACGAGGAGTCTACCTAGCAATCGGCGAGTATGGTGGATCGATGATGGTCAGACTTCCTCAGCTGCCACTTGGATGTAGGTACACCGATAGTAGGGATCTTTGCTTCCTCAAGAGAATGACAGCTTGATGGCAACAGTGCTCAGCGAAGAAAAAAAAAACAATAAAAAACAATAGCCCATCCCCGTATAAATATATCTGCTCACACGTGCGAGAAGAAAAAATCGGACATCGGCGGGCTTTTGCATTGGAGGCTGGAAGTAATCTCTCTTCCACAATGGGGGATGGAAAAAACGTAGACCCAGCCGTGGAGGCCCGGATGGTGGAAAAACAAAATCAGAAAATCGGACGTCGGAAGGTTTTCGAATCGGAGGATGAAAGCTAACGTTCTTCCGCTACAGTGAACGATCAAAGCGTCGAACCTTCCGTTCTGGTTATACAATCGAGCAGCAGTTGAGAGATTGGACGTTGGAAGGTTTTAGATCGGGAGATGAAAGTTTGAATCTTTCCGCAAGGGTGAAAAATGACATAATAAACGGTTCCGAATCAAAACTCAAAAGCAGTTGAAAAAAGCAGTCTGATCGAGAGAAAACCGAAAGTCACAAATCGAAAGCCCATTCGCAACAGCGGAAGAAAAAATCATAAAATCTTTCGATGCCAATGGAAAAGCACCCGACGTGAAAAACCCAACGGGTCGGAAGTCGGAGGGTTTTTCTTTCCGCAAAGCAAAAACCATCTGCAACTGCAGAAGACCAAAGCTAAGACCCATCCGCAACGGCAAAAGACCAAAACAAATCATCTTCCGATTCGAGCATGCTTTCAAATGCGCTTAAGGGCAGCGACTAGAACGTGATAAAAAAGTCGATTACTTAAGGCATCAGAGGAAGAAATCAAAACAATGGGTAGCTCAATCCAAGCACAAGCAACATTTTTCTGAAACCTCTTAGACCAATCTCAAGAAGAAAATCTAATTCAAACAAAAGGAGGGTCCTAAAAAAATTTTGGAATTTTGGGAAAATGTTGCAGCTGCAACAATTGGCGACTACCTGGTGAACCCCAGATTTCTGAATTAACTCCTTCCCAGTGCAAGACCATCTGAATAAAAGTTGAAATATTCTAGATGTCTTTATCCTTGGGCTGGCCAACTTAAGCATTTAAACCATTGAGAAGTAGTCTATTTTTAGGGAAATGGTAACATCAAAAATATTGCAAGTCTAAATAACTCTTTTGAGGCCAAATAAGTGAGGTTTATTTTGCCTATCATCAGGTAGTTTACATCTTGGACACCACAGGATTGTAACAGAGAGTAAACAGTATTATCCTTTTGTTCCTTATTCCCATGCCAACTGCACTTTTGTGCTTTTTGAACTTTAGTTCTTTTGATATGAGTCCTCCTGCAAGCCTTCCTTACTAAACTTTAATTCAGGATCCTCTATCCCATAGTGTCCTTTTGTGTGAACAATATACTTCATTTTTCAATTCACAGATGGAGAGGATCTTGTGGCCATTTAGTACTTCCTGCTTTGATATGTATTGTTTTTCTTTAAGGAGTTTTGACTCTTGATAGATTTTTTCTTTTCTGAATATATGTCATGGGATCATTTATATATGATATACTGTCTTACTCTGCTTCCTTTCCGTGGGTCTTTTGCTGTCACCCCCTCAGATATTTAAGATGTGAAATGGATGGAGCCTCGAAATAGTATTCGAGACCTCTTTTACTTCTGAGCTATTTACAGGGGTTAATTAATACTTCAATGAATGCATGGCCGATTAGGAACACTACTTCTAGAAGACATTCTATACTTTAAAAGCACAGTCTTTCGCTCAAGATTTCAGTTAATAAAGAACCCTGATGTTTCCATTACAACCAAAAGCTTGCCTCTTTATTCAAGACAAAAAGAAATGATAGCAAAGAAATAATGGAAAACAACATCAAAGCATTAAAGAACACAAAACAATTTATTTATGTACAAAGCAAAAGAAAGAAAAATTATTGCCCACTCCTAAAAATCTTTAATCATGGGGAGTTAAGGGGTAGGCCGAATAATAGAGATGAGTTGTTTAACCATGATCTAGCTGTGCTGTTTTTGAAACTAAACACATGTCTACTATCCTACCATAGTCTCTTACAGCCTGAGGAAGTTGAAGGAGCTCAGGCTGAGTATCAGTCATAGAACTGGCCTTTCTTGAGGTAAGATGTCTTAACTCAAACTCAATTAGATAATTTCCCAGGACAGAATCAGCAGATTCGTTTCCCTCACCTAACTTAGTGACATTGTGCTTCATGTAGGGCTCTCTTAATATCTTAATCAGGTTTGGGCTGCCCTTCTGAGGTAACCACAAGTGAGACCAATCTGAAGCGAAATAGCCATTCAGTCTTGCTGTCCAATATCGGTTCAGGATCATTCCATAACCATCAGGTATGTCTGCTACTACAATATCAATGTAATGACATGTCCTTTTATTTGCAGTCAATCAAATCAGAACGTTCTCCATCTCCCCCACTACTTTGACACTAGTCTTGTCTAGTTGAGTCACGTCCCAAATAGTAGGTTTTAGCTGCCCATTAAGTTTTCTGCAAACTGCCAAAGGCATAACATTCATCGATGATCCAGAGTCCACCAAACAATTATGCACCTTATGATTCAAAATTTCAAGAGTCACAAGGAAAGGTGGAGCGCTAGTTTTCATTGTCTTAGTTAATTCGATCTTTTTTTTCACAGGTTGGTTTGTGGGGGGTATTCCCTCTTTAACTTCCTTAACTTTTTCATTGCTTCCTTCCCCAATATATTTCACAGGTTTGACAGTCTCATTGCTTGGTTCTACCTCCTGGTTGAGGGTATCTGCTTCAGGTGTTTTGTCCTCAACATTTACTTCTACCTGTCTCTTGACATTTTCCTTTAAATGTTTATTCTTTGAAAGTATTGTACTATCCTTAATTGCTATGTTCTTATCTTTTGTTGCTGTAGGTGTATATTGAGACTTGAGAGCATTTTCTTCTGCGTTGAACAGCAAAACCCCATTCCATAGGAACATTGTATCATCATCTTGCTTCTCTATGGTCTGCTCTTTTCCTCCTTTTTCACCACTGTCTTCAGTCAATTTGGAGTTCAGCAACTTATTCATTACCAAAGACATTGAATGCAACCATTGAGGGCATTTCTTCTAAGAGTGAGGTTGCTGGTGAAAAGTGCAGAAATTATCACCCCCTACTCCTGTTATGTTTACTGATGGTAGATGTGGGGGAGGGACTTGCCATTGGTTATCATCCTCTCTTTTTGGATAATGGGGTTTATGAGTTTCTTGATCTTCCCTCCCTTTCTCCAGGTCTATTATTCTATTGGATAAATTCTGCATCATTTTCAGCATTCCCTGATAATCATGTGGGCGATCCTCTTTAGGTTTAGACAGTGGTACATCTCTTCTCCCGGTATTCTTCTCTTTAGGTAAGTCAGGGTAATCTTCTACACTTTCCATTTCAGCTTCTACCCTTCCTGCCTCTTCATAAGGCTCTACCAATGTAGGCTTGGCTTTCATTTTAGCAAACATAGCCAACTCAAGTCCTAAGGAAGATGTATAATACTCAATTAAGACCTTGTCTAAGGGTCTGTCAACTTCAGAGAAATTCTTTAGGTATAATGAAAATCTTTGAGTGAACTTATGTACCTTTTCATTCTTCTCTTTTCTAAACAATCCAAGACATTTCATTAACAAGGCATGCATTTTTTGGGCTGTATATTTACTCCTGAAAACCTTTTCGAAAGAGTTCCAGTCTGGGATCGAGTTCGCGGGCAAGGCAAAGTACCATGAAGCAGCTGCCCCTTTCAGGGTATGAGGGAACAATCTACAGAAAACATCTTCATACTCCCCAGCCCTTAACCCTTCTATTGCTAAATAAAAACTCTGCAAGTGATCATCTACATCGGTCTTCTCCTCAGGGTCAAACTTAGGCAGCAGCTTCTCAAAACCTTGAGGTAAGTTATGCAATGGAGGCGTAAGGCTCAAAGGTGATCTAGCTCTCCAGGAAGGTAATGGGTTGGGCTGGTTCACAATCACACCAGCCATGAGTATAGGAAAAAGGACAAACTCTGAGCAAAGAGCAACGTAGGGTGAGAACAGGATTTCTTACTTCAAAGGTATAACCGAAATCTGTAAGTACTTGGGCCAGGTTGCAAGCTTCAAACATCTGTTGGTAAGGTAGTCTTTGGAAAAACAAATTTCCATGGCCAGCCATGCACTGGTGGCCCTCCTTCTAGCGCCAGAACTGTTCAGTCCTGGAAATTCGTAGGCGACAACAGTAAATGATTCTCCCCAATCAACATTCCCAACTAGCCCGTTGACTGTTTGGTATAGGGAATCCATCTGGTTTGCGGTCTGGCTACAGTAGGTCAAAGTAACAAAACAAAGGGTTTACCGGTCGCGGCCCGGTCCACCGAGTTTTTTGTATTTTTTTACTTAACCTATGCAATGCAAATGCTTAAATAACAATGCAGCATGATAAGGATGCAAGGAACTACACAACGTGATGGGTAGGTTATCACCTCTCGTCTTAGGCTCACAAGCATCTATATCACATATGCAGTAATGAAATGAATTACCTATCTTCCTAACTATTACCTATCCCCGGGGAGCCCAACTATGATTTATTTATGAGTAATGCGGATTATTCATGCATTATAAATAGAAATTATAGGTAGTTGATATTCTTATCTACAACACATGAAAGATTAAAGATATTTCTACAATTAGATAGCCAACTATTTCATAAGCAGCATACATTACTCATGGTGAAAATATTCAAAAATAAACCGGAGAGCATTCATACAGGAACATAGGTTCAAAGAGTTAGAACGGTCTCACAGTTAATGGATACAAAGTTGAAAATGAAATAGTTCCTCTTCAACAAATCCATAGCACACATTTGAATATTTCACCAAGCTTTCTCCCACAGGAAAACTGTAATTTATTATTGCAAAGGTTAATAGTTCTTCTTACAATAGGTCTTCACCAGTCTCGCTAGAAAAAATTCCCCATCCCTTCTAAGTATTTTACATTTATACAAAAAAAAAAGGTCAGACTATTGGGCTGCCCAAAGTGACCTTTGGGCTTCCCAACCTCTCGTCTCCCAACGTTCTACTTTTCTTAAATGTTTTACAAAAATAGTTACAAATTACAATAATGACCGATCCTTCATGAGTAAGGGCCCACTTGACTATCTAGAAACTTCCTCCACGCTGCAGCCTCAATAGCAACGCCTTCAAAAGTACAAGGTTCTCAGCTTGTTTCTTGATAGCCTCGACCCTGGACATACTCAATCAGAGCTGATCTTCCAGAAGTAGTACACTGATAGCTGGGTGATCTACTTGGCTTCTCAAGATCAGATCATCCAAGGCTTTGATATCCTGCACCTTAGCTTCTTCCTCCTGGAATCTCTTCTACAATAGATCCACAAAGGCATCGTGATCTGGGAAAGCTTCAAGCCTCTCCTCCGCTTTTATCTGGCACCAGTTGTATGTATTGAGAAGTCTTCTGAAGAATTCGGTGCATAATCCCTTTGTCTTCTTTACTTCCTTCTTGAAATCTTCAGTGGTATTAATAGCAAACTCCACTAGGTTATAGTCCCGTTTGAGGGCCTACTGGTCTTTTGCCAGTAGCTCTGCTGGGGTTTCCTCGTTGTTCTCCAACCTTTCCATTCGTACAGTCAGTACCTCTAGGATGTCCTGGGACTTTTCCATAAAGTAGGGTGCAGTTTCCAGGATCTCCTCGACTCGTCCGTCGATCTGCAGCACTCTACACCTTTCTTTTTCAATAGCAGTCTGCAGCTACAGCATCTTTGTTTTCTGGATCAATACATGCTCCTTGAGAGGCTGGAGGTTAACCTGTTGTTCTCTTGCCACTTCCAAAGTAGTGGTTAAAGAATAAATCTGCTCCTGATGTTCCTTTCTCAGTTCTTGGGTGTGTAGATCATTGGCCTGCAAAAGGATCTTCAGTTGCTCTTCTAGCTCCTCCACCTTTGTTAGTAGCTGTCCCTTCTTACTCTTCAGATCTTGGCATTCCTTCTGTACTTTCTCTAGGGCCTCCTATGCTGTTTCCTTGACTTGCATTTCTACTTGGAGGGCCTGTACTTCAGCTTTTGAGGACTTCATTTCACGTTGCACATCTTCATATTTCCTTTTGAGCCTGTTGCTTTCTTCTCTCTCTTTCCTCAATGTATCTTTTAATTGAGAAGATGTTTTCTTGGATTGCTCCAAGTCCATCATTATCTTCCTTACATTATCCTCTAAAGCTTGGATGAATGCGGACCCTGCTCTTAGGGTAAATCTTAGATTCTGGTCTATTCCTAACATAACAACCATATCTGTTATCATTTTACTAGGTAGACCTTCCGTGTCAACTTTCCTCTCTATCCTCTTTATTATTCTCTTTGTTGCCCTATCATAATATACAGTGTTGAAATCAGGGATTTCCTTTCCCTTTTCCTACACAAAAGGGACCATATTGAGCGTGGGAACCATGGGTATGCTGGTAGCAGGTACTTGAGGGGTCTGAACCTCGGGGTTCTCCACCTCCTGAGTCTGCCCCGCTGCTGTTTTAGAAGTTGACTACTGTGTCAACTTTATTCTTTCAGCTTCTTGCTTTTGGAGCTCCTCATCGAGCTTTCTTTTTGCTTCCTCTGTTTCTTTTCTAACTGCTTCCTCTGCTTTCTCTGTTGCTTCCTGAGCAGGTCTTCATTCTTCTTCTGAATGAAGCCATTCTACAGCTTCTTTTTCCAACCTCTGGGCTTCTTCATTTCTCTTTTTGGCTTCTTCTTCAGCCTTTGCCTATTCATCCCCCTTCCCACCTTTGGTGGTGATCTTTTTCTTAAATCTTCTCATTAGCATTGTCATGTTTGGAACATTTTGGAAGACAGATTCTTCCTTATCGAAATGGTGGGTATACTTGAAGTGCACCTTGTGTTCTTTGCAATGCTCAATAACCTTGCCTTGGGTGCCACTTCTGTGGTAGGGCATCTCCCCAAAATGGAACTTCTTCAACTCCTCTACGAATTCAACAGCTTGTTTCACCTTGGTGAATTTGTAGCTTCCTATCTTGAATGGCAAAGGAGGGTAGGCAGTCTTCTTATGTTCGAACAGAAAAATGCCTATTCCATCTATGAACACTTGTCTGACTACCTCCTTCTGGACTATGTAATCCATTGCATATTTGGGCAGCAGTGAAGGTGCTCTTGATCCTCCAAACATCCGCAAGTACATGCCATTTTCAGTTAAGTAATAATCTGCGTATTCCTCTATCACTTCCATGGCTTCTTCCGACATACAGTCACACTCCTTCCGGAAAATGAGTGTGTACAGTGGCATAATGAAGTGCTCATAGACCTCTCTATAATAGCTATGGTACTGGTGAGCCCACAATGGTCTATAAGCGGCATAAACAGGCATTCTTTCCCGGTCCCAGATGCACCTGAGACCAGGGAAAGGCTGGTTGCACAATATGCAGTCTATCAAAATTGAACTCATATAGAATTTCGATCTTTTCTGGGACTCTCCCTCCAAGGCTGAGGTCAAGCAAGAAGAAAGACTGCTAGATACCATGATGGCCCAATTGAAAATTGTCCCTTGGGTGGCCACATGGAAAATGATGGGTATCCACTCTAGCTTGAAGAGTCTGCCATGAGCTCTCCCAAATATTCTGTTGAGCATCAAGGCTATGAATATGTAGGGAGCTCTCAAGCTCACTGTATCTTACTCACTGGTCGGTCTGTATCGATAATGCTTTCCCTGCAACATCATTCTCCTAAGAGTTTCCACCAGGTCCATTCTGATGCTGTTCAGCCAATCATTGGATAAGAAAACCTGGGCTTCTAGTAGGTGATAAGAAACCGCCACATATCCAGGGATAAATGCAGCATAGCCCTGTCCTTCAACATTTCCCATGATCATTGTAGTTCTATCTACTTGGGGAAGAATCCATCCAATCAATTCAGAGCATGGTAACAACTTTGGTTGAGTGGCAACCTTCATGAGAGAAGATTTCTCTATGTTAGCATAGATGGATTCTTCTTCGAGGCCCATGTCGAGAACCTCCCTGCAGGAAATCAATATATATATTTCACCCCATTTGTACTCGGGCTCAACACCAGAAAGACATTGAGTGTCTTCATATATGTATTTAGTCTTCGTGACAACCTCTACTTCTGGCTCTTCTTCGATCACAGGGGCCTTCTTTTTCTGCCTCTTGGACATGGTGGATTCGAATCCTTCCCACCATATATAACATTGTAACATTGAGAAATTCAAGGTGCAGTCATTTATATGACAGTGTGCAGCATTTTACTTCTTCAATGTGTATTATGACAACAATTTCTTAACTAATAAGAACTATCACAACCAAAGAGCAGCATTTAATGACCTGGTCTATATCTAGCATGATGCAAACATGTCATATATAGTAAAAAAAAACATAGCAATCTCCTACAGCTGTATGATATTGAACAATTATATCATCCACATTCAAGATGACAAGGAAATCTACATCAATAGGCCACCCATTTCTGCTTTCTATGCATTCCATGGTCCTTTCGCTGCACAGGATAGACCGTAGCAGCTACACAGGTTTTCAACAGCGCCTTAGCAAAACCATACCCATGCCCCTCTAGTCAACAAACTAAGAATAAAGATAAATTTCCTTCCACAGGCTGAGGCTTGACCGCTGAGCTCTACGGGGTAGCTTGAAGTACATAGGTATAGAACGGCTGGGGTTTAAGCGGTGCAGGAAGCAACAGTAGTAACTACGAGATTTTCTCAACGGTGCCACGCATACACCAATAGAAAAGACATATCTCCTCCGGCAAGCCATGGGTTCAATACTAAGTTCGACGAGGACGCACATAACCACATAGGTGAAAATAGCTAGGGATTCAACAACGGGAAGCGCACCATAGGATAACAGCCCCAAATCCCCAAAGCAGTCCATGGTGGACCTACCTCCTACCTATCATGACTATGTATGGTGCTTTGGCGCAGACAACGTAACGGCCGTCTGCGTCGAAACCCTTCAATCCCTATGCGCAAGGTAGCAAAATGAACAGTGGAGAAAAAAAACAAAGCTGCTATGATGGTTAAACTACCCTCCCAAAGTCAAATAAAATAAAATCTCCACTTATATAGGTGCATAACCTAGCGGGTTGAGGAAAATGGCCGGGGACCTAAAACCACCATAGAAAACTGCTAACAGTTCAAATTTAACCGGAAAGAACGACGAGGAGCCTACCTAGCAATCGGCGAGTACGGCAGATTGATGATGGTCAGACTTCCTTAGCTGCCACTTGGATGTAGGTACACCGACAGTGGGGATCTTTGCTTCCTCAAGAGAACAACAGCTCGATGGCGACAGTGCTCAGTGAAGAAAAAAAAAACAATAAAAAACAATACCCCATCCCCGTATAAATATATCTGCTCACACATGCGAGAAGAAAAAATCAGACATCGGTGGGATTTTGCATCAGAGGCTAGAAGTAATCTCTCTTCCGCAATGGTGGATGGAAAAAACATAGACCCAGCCGCAGAGGCCCGCATGGCGGAAAAACAAAATTAGAAAATTGGTCGTCGAAAGGTTTTCGAATCGAAGGATGAAAGCTAACGTTCTTCCGCTACAGTGGACGATCAAAGCGCTGAGCCTTCCATGCTGGTTATACAATCGAGTAGCGATTGAGAGATCGGACGTCGAAAGGTTTTAGATCAGGAGACGAAAGTTTCAATCTTTCCGCAATGGGGAAAAACGACATGATAAACGGTTCTGACTCAAAACTCAAAAGCAGTTGAAAAAATCACTCCGATCGGGAGAAAACCGAAAGTCACAAATTGAAAACCCAGTCGCAACGGCGGAAGAAAAAATCATAAAAGCTTCCAATGCTAACAGAAAAGCGTCCAACGTGAAAAACCCAATGGGTCGGAAGTCGGAGGGTTTTTCTTTCCGCAAAGAAAAAACCATCCGCAACTGCGGAAGACCAAAGCTAAGACCCATCCGCAATGGCGGAAGACCAAAACAAATCATCTTCTAATTCCAGCATTCTTTCAAATGTGCTTAAGGGCAGCGACTAGAACGTGATCAAAAAGTGGATTACTTAAGGCATTAGAGGAAGAAATCAAAACAATGGGTAGCTAAATCCAAGCACAAGCAACGTTTTTCTGAAAGCTCTTAGACCAATCTCAAGAAGAAAATCTAATTCAAACAAAAGGAGGGTCCCAAAATTTTTTGGAATTTTGGGAAAATGTTGCAGCTACAACAATTAACGACTACCTCGTGAACCCCAGATTTCTGAATTAACTCCTTCCCAGTGCGAGACCGTCTGAATAAAACTTGAAATATTCTAGATGTCTTTATCCTCGGGATGGCCAACTTAAGCATTTAAACCATTGAGAAGTAGTCTATTTTTAGGGAAATGGTAACATCAGAAATATTGCAAGTCTGAATAACTCTTTTGAGGCCATATAAGTGAGGTTTATTTTTCCTGTCCTCAAGTAGTTTACAGCTTGGAAACCACAGGATTGTAACAGAGCGTAAACAATATTATCCTTTTGTTCCTTATTCCCATGCCAACTGCACTTTTGTGCTTTTTGAACTTTAGTTCTTTTGATATGAGTCCTCCTGCAGGCCTTCCTTACTGAACTTTAATTCAGGATCCTCTATCCCATAGTGTCCTTTTGTGTGAACAATATACTTCATTTTTCAATTCACGGATGGAGAGGATCTTGTGGCAATTTAGTACTTCTTGCTTTGATATGTATTGTTTTTCTTTAAGGAGTTTTGACTCTTGATAGCTTTTTGCTTTTCTGAATATATGTCATGGGATCATTTATATATGATATACTGTCTTACTCTGCTTCCTTTCCGTGGGTCTTTTGCTGTCACCCTCTCGGATATTTAAGATGTGAAATGGATGGAGCCTCGAAATAGTATTCCAGACCTCTTTTACTTCTGATCTATTTACGGGGGTTAATTAAGACTTCAATTAATGCATGGCCAATTAGGAACACTGCTTCTAGAAGAAATTCTATACTTTAAAAGCACAGTCTTTCGCTCAAGATTTCAGTTAATAAAGAACCCTAATGTTTCCATTGCTACCAAAATATTGCCTCTTTATTCAAGACAAAAAGAAATGCTAGCAAAGCAATAATGGAAAATAGCATCAAATCCAATAACCAAAAAGAAACATCAAAGCATTAAAGAACACAAAACAATTAATTTATGTACAAAGCAAAAGAAAGAAAAATTATTGCCCACTCCTGAAAATCTTTAATCATGGGGAGTTAAGAGGTAGGCCGAATAATAGAGATGAGTTGTTTAACCATGATATAGCTGTGCTATTTTTGAAACTGAACACATGTCTACTATCCTACCATCGTCTCTTACAGCCTGAGGAAGTTGAAGGAGCTCAGGCTGAGTATCAGTCATAGAACTGCCCTTTCTTGAAGTAAGATGTCTTAACTCAAAGTCAATCAGATAATTTCCCAGGACAAAATTAGCAGATTCGTTTCCCTCTACTTACTTAGTGACATTGTGCTTCTTGTAGGGCTCTCTTAATATCTTAATCAGGTTTGTGCTGCCCTTCTGAGGTAACCACAAGTGAGACCAATCTGAAGCGAAGTAGCCATTTAGTCTTGCTGTCCAATCTCAGTTCAGGATCATTCCATAGCCATCAGGTATGTCTGCTACTACAATATCAATGTAATGACATGTCCTTTTATTTGCAGTCAATTGAATCAGAACGTTCTCCATCTCCCCCACTACTTTGACACTAGTCTTGTCTAGTTGAGTCACGTCCCAAATAGTAGGTTTTAGCTGCCCATTAAGTTTTTTGCAAACTGCCAGAGGCATAACATTCATCGATGATCCAGAGTCCACCAAACAATTATGCACTTTATGATTCAAAATTTCAAGAGTCACAAGGAAAGGTGGAGCGCTAGTTTTCATTGTCTTAGTTAATTCGATATTTTTTTTTACAGGTTGGTTTGTGGGGGGTATTCCCTCTTTAACTTCCTTAACTTTTTCATTGCTTCCTTCCCCAATATCTTTCACAGGTGTTGTGCCCCTGCTCAACAGCCTTAAAAAAACATTATTTCATCAAACAAAATTGTATTTTGTTTTGATGAAATGTTTGAATTTCATATAGCGAACCTAAAGGATTGACAGCTACTGAAATGGTGACATTCCAGAAGCTACTAAAACAATGAAATTCAATGTTTTTTAAGAAAAAACCTTTGCAAACTATGGATTAGTTGACAAAATCACTACTTTGAAATTATTATTTTTGGATTTTCATTGAAAATCAAGGGGTAAGTGTTAATAATTTGTATACCCTTTTATCATAACCTAATCTTGAAATCTTATCCAAATATTTATCATTTGATTTTATTATGTGATTTTGTTATCGTAAATATTGCTAAGGTTTTGAAATTGGAAGGTTGAAACTATTATACAGTAAGGTTGATATGTTATTGCTCTTGGTCCTTTGTGTATGAAGGTCCTCTCCAAATTATTTTTACATATTCATGATGGTCACATTTTATAAGCTGGTTTAAATTACTTACGTGAAACTATTCCTTATAATTCAAAGTAATTTTTGTTTTTATGTTTCCAAAAAATTAACTTGTTCAAGGGATGAAACATCGCTACATATGGAAGATTTTAATCGAATTGCAAGTATTGTTAAATATCAAAATTAAAGTCTCAAACTATTAAATATTTGTCTCGTCACAATATTTGAAGTACACGTTCACCACAGGATTAAAGAGAAACCAACTTATCTAATGGTCTTGATAAATACTATCACTTCAGTCTTCAGCTCATAAAATGACTATCGGCTCATGGTATTAGCATCCATGAGAAGGAGAAAATGTTTACAACCTTTTGCGTAGTTTGCTCCACTAAAAAATCTAAGAGATCGTGCAGGCTTCAAGATCTTACTACGCTATATGAAAATGACGAGGATCATGGTAAAGATCACTAAAAAGGAGGGTCATGCTTAAGGGTTTCCACGATAGTAAAATTATTAAAAATATCAACGTCGGGTATCATTTTATCTCTTCCACACATTTACCATCGAAGATGCCATCCTGAGAATCAAGTCATTGAACTTTGTTGGAGACTATGAAGATCAACATATATAAGTAACAAGATTGAAGGCCGTTGGAGAGATTCGCTACACAATTATCTTATCAGTCTTCATCAATTAATTACAGGATTTTAATTATTCTGTTAGTTAAAAGAAGATTTGGTTCTATTTTTCATTTTATTTGTTCTAAATTTAATTTCTGCAGGTTTAAGGGAAACAAAGAAGAGAAATTACTGGGAATAAGGAGATGGACGGTGATTGATATATTTTTGCAGGGATGACAAGTCAAACGAAGGAAAGTATGCCATGAGTTTCATTTTCAGCTAGTTACAAAAAATGCGTAGCTAAACAGGCAGACATTTTTCTGGGCTTCGCTGCTCATAAATGGAGACAGATCTCAAAAATCCGCCACATGGGTTTTCTCCAGAATGGGCCCTTTAGCTTAAATCACGATGATTTCCCCAGAAAGTGATGGATTCTAAGATATTTTTGGGATCCTTTGAACACGATTTTTGCAGTTGCGGCCAGCAAAGAAATGGGTCTTTCCAGAAATTTGCCAGTGCAAAGCTCAACTGGGATTCCATTTCTTCTGACCTTGGTTGATTTAAGCAAACAAGAATTTGATTGCAAAGGGGGGTCGATAGTTTGGAAAGAAGGAGATAAGATCATTGTGACTTTTATTGTGACTTTAGACAATTTATTGTTAGCTGCTACAGTACTCTTTTACTGGTGATATCTACATATACATTAACAGTATTTTTGCTTTCCGAATGTATTTATAATGTCTTTTGATTTTATCATTCTTTTCTGCAATATTTATGTTTGTCGTGATTTTTTTAATGAACTGTGCAAATATATCATCTATAATCTATCGACTTATGCTGGTTTTGATTTGTTATTATACCATGTTGTTAATTTGGTGTTGTCATCAATATATCTATGTGATATATATGTTTATTGTGCGATCTTGTTCAATTTTGAATTTCTTTTGAATATGTTCAGGATTGTAACACAGTAAATTTTTTTAGCAATTTCGATTCCAGTTTAATATTTTACCTCGCTCTTGATCAGGATAAGATTTAGATCAAATCAATATTTTTTCTCTTAATTACTTGATTGAAAATCCATCGAATTATATTTCACATTTATACCATCGACAAGTTATTTTCTGATGTTGTGATTAATGTACATTTGTTCATAATGTATTTTCTGTGAATTCTATAGCTTGTAAATATTCAATTAACTGTTTATTCTTGTATTAGGAATTTATTGGTTAAGTAGGTTAATTTCTAGTGATCAATGTCGTAATATATTGAATGACTAGCAATTACATTTACAAGTTTTATTTGTATGTCCATCGGGGTAGTATAGATCTAATCAACAAGCAGTAGTTTCTAGTCTCATCTTTTAGATTTAGTTTGGATTAGATCTTTAGGCTAACAGAGCCTATAAACCTGTCGAGAACAACCATCCCAAATAGCTTGGAGCTTGCTTTAAGGATACCGGTCTGGGTTGTCTTTCCACCGTTGCATACACAGTCATCTATGCCCATCAACAACAGGTTTGACAGTCTCATTGCTTGGTTCTACCTCCTGGTTGAGGGTATCTGCTTCAGGTGTTTTGTCCTCAACATTTACTTCTACCTGTCTCTTGACATTTTCCTGTAAATGTTTAATCTTTGAAAGTATTGCACTGTCCTTAATTGCTATGTTCTTATCTTTTGTTACTGTAGGTGTATATTGAGACTTGAGAGCATTTTCTTCTGTGTTGAACAGCGAAACCCCATTCCATAGGAACATTGTATCATCATCTTGCTTCTCTATGGTCTGTTCTTTTCCTTCTTTTTCACCACTGTCTTTAGTCAATTTGGAGTTCAGCAACTTATTCATTACCAAATACATTGAATGCAACCATTGAGGGCATTTCTTTTCAAGGTGAGGTTGCTGGTGAAAAGTGCAGAAATTATCACCGCCTACTCCTGTTATGTTTATTGATGGTAGATGTGGGGGAGGGACTTGCCATTGGTTATCATCCTCTCTTTTTGGATAATGGGGTTTATGAGTTTCTTGAGCTTCCCTCCCTTTCTCCAGGTCTATTATTCTATTGGATAAATTCTGCATCATTTTCAACATTCCCTAATAATCATGTGGGTGATCCTCTTTAGGTTTAGACAGTGGTACAGCTCTTATCCCGTTATTCTTCTCTTTAGGTAAGTCAGGGTAATCTTCTACACTTTCCATTTCAGCTTCTACCCTTCCTGCCTCTTCATAAGTCTCTACCAATGTAGGCTTGGATTTTATTTTAGCGAACATAGCCAACTCACATCCTAAGGCAGATGTATAATACTCAATTAAGACCTTGTCTGAGGGTCTGTCAACTTCAGAAAAATTCTTTAGGTATAATGAAAATCTTTGAGTGAACTTATGTACCTTTTCATTCTTCTCTTTTCTTAACAAACCAAGACCTTTCATTAACGAGGCATGCGTTTTTTGGGCTGTATATTTACTCCTGAAAACCTTTTCGAAAGAGTTCCAATCTAGGATCGAGTTCATGGGCAGGAAAAAGTACCATGAAGTAGCTGCCCCTTTCAGGGTATGAGGGAACAATCTATAGACAACATCTTCGTACTCCCCAGCCCTTAACCCTTCTATTGCTAAATAAAAACTCTGCAAGTGATCATCTACAGCGGTCTTCTCCTCAAGGTCAAACTTAGGCAGCAGCTTCTCAAAACCTTGAGGTAAGTTATGCAATGGAGGCGTAAGGTTGAAAGGTGATCTAGCTCTCCAGGCAGGTAATGGGTTGGGCTGGTTCACAATCACACCAGCCATGAGTATAGGCAAAAGAACAAAGTCTGAGCAAAGAGCAATGTAGGGTGAGAATAGGATTTCTTACTTCAAAGGTATAACCAAAACCTGTAAGTACTTGGGTCAGGTTGCAAGCTTCAAACATCTACTGGTAAGGTAGTATTAGGAAAAACAACTTTCCACGGCCAGCCATGCACTGGAAGCCCTCCTTCTAGCGCCAGAACTATTGAGGCCTAGAAATTCACAGGCGACAACAGTAAAGGATTCTCCCTAATTAATGTTCCCAACTAGCCTGTTGACTGTTTGGTATAGGGAATCCGTCTAGTTTGCGGTCCGGCTACCGTAGGTCAAAGTAACAAAACAAAGGGTTTACCGGTTGCGGCCCGGTCCACCGAGTTTTTTGTATTTTTTGACTTAATCTATGCAATGCAAATGCTTAAATAACAATGCAGTGTGATAAGGATGCAAGGAACTACAAAACGTGATGCGCAAGTTCTTACCTCTCTTCTTAGGCTCACAAGCATCTATATCACATATGCCGTAATGAAATGAACTACCTATCTTCCTAACTATTACCTATCCCCGGGGAGCCCGACTATGATTTATTTATGAGTAATGCGGATTATTCATGCATTATAAATAGAAATCATAGGTAGCTAATATTCTTATCTACAACACATGAAAGATTAAAGATATTTCAACAATTAAATAGCCAACTGTTTCATAAGCAGCATACATTACTCATGGTGAAAATATTCAAAAAATAAACCGAAGAGCATTCATACAGGAACATAGGTTCAAAGAGTTAGAACGGTCTCACAGTTAATGGATACAAAGTTGAAAATGAAATAATTCCTCTTCAACAAATCCATAGCACACATTTGAATATTTCACCAAGCTTTCTCCAACAGGCAAACTGTAATTTATTATTGCAAAAGGAAATAGTTCTTCTTACAATAGGTCTTCACCAGTCTCGCTAGAAAAAAGTCACCATCCCTTCTAAGTCTTTTACATTTATACAAAAAAAAGGTCATACTGTTGGGCTGCCCAGAGTGACCTTTGGGCTTCCCAACCTCTCGTCTCCCAACGTTCTACTTTTCTTAAATGTTTTACAAAAATAGTTACAAATTACAAGAATGACCGATTCTTCATGAGGAAGGGCCCACTTGACTATCTATAAACTTCCTCCACGCTGCAGCCGCATTAGCAATGCCTTCAAAAGTACAAGGTTCTAAAAACTAAATATTTATCTCAAATTTCTCTGCTTGTTTCTTGATAGCCTCGACCCTGGACGTACTCAATCAGAGCTGATCTTCCAGAAGCAGTACACTGATAGCTGGGTGATATACTTGGATTCTCAAGATCAGATCATCCAAGGCTTTGATATCCTGCACCTTAGCTTCTTCCTCCTGGAATCTCTTCTGCAATAGCTCCACAAAGGCATCGTGATCTGGGAAAGCTTCAAGCCTCTCCTCTGCTTTTATCTAGCACCAGATGTATGTATTGAGAAGTCTTCTGAATAATTTGGTGCATAATCCATTTGTCTTCTTTACTTCCTTCTTGAAATCTTCAGGGGTATTAATAGCAAACTCCACTAGGTTATAGTCTCGTTTGAGGGCCTGCTGGTCTTTTGTCGGTAGCTTTGCTGGGGTTTCCTGGTTGTTCTCCAACCTTGCCATTCATACAGTCAAGACCTCTAGGACATTCTAGGACCTTTCCACAAAGTAGGATGCAGTTTCCAAGATCTCCTCCAATCGGCCGTCGATCTGCAGCACTCTACACCTTTCTTTTTCAACAGCAGTCTGCAGCTGGAGCATCTTGGTTTTCTGGGTCAATACAAGCTCCTTGAGAGGCTAGAGGTTAACTTGTTGTTCTCTTGCCACTTCCAAAGCAGTGGTTAAAGAAGAAATCTGCTCCTGATGTTCCTTTCTCAGTTCTTGGGTGTGCAGATCATTGGCCTGCAAGAGGATCATCAACTACTCTTCTAGCTCCTCCACCTTTGTGAGTAGTTGTCCCTTCTTACTCTTCAGATCTTGGCATTCCTTCTGTACTTTCTCTAGGGCCTCCTGTGTTGTTTCCTTGACTTGCATTTCTACTTGGAGGGCTTGTACTTCAGCTTTTGAGGACTTTATTTCCCATTGCACATTTTCATATTTCCTTTTGAGCCTGTTGCTTTCTTCTCTCTCTTTCCTTAATGTATCTTTTAATTGAGCAGATGTTTTCTTGGATTGCTCCAAGTCCTTCATTATCTTGCCTACATTATCCTCTGAAGCTTGGATGAATGCGGACCCAGCTCTTAGGGTAAATCTTGGATCCTCGTCTGTTCCTAACATAACAGTCATATCTGTTATCATTTTACCAGGTAGACCTTCCGCCTCAACTTTCCTCTCTATCCTCTTTATTATTCTCTTTGTTGCCCTATCATAATATACAGTGTTGAAATTAGGGATTTCCTTTCCCTTTTCCTGCACAAAAAGGACCAGCTTGAGCGTGGGAACCATGGGTATGCTGGTAGCAGGAACTTGAGGGGTCTGAAACTCAGGGTTCTCCACCACCTGAGTCTGCCCTGCTGCTATTTCAGAAGCTGACTACTGTGTCAACTTTATTCTTTCAGCTTCTTGCTTTTGGAGCTCCTCATCGAGATTTCTTTTTGCTTCCTCTGTTTCTTTTCTAGCTACTTCCTCTACTTTCTCTATTGCTTCCTAAGCAGCTCTTCTTTCTTCTTTTGAATGAAGCCATTCTGCAGCTTCTTTTTCCAACCTCTGGGCTTCTTCATTTCTCTTTTTGGCTTCTTCTTCAGTCTTTTCCTGTTCATCCCCTTTCCCACCTTTGGTGGTGATCTTTTTCTTGAATCTTCTCATTAGCATTGTCATGATTGGGGTATTTTGGAAGACAGATTCTTCCTTATCGAAATGGTGGGTATACTCGAATTGCACCTTGTGTTCTTTGCAATGCTCAATAACCTTGCCTTGGGTGTCACTTCTGTGGTAGGGCATCTCCCCAAAATGGAACTTCTCCAACTTCTCTACGAATTCAGCAGCTTGTTTCACTTTGGTGAATTTGTAGCTTCCTAGCTTGAATGGCAAAGGAGGGTAGGCAGTCTTCTTATGTTCGAACAGAAAACTGCCTATTCCATCTATGAACACTTGTCTGACTACCTCCTTGTGGACTATGTAATCCATTGCATATTTAGGCAGTAGTGAAGGTGCTCTTGATCCTCCAAACATCTGGAAGTACATGCCATTTTCAGTTAAGTAATAATCTGCGTATTCCTCTATCACTTGCATGGCTTCTTCTGACATACAGTCACACTCCTTCCGGAAAATGAGTGTGTACAATGGCATAATGAAGTGCTCACAGACCTCTCTATAATGGCTATGGTACTGGTGAGCCCACAATGGTCTATAAGCGGCATAAACAAGCATTCTTTCCCGGTCCCAGATGCACCTGAGACCAGGGAAAGGCTAGTTGCACAATATGCAGTCTATCAGAATTGAACTCATATATAATTTCGATCTTTTCCAGGACTCTCTCTCCAAGGCCGAGGTCAAGCAAGAAGAAAGATTGTTGGGTACCATGCTGGCCCAATTGAAAATTGTCCCTTCGGTGGCCACATGGAAAATGATGGGTATCCACCCTAGCTTGAAGAGTCTGCCATGAGCTCTCCCAAATATTCTGTTGAGCATCAAGGCTATGAATCTGTAGGGAGCTCTCAAGCTCGTTGTATCATACTCACTGGTCGGTCTGTATCGATAATGCTTTCCCTGCAACATCATTCTCCTAAGAGTTTCCACCAGGTCCATTCTGATGCTGTTCAGCCAATCATCGGATAAGAAAACCTGGGCTTCTGGTAGGTGATAAGCCAATGCCACATATCCAGGGATAAATGCAGCATAGCCTTGTCCTTCAACATTTCCCATGATCATTGTAGTTGTATCTACTTGGGGCAGAATCCAGCCAAGTAATTCAGAGCATGGGAACAACTCTGGTCGAGTGGCAACCCTCATGAGAGAAGATTTCTCTATGTTAGCATAGATGGATTCTTCTTCGAGGCCAATGTCGGGAACCTCCCTGTGGGAAATCAATCTATATATTTCACCCCATTTGTACTTGGGCTCAACACCAAGAAACACATTGAGTGTCTTCATATATGTATTCAGTCTTTGTGACAACCTCTACCTCTGGCTCTTCTTCGACCACAGGGGCCTTCTTCTTTTGCCTCTTGGACATGGTGGATTCAAATCCTTCCTGCCATATATAACATTGCAACATTGATAAATTCAAGGTGCAGACATTTATATGATAGTGTGCAGCATTTTACTTCTTCAATGTGTATTATGACAGCAATTTGTTAGAGAGATAAATGTATGCATTGATAGCCTAAAATGGCTTAACTAATCTGAACTGTCACAACCAAAGTGCAGCATTTAATGACCTGGTCTAGATCTAGCATGATGCAAACATGTCATATATAGTAAAAAAAAACATAGCAATCTACTACTGCTGTATGATATTGAACAATTATATCAGCCACATTCAAGATGACAAGGAAATCTACATCAATAGGCCACCCATTTCTACTTTCTATGCATGCCATGGTCCTTTCGCTGCGCGGGAGAGACCGTAGCAGCTATGCAGGTTTTCAATGGCACCTTATCAAAACCATACCCATGCCCCTCTTGTCAACAAACTAAGAATAAAGATAAATTTCCTCCCACAGGCTGAAGCTCAACCGCTGAGCTCTACGGGGTAGCTTGAAGTACATAGGTACAGAACGGGTGGGGTTTAAGCGGTGTGGGAAACAACAGTAGTAACTACGAGGTTTTCTCAACGGTGCCATGCATACACCAATAGAAAAGACATATCTCCTTCGGCAAGCCACGGGTTCGATACTAAGTTCGACGAGGACGCACAGAACCGCATAGGTGAAAATGGTTAGGGCTTCAACAACGGGTAGCGCACCATAGGATAACAGCCCCAAATACCCAAATCATTCCATGGTGGACCTACCTCCTACCTATCATGACTATGTATGGCAGTTTGGCGCAGACGGCGTAACAGCCGTCTGCGCCGAAACCCTTCAATCCCTATGTGCAGGGTAGCAAAATGAACGGTGGAGAAAAAAAACAAAGCTGCTCTGATGGTTAAACTGCCATCCCATGGTCAAATAAAATAAAATCTCCACTTATATAGGCGCATAACCTAGCGGGTTGAGGAAAATGGACAGGGACCTAAAACCACCATAAAAAACTGCTAACAGTTCAAATGCAACGGGAAAGAACGACGAGGAGCCTACCTGGCAATCGACGAGTATGGCGGATCGATGACGGTCAGACTTCCTCAGCTACCACCTGGATGTAGGTACACCGATAGTGGGGATCTTCGCTTCCTCAAGAGAATGACAGCTCGATAGCGACAGTGCTCAATGAAGAAAAAAAAACAATAAAAAACAATACCCCGTCCCCGTATAAATATATCTACTCACACGTGCGAAAATAAAAAATCGGACATCGACGGGATTTTGCATCGGAGGCTGGAAGTAATCTCTCTTCCACAATGGCGGATGGAAAAAACATAGACCCAGCCGCGGAGGCCCACATGGCGGAAAAACAAAATCAGAAAATCGGACGTCGGAAGGTTTTCAAATCGGAGGATGAAAGCTAACGTTCTTCCACTACGGCAGACGATCAAAGCACCGAGCCTTCCGTTCTGGTTATACAATCAAGTAGCAATTGAGAGATCAGACGTCGAAAGGTTTTAGATCGGGAGACGAAAGTTTGAATCTTTCCACAACGGGGAAAAATGACATGATAAACGGTTCCGACTCAAAACTCAAAAGCAGTTGAAAAAATCACTCCGATCGGGAGAAAACCAAAAGTCACAAATCGAAAACCCATTCGCAACGGCAGAATAAAAAATCATAAAAGCTTCCGATGCCAACAGAAAAGCATCCAACATGAAAAACACAATGGGTCGGAATTCGAAGGGTTTTTCTTTCCGCAAAGAAAAAATCATCCGCAATTGCAGAAGACCAAAGCTAAGACACATCCGCAATGGAGGAAGACCAAAACAAATCATCTTCTGATTCCAGCATGCTTTCAAATGCGCTTAAGGGCAGTGACTAGAACATGATAAAAAAGTAGATTACTGAAGGCATCAGAGGAAGAAATCAAAATAATGGGTAGCTCAATCCAAGCACAAGCAACGTTTTTCTGAAAGCTCTTAGACCAATCTCAAGAAGAAAATCTAATTCAAACAAAAGGAGGGTCCCAATTTTTTTTGGAATTTTGGAAAAATGTTGCAGCTACAACAATTGGCAACTACCTGGTGAACCCCAGATTTTTGAATTAACTCCTTCCCTGTGCGAGACCATCTGAATAAAAGTTGAAATCTTCTAGATGTCTTTATCCTCGAGCTGGCCAACTTAAGCATTTAAACCATTGAGAAGTAGTCTATTTTTAGGGAAATGGTAACATCAGAAATATTGCAAGTCTGAATAACTCTTTTGAGGCCAATTAAGTGAGGTTTAGTTTGCCTATCCTCAGGTATTTTACAGCATGGACACCACAGGATTGTAACATAGAGTAAACAGTATTATCCTTTTGTTCCTTATTCCCATTCCAACTGCACTTTTGTGCTTTTTGAAATTTAGTTCTTTTGATATGAGTCCTCCTACAGGCCTTCCTTACTAAACTTTAATTCAGGATCCTCTATCCCATAGTGTCCTTTTGTGTGAACAATATACTTCATTTTTCAATTCACGGACGGAGAGGATCTTGTGGCCATTTAGTACTTCCTGCTTTGATATTTTGCTTTGATATGTATTTTTTTCTTTAAGGAGTTTTGACTCTTGACAGATTTTTGCTTTTCTGAATATATGTCATGGGATCATTTATATATGATATACTGTCTTACTCTGCTTCCTTTCCATGGGTCTTTTGCTGTCACCCCCTCAGATATTTAAGATGTGAAATGGATGGAGCCTCGAAATAGTATTCCAGACCTCTTTTACTTCTGAGCTATTTACAGGGGTTAATTAAGACTTCAATGAATGCATGGACGATTAGGAACACTACTTCTAGAAGTCATTCTATAATTTAAAAGCATAGTCTTTTGCTCAAGATTTCAGTTAATAAAGAACCCTGATGTTTCCATTGCGACCAAAAGCTTGCCTACTTATTCAAGACAAAAAGAAATGCTAGCAAAGTGAGAATGGAAAACAAAATCAAATCCAATAACCAAAAATAAACATCAAAGCATTAAAGAACACAAAACAATTTATTTATGTACAAAGAAAAAGAAAGAAAAATTATTGCCCACTCCTGAAAATCTTTAATCATGGGGAGTTAAGGGGTAGGCCGAATAATAGAGATGAGTTATTTAACCATGATCTAGTTGTGTTGTTTTTTAAACTGAACACATGTCTACTATCCTACCATCATCTCTTACAGCCTGAGGAAGTTGAAGGAGCTCAAGCTGAGTATCAGTCATAGAACTGGCCTTTCTTGAAGTAAGATGTCTTAACTCAAACTCAATCAGATAATTTCTCAGGACAGAATCAGCAGATTCATTTCCCTCTCCTAACTTAGTGACATTGTGCTTCATGTAGGGCTCTTTTAATATCTTAATAAGTTTTGGGCTGCCCTTCTTGAGGTAACCACAAGTAAGACCAATCTGAAGCGAAGTAGCCATTCAGTCTTACTATCCAATCTCAGTTCATGATCATTCCATAGCCATCAGGTATGTCTGCTACTACAATATCAATGTAATGACATGTCCTTTTATTTGCAGTCAATCGAATCAGAACGTTCTCCATCTCCCCCACTACTTTGACAATAGTCTTGTCTAGTTGAGTGACATCCCGAATAGTACGTTTTAGCTGCCCATTAAGTTTTTTGCAAACTTCCAGAGGCATAACATTCATCAATGATCCAGAGTTCACCAAACAATTATGCACCTTATGATTCAAAATTTCAAGAGTCACAAGGAAAGGTGGAGCGCTAGTTTTCATTGTCTTAGTTAATTCGATCTTTTTTTCACAGGTTGGTTTGTGGGGGGTATTCTCTCTTTAACTTTCTTAACTTTTTCATTGCTTCCTTCCCCAATATCTTTCACAGGTTTGATAGTCTCATTGCTTGGTTCTACCTCCTGGTTGAGGGTATCTACTTTAGGTGTTTTGTCCTCAACATTTACTTCTACCTATCTCTTGACATTTTCCTGTAAATGTTTAATATTTGAAAGTATTGCACTGTCCTTAATTGCTATTTTCTTATCTTTTGTTGCTGTAGGTGTATATTGAGACTTGAGATCATTTTCTTCTGCGTTGAACAGCAAAACCCCATTCCATAGGAACATTGTATCATCATCTTGCTTCTCTATGGTCTGTTCTTTTCCTCCTTTTTCACCACTGTCTTCAGTCAATTTGGAGTTCAGCAACTTATTCATTACCAAAGACATTGAATGCAACCATTGAGGGAAATTCTTCTCAAAGTGAGGTTGCTGGTGAAAAGTGCAGAAATTATCACCCCCTACTCCTGTTATGTTTACTGATGGTAGATGTGGGGGAGGGACTTGCCATTGGTTATCATCCTCTCTTTTTGGATAATAGGGTTTATGAGTTTCCTAAGCTTCCCTCCCTTTCTCTAGGTCTATTATTCTATTGGATAAATTCTGGATCATTTTCAGCATTCCCTGATAATCATGTGGGTGATCCTCTTTAGGTTTAGACAGTGGTACAACTCTTCTCCCGATATTCTTCTCTTTAGGTAAGTTAGGGTAATCTTCTACACTTTCCATTTCAGCTTCTACCCTTCCTGCCTCTTCATAAGTCTCTACCAATGTAGGATTGGCTTTCATTTTAGTGAACATAGCCAACTTAGGTCCTAAGGAAGATGTATAATACTCAATTAAGACCTTGTCTGAGGGTCTGTCAACTTCAGAAAAATTCTTTAGGTATAATGAAAATATTTGAGTGAACTTATGTACCTTTTCATTCTTCTCTTTTCTTGACAAACCAAGACCTTTCATTAATGAGGCATGTGTTTTTTGGGATGTATATTTACTCCTGAAAACCTTTTCGAAAGAGTTCTAGTCTGAGATCGAGTTCGCGGGCAGGGAAAAGTACCATGAAGCAGCTGCCACTTTCAGGGTATGAGGGAACAATCTACAGAAAACATCTTCGTACTCCCCAGCCCTTAACCCTTCTATTGCTAAATAAAAACTCTGCAAGTGATCATCTACAGCGGTCTTCTCCTCAGGGTCAAGCTTAGGCAGCAGCTTCTCAAAACCTTGAGGTAAGTTATGCAATGGAGGCGTAAGGATGAAAGGTGATCTAGCTCTCTAGGTAGGTAATGGGTTGGGCTGGTTCACAATCACACCAGCCATGAGTACAGGCAAAAGAACAAAGTCTGAGCAAAGAGAAACGTAGGGTGAGAACAGGATTTCTTACTTCAAAGGTATAACCGAAACCTGTAAGTACTTCGGTCAGGTTGCAAGCTTCAAACATCTGCTGGTAAGGTAGTCTTAGGAAAAACAACTTTCCACGGCCAACCATGCACTGGTGTCCCTCCTTCTAGCACCAGAACTATTGAGGCCTGGAAATTCGCAGGCGACAACAGTAAAGGATTCTCCCCAGTGAACATTCCCAACTAGCCCGTTGACTGTTTGGTATAGGGAATCCATCCGATTTGCGGTCCGGCTACCGTAGGTCAAAGTAACAAGAAAAAGGGTTTATCGGTTGCGTCCCGGTCCACCGAGTTTTTTGTATTTTTTGACTTAATCTATGCAATGCAAATGCTTAAATAACAATGCAGCATGATAAGGATGCAAGGAACTACACAACGTGATGCCCAAGTTCTTACCTCTCGTCTTAGTCTCACAAGCATCTATATCACATATGCAGTAATGAAATGAACTACCTATCTTCCTAACTATTACCTATACCCGGGGAGCCTGACTATGATTTATTTATGAGTAATGCAGATTATTCATGCACTATAAACAGAAATTACAGGTAGCTGATATTCTTATCTACAACACATGAAAGATTAAAGATATTTCAACAATTAGATAGCCAACTGTTTCATAAGTAGTATACATTACTCATGGTGAAAATATTCAAAAAATAAACCAGAGAGCATTCATACAGGAACATAGGTTCAAAGAGTTAGAACGATCTCACAGTTAATGGATACAAAGTTGAAAACGAAATAGTTCCTCTTCAACAAATCCATAGCACACATTTGAATATTTCACCAAGCTTTCTCCAACAGGCAAATTGTAATTTATTATTGCAAAAGGAAATAGTTCTTCTTACAATAGGCCTTCACCAGTCTCGCTGGAAAAAAGTCCCCATCCCTTCTAAGTCTTTTACATTTATACAAAAAAAAAGGTGAGACTGTTGGGCTGCCCAAAGTGACCTTTGGGCTTACCAACCTCTCGTCTCCCAACGTTCTACTTTTCTTAAATGTTTTACAAAAATAGTTACAAATTACAATAATGACCGATCCTTCATGAGGAAGGGCCACTTGACTATCTAGAAACTTCCTCCACATTGTAGCCTCATTAGCAATGCCTTCAAAAGTACAAGGTTCTAAAAACGGAATATTTATCTCAAATTTCTCAGCTTGTTTCTTGATAGCCTCGACCCTGGATGTACTCAATCGGAGCTGATCTTCTAGAAGAAGTACACTGATAGCTGGGTGATCTACTTGGCTTCTCAAGATCAGATCATCCAAGGCTTTGATATCCTGCACCTTAGCTTCTTCCTCCTGGAATCTCTTCTGCAATAGCTCCACAAAGGCATCGTGATCTGGGAAATCTTCAAGCCTCTCCTCCGCTTTTATCTGGAACCAGTTGTATGTATTACGAAGTCTTTTGAAGAATTTGATGCATAATCCATTTGTCTTCTTTACTACCTTCTTGAAATATTCAGCGGTATTAATAGAAAACTCCACTAGGTTATAGTCCTGTTTGAGGGCCTACTGGTCTTTTGCCTGTAGCTCTGCTGGGGTTTCCTCGTTGTTCTCCAACCTTGCCATTCATAAAGTTAGGACCTCTAGGACGTCCTAGGACCTATCCACAAAGTAGGATGCAGTTTCTAGTATCTCCTCTAATCGGCTGTCGATCTGCAGCACTCTACACCTTTCTTTTCAATAGCAGTCTACAGCTGCAACATCTTGGTTTTCTAGGTCAATACATGCTCCTTGAGAGGCTGGAGGTTAACCTGTTGTTCTCTTGCCACTTCCAAAGGAGTGGTCAAAGAAGAAATCAGCTCCTGATGTTTCTTTCTCAGTTCTTGGGTGTGCAGATCATTGGCCTGCAAGAGGATCTTCAGCTGCTCTTCTAGCTCCTCCACCTTTGTCAGTAGCTGTCCCTTCTTACTCTTCAGATCTTGGCATTCCTTCTGTACTTTCTCTAGGGCCTCCTATGCTGTTTTCTTGACTTGCATTTCTACTTGGAGGGCCTGTACTTCAGCTTTTGAGGACTTCATTTCCCATTGCACATCTTCATATTTACTTTTGAGCCTGTTGCTTTCTTCTCTCTCTTTCCTCAATGTATCTTTTAATTGAGCAGATGTTTTCTTGGATTGCTCCAAGTCCATCATTATCTTTCCTACATTATCCTCTGAAGATTGGATGAATGGGGACCCGGATCTTAGGGTAAATCTCGGATCCTAGTCTATTCCTAACATAACAGCCGTATCTGTTATCATTTTACCAGGTAGACCTTCCACCTCAAATTTCCTCTCTTTCCTCTTTATTATTCTCTTTTTTTCCCTATCGTAATATATAGTGTTGAAATCAGGGATTTCTTTTCCCTTTTCCTGCACAAAAGGGACCAGCTTGAGCATGGGAACCATGGGTATGCTGGTAGCAGGTACTTGAGGGGTCTGAACCTCGGGGTTCTCCACCTCCTGAGTTTTCCCTATTGCTATTTCAGAAGCTGACTGCTGTGTCAACTTTATTCTTTAATATTCTTTCTTTTGGAGCTCCTCATCGAGCTTTCTTTTTACTTCCTCCGTTTCTTTTCTAGCTGCTTCCTCTGCTTTCTCTGTTGCTTCCTGAGCAGCTCTTCTTTCTTCTTCTGAATGAAGCCATTCTACAGCTTCTTTTTCCAACCTCTGGGCTTCTTCATTTCTCTTTTTGGCTTCTTCTTCAGTCTTTTCCTGTTCATCCCCCTTCCCACCTTTGGTGGTGATCTTTTTCTTGAATCTTCTCATTAGCATTGTCATGTTTGCGGCATTTCTTGAATCTTCTCGAAGTGCACCTTGTGTTCTTTGCAATGCTCAATAACCTTACCTCGGGTGTCACTTTTGTGGTAGGGAATCTCCCTAAAATGGAACTTCTCCAACTCCTCTATGAATTCAGCAGCTTGTTTCACCTTGGTGAATTTGTAGCTTCCTAGCTTGAATGGGAAAGGAGGGTAGGTAGTCTTCTTATGTTCAAATAGAAAACTACCTATTCCATCTATGAACACTTGTCTGACTGCCTCCTTGTGGACTATGTAATCCGTTGCATATTTGGGTAGCAGTGAAGGTGCTCTTGATCCTCCAAACATCCAAAAGTACATGCCATTTTCAGTTAAGTAATAATCCGCGTATTCCTCTATCACTTGCATGGCTTCTTCTGAAATACAGTCACACTCCTTCAAGAAAATGAGTGTGTATAGTGGCATAATGAAGTGATCACATACCTCTCTATAATGGCTATGGTACTGGTGAGCCCACAATGGTCTATAAGCGGCATAAACAAGCATTCTTTCCCGGTCCCAGATGCACCTGAGACCAGGGAAAGGCTGGTTGCACAATATGCAGTCTATCAGAATTGAAATCATATAGAATTCCAATCTTTTCTGGGACTCTCCCTCCAAGGCTGAGGTCAAGAAAGAAGAAAGACTGCTGGATACCATGCTGGCCCAATTGAAAATTGTCCCTTGGGTGGCCACATGGAAAATGATGGGTATCCACTCTAGCTTGAAGAGTCTACCATGAGCTCTCTCAAATATTATGTTGAGCATCAAGGCTATGAATCTGTAGGGAGCTCTCAAGCTCGCTGTATCATACTCACTGGTCAGTCTGTATCAATAATGCTTTCCCTACAACATCATTCTCCTAAGAGTTTCCACCAGGTCCATTCTGATATTGTTCAGCCAATCATCGGATAAGAAAACCTGGGCTTCTGGTAGGTGATAAGCCAACTCCACATATCCAGGGATAAATGCAGCATATCCCTATCCTTCAACATTTCCCATGATCATTGTAGTTGTATCTACTCGGGGCAGAATCCAGCCAATTAATTCAGAGCATGGGAACAACTCTGGTCGAGGGGCAACCTTCATGAGAGAAGATTTCTCTATGTTAGCATAGATGGATTCTTCTTCGAGGCCCATGTCAGGAACCTCCCTGTGGGAAATCAATCTATATATTTAACCCCATTTGTACTCGGGCTCAACACCAGAAACACATTGAGTGTCTTCATATATGTATTCCGTCTTCGTGACAACCTCTACTTCTGACTCTTCTTCGACCACAGGGGCCTTCTTCTTCTGCCTCTTGGACATGGTGGATTCGAATCCTTCCTGCCATATATAACATTGTAACATTGATAAATTCAAGGTGCAGACATTTATATGACAATGTGTAGCGTTTTACTTCTTCAATGTGTATTATGACAACAATTTGTTAGGGAGATAAATATATGCATGGATAGCCTAAAATGGCTTAACTAATCTAAACTGTCACAACCAAAGTGCAGCATTTAATGACCTGGTCTATATCTAGCATGATGCAAACATGTCATATATAGTAAAAAAAAACATAGCAATCTACTACTGCTGTATGATATTGAACAATTATATCAGCCACATTCAAGATGACAAGGAAATCTACATCAATAGGCCACCCATTTCTACTTTCTATGCATGCCATGGTCCTTTTGCTACGTGGGACAGACTGTAGCAGCTACGCAGGTTTTCAATGGTGCCTTAGCAAAACCATACCCACGCCCCTCTCGTCAACAAACTAAGAATAAAGATAAATTTCCTCCGACAGGCTGAGGCTCGACCGCTGAGCTCTACAGGGTAGCTTGAAGTACATAGGTACAGAACGGTTGGGGTTTAAGCTGTACGGGAAACAACAGTAGTAACTACGAGGTTTTCTCAATGGCGCCATGCATACACCAATAGAAAAGACACATCTCCTCCGGCAAGCCACGTGTTCGATACTAAGTTCGACGAGGATGCACAGAACCGCATAGGTGAAAACGGATAGGGCTTCAACAACGGGTAGCGCACCATAGGATAACAGCCCCAAATCCCCAAACAAATCCATGGCGAACCTACCTCCTACCTATCATGACTATGTATGGCAGTTTGGCGCAGACGGCGTAACAGCTGTCTGCGCCGAAACCCTTCAATCCCTATGCACAGGGTAGCAAAATGAACGGTGGAGAAAAAAAACAAAGCTACTATGATGTTTAAACTGCCCTCCCATGGTCAAATAAAATAAAATCTCCACTTATATATGCGCATAACCTAGTGGGTTGAGGAAAATGGACGGGGACCTAAAACCACCGTAGAAAACCGCTAACCGTTCAAATGGAACGGGAAAGAACAACGAGAAGCCTACCTGGCAATCGGCGAGTATGGCGGATCGATGACGGTTAGAATTCCTCAGCTGCCACCTGGATGTAGGTACACCGATAGTGGGGATCTTCACTTCCTCAAGAGAATGATAGCTCGATGGTGACAGTACTCAACGAAGAAAAAAAAAACAATAAAAAACAATACCCCGTCCGCGTATAAATATATCTGCTCACACATGCGAGAATAAAAAATCGGACATCAGCGAGCTTTTGCATCGGAGGATAGAAGTAATCTCTCTTCTGCAATGGCGGATGGAAAAAACGTAGACCCAGCCGCGGAGGCCCGCATGACGGAAAAACAAAATCAGAAAATCAGACGTCGAAAGGTTTTCGAATCAGAGGATGAAAGCTAACATTATTCCGCTACAGCGGATGATCAAAGCGCCGAGCCTTCCATTCTGGTTATACAATCGAGTAGCAATTGAGAGATCGGACATCGGAAGGTTTTAGATCGGGAGACAAAAGTTTGAATCTTTCTGCAATGGGGAAAAATGACATGATAAACGGTTCCGACTCAAAACTCAAAAGTAGTTGAAAAAATCACTCCGATCGGGAGAAAACCGAAAGTCACAAATCGAAAACCCATTCGCAACGGTGAAAGAAAAAATCATAAAAGCTTCCGATGCCAACAGAAAAGCGTCCGATGTGAAAAACCCAACGGGTCGGAAGTCGGAGGGTTTTTCTTTCCGTAAGGCAAAAACCATCCGCAACTGCGGAATACCAAAGCTAAGACCCATCCGCAACGACGAAAGACCAAAACAAATCATCTTCCGATTCCAGCATGCTTTCAAAGGCGCTTAAGGGCAGCGACTAGAATGGGATCAAAAAGTGGATTACTTAAGGCATCAGAGGAAGAAATCGAAACAATGGGTAGCTCAATCCAAGCACAAGCAACGTTTTTTCTGAAAGCTCTTAGACCAATCTCAAGAAGAAAATCTAATTCAAACAAAAGGAGGGTCCCAATGTTTTTTGGAATTTTGGGAAAATGTTGCAGCTGCAACATGGTGCTACATCAATACTGATCCCATGGCATATCCACTGGCATCTGTCTCTATCTCAAATGGCTGCTGCAAATCGGGCAAGGCTAGGACTGGGGTGGTGCTGATCTTTCCCTTCAATGTGTCGAAGGATTTCTGCTACTTACCTCCCCACTGGAAGGCTTTCTTCACACTTGTTAAGGCATGCAAAGGAGATGCTATGTATGAGAATTCTGAATGAACCTTCTCCAATATTGAACAACTCCTAAAAAGCTTCTCACTTCAGTAGTGTTAATAGGCTTAGGCCAATTGATAATTACATCAACTTTTGAAGGATCAATTTTTAAATTTCCACCTCCTACAATATGACCTAAGTAAACTAATGAAGTTTTGCCAAATTCACACTTTGACAATTTTCCATACAATTTCTCCTTTTTCAAAGTATCTAATACTTGCTTTACATGCCCCACATGTGCTTCCCAAGTTTTGCTAAAGACCAAGATATCATCTAGATAAACAATGAAAAAATCATCTAAGAATGGCCGGAAAACATCATTCATTACCCGCATGAAGGCTACAGGTGCATTGCAAAGCCCAAAGGGCATCACCAACCACTCAAATAGACCTTTCTTGGTCTTGAAGGCCATCTTCCACACATCACTTTCTGCAATTTTGATCTGGTGGTAGTCACTGCACAAATCCAACTTGGTAAAGAACACAGCATCTTTCAACTGGTCGAGCAAGTCATCTATGTGAGGAAGTGGGTATCGATTCTTGATCGTGATCTTGTTGAGAGCTAGATAGTCAACGCACATCCTCCATGTGCCATATTTCTTCTTCACCAAAACAATCGGCGAACCACATGGGGAGGAGCTGGGTATGATCGCTCCTTGGTCCAACAAGTCTTGAACCTGCTTCTTAATCTCTGCCATTTCAACTGTAGACAACCTGTACATGCCCACATTAGGAAGAGGGGCATCCTGCTGGAGATGAATCTCATGTTGAATCTCCCTTTTGGGAGGTAAACCTGTAGGTTCCTGAAATATTTCATCATAGTTAGCCACAATATCAATCATAGCCTTTTTATGAGAAGGATCACAACCTTTGAAAGCATCGGATGCTTTAGCATCTTTTGTTCTCACAACCATGAGCATGTATCTCTTATTAGTGTTGATGAGTGTCTTCATTTGTCCTGTACTAACAAGAGTGGTGTTAGCCTTCATACTGTGAGCTCTCACAATGTACTCCACCCCATTTTTGGTGAGATGGTAGTTGTTCTCATGATGGAAGAATACTGCTTTTCGATCATACAAGTATGGGCTTCCCAATATGATACCGCAGATGTCAAGAGGAACAACATCTAATTCCACCTCATCGATCAACTTTGAAGCAATAGCAAACCTTAACCTGCATTGCTTAGTACCTGTAACTTAGCATTATCACCTACCCATCCAAGAGGATAAGGCTTGGGGTGAGGTTTAGTCTGTTATGCCCAACTTCTTAACAACTGATTCTGAGATCAAATTTATTTGAGAACCCGGATCAAATAATGTTTCAATCTTTGTATGCTTAGACACAACTCTGATGTGAAACAACTCACTTCTTCTTTTATCATTTTCTTTAGAAACATGAGTCGAAATTGAACCAGTATGAGGAGTTTTGTTACCTTGCATTCCCATGGCTGTAATCATGGTTTTGTCACCTGAGTTGGAACCCAAATCTCATTGCACTGTTGCAACAATCTTTTTCTTCTTTTTGCTTCCATAATGCTTTGGCCTCTATTCAGGATGCAACTTCCAACAACTTTCTTCATCGTGCCCATCAGTGTCACAATGTTTTCAATGGAGCTTTCCTCCTTCCTTCTTAGTAGTAGCTGTCTTCTTGCTCTTGTCCTTCTTTTTGGACTTGTAGTTGTTGTTGGGATTGAAAGGCTTCTTCGGATGGTCTTCTTGCAAATGCTTCCCCCTGCTCTAAAGATGAGTAGCCTGAACACTTGCTTCATCGACACTAGTAGGATTCAACAACAGCAAAGTATGGCGTAGATAATGATGAAGAGCACCAATGTACTTCAAAAGAGTGTCAGGAGAAGCTAAAGAAATATTCAACTCTAGATCTTTCTTTCTAAATTCTTCAGTAAAACTCTAAACACTCTGACCCTTGCCTTGTCTAAAACTTTGCCAATCCATCATAGCCTTTTGAACATAACCCAATGGATAAAATTGCTTACGTAAAGCAAAAATGAAAGCAGACCATGATGATAGAAGATTACCCATTTGTTTGCTACCTTGTTGAAGCTTGCTTTCCCACCATACAAGTGCGGTGCCTGTCAGCCGAAGTGAAGCCAACTGAATCTTCACATCCTCTTCTTTGATCTGTTGGACTTGGAAATAGACCTCAATTTGCCTTATCCAATTGTTTAACTTCTCTGCATTCGCTTCCCCATTGAACATGGGCAAATCAAACTTCACATCCAGCTTCAATAAGGGCTTCTTTTGAGGCTCTTTGTGAGGAACCTTGGAATGCCTCACATCCTCTTCTTTGATCTGTTGGACTTGGAAATAGACCTCAATTTGCCTTATCCAATTGTTTAACTTCTCTGCATTCGCTTCCCCATTGAACATGGGCAAATCAAACTTCACATCCAGCTTCAATAAGGGCTTCTTTTGAGGCTCTTTGTGAGGAACCTTGGAATGCCGAGAATGAGATGAGGAAGAAGCACTTGAACTTGTGCTTGAAGTTGAAGGTGAAGAGGGAGGCTCAGGAGACTCTTCGCCACCTCCTCTTTGGTTAACTGCAGCATTTCCTTCGTCCTTCACTTCTTTGTCTTCCTTCTTTACTTCACTACCTTTTCTTTCTTTTGCCATGCGTTCTTCATAGTCTGCAAACAACTTGTCTACCTTGTTGGCCATCATGTAGAAGACCTTGTGAAAGTTTGCCTCCATCACAGTGTGGGCATCATTAGCATCCATCTTCCTCCTTCGGTGTGCATGTCTAATGTACCCTCACCAGCTTGCATTTTAGCCCTCGTGAGCATCCACACTCACAATCCAACGTCAAATAGTCCTGCTTTGATACCACATGATCCGAAAACAATATCTTTGCTACTCTATGATGTTAACATTAATTGCATAAAGAGCATGAACGAAGCTCACAAATCCATAAGAAGAGAACCAAACAGCATAGACAACACGCACATAAAAACAACAAGTTGATAACGGAGTTCGTCCAGGATGGACTACGTCTCCGGGCCTGCTTCTCAATAGGAGGGCCGATCTATAATCTCAGCACAAGGAAAAATACATGGCAATGATACAATGATACCTTGGCGACAATGTTCAGGAAGAGAACCGCTGTCCAAAACACAACAAGATTGCTTCCAGCAACTTAGAAGCCTGAAGAAGGTGTAAAACGAGTATAAACAATCGTACCTTCCTCCTGCAGAGCTACGCAATCTCCCTTCTCTCCTTTAGCTACAAAGTCTCCACTCCAAAGCATGAGTGGGAAATGGCAAATAAATGGGTTTATATAGGTTGGCTTTCCCTTCTTCACATGACTCTCATGGATTCCTTTGGTTGCAACTAATTTTCCTATATTGTCCTTGGTTACAACTTCTCCATATTGGTTTTCATGTGGTTGGGCTTTTTTAATGAATAATAAACAAACATATTTAAAATACCCCTTTTAAAATGGCATGCCCTTTTGGTTGGATTTTAATATGGTTAAAACCATATTATAACCATACAAACCCACTTTAGAACTTTAACCCAAAGTTTGTTTAACCCAAAGTTTGTTATGTGGTGGCGCTCCCCCTATAGTTTATAAATACACATGCCATAATATTTTTGAACCCACTTCAAGCCCTTAACCAAAGTTTGTTGAAAGCACATGTGTTTAAATAGTGGCATGTCCCACGTGGTGGTTGTGCCAACGGGAGGAGGGGAGCGAATCTTGTGAAATACATGTTTTAAGAGTGGTGAATAAGCACATGTTTTAAGAGGGGGTTCTTTGAATGGGATGGTTGGTACCCCATGGGCTGGACCACGAGCTCCATGTGTCCTCCCCATACTATAAGCTTTATACCATTTCTCCCGTGGGTCTTTTTTTAATATGCTTAGAGGTGAATACTTTTGCATAAACATGCATCAACCAACCGGGATTTGCCACGTGTTTGTTCCATGTCAACGCCTCGTCACCTTGTACGGATGCCTCTCACCTTGTCAGTGGTGCCATGTGGCACCCCCATTTTGCCTGTTTCATCAATACAACAAAACGTGATAACTTTCTCATACGGAGTCCGTTTGAGGTGAAACAAACACCGTTGGAATCGTCTTGATGAGCCCTTCGATTTGGTGGTAGTTTTGCTGAGATTGGAGGAATTTGAAAATTTGGCCTTCCTAGATCCTCCTGGATCATTTTCCTACAGTTTTCTATTCTTTGTGAATTTAAGCGGTCAAATTCGTGTTGAATTCGAAAAAGGGAGTAGTATACGGGATTGCTAAATCGCCTCCGACCTGATGGAATCCGGTAGAATCGGACAGAGAAAAAATTGTGGAAATTGTATTTTGGAGTGTTTAAAATGTAATTTGAAAGATTTGGATCATTTTAAAATTGGCCATTAAATCTAAAAGAAGTAAATTCCAATGTTAAATTGCATAATAAATAAAATAACAATTTTCGCTAATGATTTTGACTGATTCACCAATGCATTCTTATTCTTAATCAGACCTAGATTTTTCTAATAAACCTTACTAAGCAGTTTCTTTCTCTTGTTGTCTTTTTATCTCTCAAAGGCATCCAAGCAGATGCAGAAATAGATCATTCCTTCCTTTTCTCTCATACACATCAAAGAAAGAAATCCAACCCAACAATACACAAATGTACAAATACACTCACTGATGGCACTGATGGGTGAGGGGTCTCTTCTATTTATAGCTCAAGTAATGGTGAGATTAAAAAAATTAGTTATCTATTTATTTTAAGTTTTGGAATTTACGGTAGGTTTTGGTCGGAATCGGCTATTTTTTTGTCAGTAAAATTTAAATTTCCAACTAGACTCCTAAAAAATCCCCAAAAATATGCTTAAAAAAAGTTGAAAATGTAGAATATTTAGAGTAGACCTTAAAAAATGATGGGTAAGTAGTTTTGTGGCTCATTAAATTTAATTTATGGACCACTAATACCTCTTCTTCTCCAATAAAAATGTTCAAATTAAATTTAAAATATAGAAACATGGGGCTAAGGAGAACAAAAAATTAAACCCTAACGCAAAGGAATTTACACCAATTAGAAGTATACAAATATAAAATACCCATAGAAGAGGATTGTTGCCCAAATAACTCCACTACATCAATTATGTTTCTAGATATGTATTTATTAATGTTTTCTTGTATGAACATCCAACTCTTTGTGTTTTGACCCATTTTCATGAAGGTTAAATAAAAACTATTTTTAAAAAAATATTGATCTCTTGTATGTACATGTATGTATGAAGAACCAACTTTTCTTGTTTTGACCCATTCTCATGAATATTAAATAAAATTTATTTTTCAAAAAAATTGAAATCTTAATTTTATTGTGCCGTCTAAGAAGGAAAGAGTAAAATTAAATATTTTAAAAGAAGGGTGATTTTTTAAGAAGTTGTTAATATCATTACTCCCATACATTGGTTGGGTAATAATACATTAATTGGATACACATTAAGGATCCTATTACTCAAAATCTGAATGGTTTCTTCAATATTAATTGTTTTGACCCATTCTCATGAATGTTAAATAAAATTTATTTTTCAAAAAAATTGAAATCTTAATTTTACCCTGCTAAGAAGGAAAGAGTAAATTTAACTTAATTTTTTTAACAAGGAGAATCATAGGGAAATTTAGGGGGGGGATTTGAACACGAGACCTTCCATTTACAACCAATTTCAACAATTCCACTTTACCACTTGCTCAGCCCACAATGACTAAATTTAAATATTTTGAAAGAAGGGTAATTTTTTAATAAGTTGCTAATATCATTACTCAGATACATTGATTGGGTAATAATGCACTCATTGGGTACACATTAAGGATCCTATTACTTTATATTTGAATGGTTTCTTCCATATTATTAAATTGTCTCTCACCACAAATTTGAGACTGGTTTTGATTTGACACATTTTAAAATACTTCATTACTCTAAGACTTTAAAAAATTCTTACCAAAATTGAATAAAAATGGAAGCATATTCCATTGTTACCACAAATGGAATGGATAGAGTTGTTTCCTTTGAAAACGATCTAGAAATGACAATGTGCCGAAAAACATTGTTCTCTATGGTTGTTTTTGTTTCTAAAGGATGGAACCCCTTTCTTACGAAATGACGGTTGTTTCTTAGGGTAGTTTCTAGAATTTTGAGCACATGTTTTGGAAAATGTTGATCCATATTTATGTCAGAACAAAATGAAAGAGAAGATATAGAACCACATACATATATCACAGTGCTACAATAAACTCAAATTCTATTAACTGAATGAAACAAAACATACTATAAAATAAAAACAACTAAACTAGTGGTAGCTTAATCTCTGAGAAGAGATGTGGCGACTATGCCCATTTGTGGCAAGTTTATTACAAAACGAGGCTGAAGGGTCTTTTCACCATAAGCATGAGGGGGCCCCACACAAATATGGTCTCCAAAACCATTGCAACTAGACCACAGTAGCAGAAAAAATACACGAGCATGCACATGTTCATGGAATCTTGCACATGCTTCTTGTTCAACATTCCCCAACCTCTACATTTGCAAAGCAACAAGATCATGCTTACACTTATAGTACATGCCCATTTATAGCACATGCACATTAGGAGTACACACATGCTCTTGATAAACATAAGATAGGGCCAGAGGGTTGTTTATTGTTAAACAACACCGCGGCTAAGCGGAGGTAATAATCCATGCCTTAATATAACATGAGCACACATGTGCTACCATCCAACTCAATAGGGCACTAATCCAAGCATCTAAGAGATGCCATCCAACTTTGCAAGGGGAAAATTCAAGCATCTAGCTAGGTAAGTAATTTTTTTTTATATTTCTTGTTGTTTTATCAATTATTTATTCAAATTTTAATAACTAATAAATTGAAGACATTTTTTTTAAAATCTGTAGAGCATTTTTAATCAACTTGCAATGGAATCCAATGAGAACCAACAACCTAAATAAAACATTTACCTAGAATCCAATTAAAACAAACAGTCAAAAGAAAATGTTAATCTAGAGCTAAATCAAAACCCACAATTTGCTATGGCTTTGAGTGGACCATAATAGACAGTATGAAACAAAAAATCAATCCATTCTCAAGTATGCTAGATACATAAAATAAAAGTTATTCACTAAGAAATAAGAACTATATCTCAACTGGATGTCCAAAGATGACCACAGTTAAGCTCTGGATCAAAACTTGTCCGTACACTTTGTCCTCAACAACAAAGAGATATATAAGCATGATATATAAAGTGTTAGTATATAATCTAGCATATTCAATTTAAACATGTATAAAAAGAAATTACATTAATGGATAAAAATATTCATAATTGCACATGAATTAGAAGACAAATGTATATTTCTATTAATGTAAATAGAGATACAAAATGACAACCTCTGTCGGCACCTTGTAAAAATTGAGAAACTGATTCCTTCCACCTCAGACTCCACCACTTCAATCCTCCATAAATGACAAGCTTCAGAAAGAGAAATCATGGGGATGTCTCCTTCAGGTATGAAACAACAGTTGAACTGCAAGTTGGGTCGTATAATATTTTTTGGGTTTGCTAACATATTGAGCACTTTATTTTTTGAAAGGGTACCGAGTCTTAGCCCTAGAGTTGAGATCCTTTCTCACAGTCTATGAGATCCATCCTAAGAACGTTGGACAGATGTGATGCAGAGGTTAGGGGGGATGTAGGGCACCCACTCCTTTCCCATATCACTTCTTCCACTTGTCACAACGAAATATTACTGCCATAGATGACTATCCCTATGATGGGATCAACTTTCGTGGAGATCTAGACATGCCACTACCACCAGGTTCTGCATTTAGAGATATTGGTAACATCCCATATTTTTTTTTTGAATTATTTGACTTTTTTTGTATTTTTTTATATAAGGAAATAAAAAACATGTTTTCGGTGGTATGAAGTGCTGACACTAGGTTTATTTGTGCATACATAGCTCTATGAAAACTTGATGGATTCCCAAGAGATTGACATAGGGGATGAGGAGATCAGATGATTGGTGTTGACATCGAGCAAACATTACCAAACATACATGGAACCATGGCCTGATTAACAAACATGATCCCCATGGTGCAAGTCAAGGACTTGCTTAAGGCGACGCAGAGGCATGTAGTTGGCATATTCTGTAAGTGGGTTAGGTTGTTCAGGAGTTTGGAAAATGTTGTAGTGTGTTACCATGACCATCATCCAGACCCATACGCATAGATTCTAGGATATTCATTTTATAGCGGCCATATATATTTTGGTGGCTTAAGGCCCCATTTTTGTACTATGATACCATTTTTTGGAACACTTATTCAGAAATAAAGGCTTCTAGTGATCGGTTTGATATATACACGTGTCTGAATTTGAATGCTTTATGTACTTACTTCTTTAATGATGAGAAAAATTCCAATCTAAAACGTAATTTGCATATGAATCGAAAACATCATTATAATGTCCATGTATGTGAATGTATGTAATGTAATCAAACTGCTGCTCCAATTACAATCCTACCCAGAAGAATCTTGTCAATAACATAGGATATCTAATATAGTACATGCAATTCAATTGTGACACAACTGACTACGAGTCTAGGAGAACTCCAAGATATTGAATGCCATTCAAAATGATATTGCATAATATTTCAATCACAAAGCCGCTATTCAACAACATTATTTGAATATGGTCGGAGATATACACCTACTGAAGACACTAGTTGACCCTCAGGTGTGTAGATAACCCAAGTAACTGAAACTAGGTTCTAGGAGTGACGACTGGTACTATGAGCGAATCCTAAGTGTATCAAAGAATTTTTCAACATATACCAAAGAATAGGAAGCATGCCAACAAACTAGTAACACTACAAGGGAATAAAAATATAATGCACAAACTGTACAATAATATACAAGGTACCAACCTAAGTTGAATTTCAAGCATAGTACTTCCTAAGGTAGAGCCCATTTCTAGGATCCGATAAGGAATTCCCTTCATATTCCTATAACTCATGGGAAAATTTCTCTAGGACATTGTTCATAATGTAAGGCCCATGCCACATGGGGTTGAACTTACCCACCCCTAATGGTTTTCTATCTTGGTCATATAAGAGGACCAAGTTACCTTCACTATAATGATGGGGATAGATGAACTTATCGTATTGGGGCTTGACACAGTGCTTATTTATCTCTAGAGCCACTACAACATCCCAACTCTCCTCATCCAGATGCTATAAGTGGACTAAACATTCTTCTAATTCAAAAGTGTTAGGTAAAAACTCTATTCCTAGCTTCAATGAAATGTGTAAATTTTGGCGAATATTATGGTTAAAAAAAACATAAATTAACACTGAAATGTGTAAGTTTTGGCGAATATTATGATTAAAAAAAAACATATTTTTTGTAAATATAGGCGATATTAGACACTAAAAATGACCAAATAGCGAATTTATTTTTTGAAAAAACCCAAAAAATAGCCAATTGGCGAAATTTTGCCCCTAAAAATTACCCTAGTAGCGATCCCAGATAACTAACAACCACACAATCCACCATGGAAATCATTAAGCACAACCTCAGCCTCATAATGGGTCAAAAAACAATGCAAAATCGATTCTACCCCATGAAGATACATAGTTTTATCGATAATGAGAGATTTCTTAGAGTTATGACATAAGCACCGATGTTCATCCCTTAAGATATCAAGGGCAACCTTCAAAGTCTAAAGATAATAGATAATATTTCCATACCAAGGTTTTGTATATGAAATGAGAAAAAAAGTGTTCATCCATAAATGAGTCATCATAAATCATATCTTCACCCATACTAGCGAGATCTATCATTAGCTCAACAAAAGCTAACGAGATATTCAATTTCTCCAAAACAAATCCGAGGTCGAATTCGTGCAAAATAACAATCCATTTATTATGATCACCCCTATCATCCACCTAGTCAAGACAAATTGAAATGGATTTATATGGGATATAACCATTGTCTGGTGTAGAAAGATATAATATCTCAAATGTTGGACTGCATGGACGGTTGCTAAGGATAATTTCTCAACGTGACTATATCAAGGTTCTGCATCATTAAGATTTCAACTAAGATAATAAATAACATGCTCATAGAGCTCATCATCTTCTTTATCTTGAACCATGTGAATCATATCTAGACATGCAGAAACATATAACAAGAAGTCCCTATTATAGTCAAGTGGACTAAGTATGGGGGTCGATGTCAAGGATTTCTTAAGAGCGTTGAAGGAATCTTATGCTTGTTGATTCCACAAGAATGGAGTATCCTTCTTCAACAAGTGCATAAATCCCTTGGTCAAACCGGCATAATTGAAAACAAATAGACGTAAGAAATCACCATCCATTGGAGACTCTAAAGGTGTGTAATTGCACGTAGGACATACAATCGTAGTATTGCCTCAAACTTTGGTGAAGCAATCCTAATATTGTCCTTAGAGACAATGAATCCCAATAACTAGTAATCCATAACAAAAAATATGCACATTTTAGGATTTAACCAAATTTGATAACAATGACATCTTTCAAATACCAAATGCAAATGATCCAGATGATGCAGTCTCAATTGAGAGTGAGAAGCTAAATCATCCAGAAAAAATTTGATAATATGTTTAAGGTCATGAAAGGAGAAGGTCATATCTTGGTGAAAAGTAGCTTCGGTGTTTTTCAGGTAGAAAGGCATTTTTTAGTATGAGAAGGTACCAAAAGGACATATAAATGAATTTTTATGTTGATCCTCGGGTTTGATTTGGATTTGATTGTATTCTGAAAAGTCATCCATAAACGAAAAGATGTCACTTCCTACACACTCATCCAAAATCTCATCAATGAATTGCGTGGGAAATTTATCTTCTCAACAAGCCATATTCAGGTCTCTAAATTCGGTACATACACAAATTCTCCCTTTCTTCTTATTGATAGGAACGAGGTTGGATGGGCGTCGGTTAAGGGAACCAGATATATAAGTCCCACTTTAAGCAACCTTTCTATCCAAAACTTAAGAGCAAATGCTTGAGGAGGGTTCATCACGCATAAGCATTGTCGAACATGTTTAGTATTTGGATAAATTTTCATTTCATGTTCAACAATGCCGGGATAGATACCTGGAATTTCATCATATGACCAAGAAAATACATCACAAAATTATTTGAAGAGATTGATGTACATTTTAACTTCAGAGGGTGAATAATTAGCACCACTCTAAACATTCTCAAATGTACTATGAATCTTAGAAATGTTGATTGGAATAATTGTATATATATTCACTATGTTTCCTTCTACATATATTCCATGAGTGCCTAATGGGATCCTAGGATGACCAACATTATCTCTTAAGGTCATCCTAAATTCATCACACTCAATCCGTTCGACCTTTGAGAGGAAGTAAGATCAATAATGCATCTCCTCAAAAGGTTGTTCTCGACCATTCATGGCCTTGAGAATAGATTCATTTGAAGGAAAAGTGTCATCAAGGTAATCATGTGAACATTATGACACAACTTCCCAAGCATGTGGTGCAAAAATATCCTCCTCTTCCTTCCATGAAGGGGAAGGACCAAGATCCATAGTAAGATAAAGTATGGCTTGATAAGCAGCCTTTGATGTAGAAAATGACATTTCTACCCTAGTAGGTATAGTATCTTTTTCTGAAGTACTCAAAGAAGGAATATTCCATGGGTCAGCCAAATACGTGGTGCAAAATTGGAGCAAAATCAAAGGTGATGTAACACCACTAGGAGTAGTATTAATTGCTAAAATTGGTGCCAAAATATTAAAACTTCCCATTAATGAAGGATACATTCCAATACCAACATTCTTAGTTGTCACCTGAGAATTGTTAATGGTTAGGATAGTAGGTCACGATGATGCCGATGAACTTGAATTATCAAACAACAGTTGATCGATTGTCATGATCCTATATTCATATGGAATCACATGAAATAGGATGCAGATGATATGATCTCCATCATAGCATAAATCCACTTTCATCTCAACAAAATATTGTAGTTGAGGGCCGCATCGACCACCTCAACTTTGACCGACACGGTATTCCCTCCAAACTAGACTAGAATTCAGGGAATAACATGATGTAGTCTGATTGAAGGTCGATCAAATGATGCTAGTATAGTCATAGATTTGGACAACATGGAAGAACCCAAACCTTTCCACCAATCCAAATACATCACAAAGGTTGCAAAGCCTTCATCAACAAATGTGTGTTTAATGGTGTTTTTTAAACACTCCACATGGACTTCGAAAGCCACATGGTAAGAAAAGAGAGGATGGATACCATGAGTCTAAAATATAACCATAGTGGATCCCTTCGAGCTAGCTACCGCAAGAGAAACTAAAAACACTCTCATTTGTGAAGGACAAGTCTAAAGTACTTCAAGAATCGACATCGCACAAGGATTATGGCCCAAATACTCAATGATGGAATAATACTTGGAGGCTCAAGAATTAGGATTGTGGCCCTAAAGATTTAATACACATTTTTTTATGCATGGCATACCTTTAGGCTTGTCGATCTGCAAATAAATATTGGGAGGTGGAGGCTCTTTACCCATAATGACTTGTGATAGCCCATAGTCTCATGAACGAGTCACAAGATTGGTTATTCACATCATGTTTATAAAACCCTAACCACCTTACACATATAGCGGGTTTTGATTCCCACCAGAACTCCTTATGGTATTCGAGGTCCTTGAAGCCATATTTTTATTATGAGGAAGGGAATAAATCAACATAGCTAGGCTCTATGCAATAAACTTTGAGGCATCCTCAATTCGATGGCACAAGTAGGAGAGATGGTCTCCCCGACAAAGCTTCCAAGGGAATTTGACCTTCCACTTAGGTTACTTCCCCCCCACCATTATCATAATTCTTTTCATAGTTTTGATTCTCCTTTCTATTCCCACCCCACTTGTTATTTCTTCCCTTCTTTCTATTTCACCCGGGTTTTCGGTTACCCTTCTATTTCAACGATTGCACAGAAAGTACATCTATCGATTGGGTGGTAGTGGATGAGGAGGTAGCTTGTCTAGATACAGACTAGTTAATAGATAAATTCTTCATTTTATTTGTAACATGATTGAAAGATTTGGTACTTACGGATCCAACAATGCCATCGACATGTGGCATGGGTTTGAACTTAGGATCAGTGTTTAACAATGGTGCATCATGTATAATCTCATAAAGAATCCCAAACTTAGCATAAATCGAATCTAATTATTGAGCTCTAAAGATAGCATGTTCCTAAGTAGTCACTCCGGATTTCAATACATCCTTCACAATATATAGTAATAAAGAATTCAAGAACCATTCCAATAAAAAATTGGGTTGAATGTTGGCCTTAATAAACCTCTTTCGTCTACGCCATTCTTGAATATGATCAGATATATGGGTGGGATTATCTTTCTAAAATGTCTCAAGATGTTGGTACCGATAGCTGAAAGAGGTTGTGGAAGACCAAGGCTAAATCATTGAAGGTTCAATAGGTTCCCCTAGAAAACTCTATATACCATTTCACTACAAAACCTGTGAGGGTGTGTTGAAATAGTCATAGTCAAACAGAATCGTGATTCAGTGAGTTCGAAGAGCACCACAAATGAAATGTAGTAACATTAGCACCAGGATCCTTTCCATTCTTACCCTCAACCTTTTGTATATCCGAAGTAAGTTTGTCTAGGAAAAAGAGCCACATTGGATCATGACACAATGGGCCATTCATAATATTTGATTGGTCAGGAAGATTCAACGTGGCTAAAAATGGGAGCCTAGGTTGTGCCCTTTGGTTCCACACTCCCTAGAAATATTGGCTCACATTGGGTTGATTTTGATAAAGGAAATGAACTTGATCGATAGGATAGTAGCCTCCTCCCATATGGCCCATATAAGGCTTCATGGGTATTTTGTATTAATATATTCCCTGGGAAGGAGAAACCATATAACCATAGTTATAAGACTAAAAGATCGATTGAGCCCCACGAATTTAAGGAGGTAAGTAACCTACAAACACAATTGCACCAGATGTCAAGGGAAAAGCATAGTTAAATGGATCATATCTTCCCAAGGGGCCATGCAAGACATAGGGAGGATTTTTCATAAGGAAGGCATTCAAAGGAGTTAGTGCAGTGGATGATGGACATAAGAAGGAATGTAAAATATAAACATAATGGTCATGTATTCACTACCACCCCCAAGGGAATTAACATTGGTGTTAAGACCGGATTAAGGAAGTGAAGACCTTCTTTCAAATGGAGTAGAAGGTGGAATATGACAACTTCTGAATTGATGAGCAAGGTAAGGGGTTATATTTCCCCCCAATCCAACAACAGGGTCTGCAATGATGTTTGGAAAGCCGAACGTAAAAGGACCTGAGCTTACGGGAACTGAATGAATCTCAACACTCAACCTCCCAAGGGAAAATCTCCATTCAATGGCTATAAAATCTGAAAAATTTGCTTGTGTAGTATGAAAAGACCCAGCCCTATCTGGGTCGGTATAAACTAGAGTTCCAAAAACCATATAATAGATGAAGGAGGAATATGAATGAATCCTACCCCTATTCCATATGATGGGAATGGAGAGAAATATGGTGACTCCGATGTAGTACTTATGTAAAATTGGTATAGGATTTTTTTGTGAAAAGAGGCTTCCTAAAATGTATAACCCTCTTACGACGAGGGGGTGGAGGATCACAATGTCGTAATCCTACTAAATGTTGAAATTGGTTAGAACACTCACATAATAAACTCTGCAAGTACCCCCTACAATACCTAGGTAAGGAAACTAAGGTCACCCCAACATAACCAATGCTTATGCAGATATTTGTAGACAACATCTACCGTATGGGTAAGGTAAGAAAGCCCAAAGCTTGAAAGCACCAAAAGTACCTCAAAATATCTCAGATATGAATAAGATCATGGAAATATATCCAACGATCAACATTGTAACGGGGTTTTCACCCCTATTACGTGCAAAAGCACCGGCCTTATGTCAATGTGATAGTAAGGTATAGTTCATGAAAGAAAGCTACATCAATAAATGATATTAGTAAAATGAAATAAATAAACATATACGACTAAACTAAATAAAAGCAAATACATGAAATTTAGACATTCTTTCATTTGAAAATGGGCCACCATGGCTGTCTCGAAAATGGTGCACCTCTCCACAGGATGTTTTTTTTAGGTGGGTATGGATAATGTCTCAATGTACTAAGTGGTAATGGCATGGAAATGGGATGATGGAAAAAATGGGGCATGAATACTTTGAGAGTAAAATGTGTCTCATCGTACTCACTGAATAAAATAATGGAAAAATGTGTAAGAATATTTTGATAGAGACCTTCAAACTGTTTTTATAATATGTTTTTAGGTTTTTTTGACCTTTTCTCTCTTTTAGGGTTGGAACCTATTTAGGGTTTTAAGCTCTTTCTAGGGTTTTATCCCCTTTTTTATTTTTTTGGCCCTTTTTTAGGAGAGAATGAAGGTAAACCACGGTAAATAATGTTTTTTTGGACTTGAAATACAATTGTGAAGGTCAAAAGTAAGGGAAATATTGTTGGAAAATGACATATGTATGTGGTTTAGTCCATGTAGAGCTAGGTGACCAATTTTTTGTGTTAATAGATTGCCCCCTGATGTGTGAGGGCAGGATCTCATCGCATGGTCGAGAGACATCATAGGATCATGGGGATAGTGGAGAGACTAGAGAGACCTATGGAGAAGTGAGGCTTCCTCGTTTGAACTAGAGTGTATTCTGTTTTTTTATTAATGGTTCCCATCAATGGGTGACTCTAGATATAATATGTGACATGTATATGGATGAAGCAGGCATACCTATGCTCATAACAATGTCAAAAGAATAAGAAATGGGATCAAGGATAAAAAATATGGGATTTTATCAATATATATACAACTAATGTTACATAATGGTAGCCTTAATGAGAGGCTAAATATAATGCTTATTTGAAGAATTGATACATATGAATAATGGCATTCTCTTGGAATGTAATATCTTCACAACTAATGCTCTGTTGAATATGGAAGTGTACATAACTGGAGGGATTCCATGACAGGGAAACATAATCTTTATGGTACAGTATACCGCATCAATACTAGAGATACATGGAAGCACTGCGCTGGGGTTTCTGAAAATTGTTTCCAACATAATCCAGAAATCACAAGGGACATGAACCTATCTCGGTCCCCTAATAGACTCACCAATGTGCTAGAGTCAGGTGACAATCGAGGTCTTCTATCAAATAATGTATGGACAAATACCCTGTACAAATATCAATAGTGCCATGATGTAGCTGAAGTTGAGCACATGAGACACAAACACCCTAAGAGGCACTAATGACTCCTCTCAAGTGGTCAAAGGAAATCATCAATAAGGTGAATGAAACAAGGATACATAGACCTCTGGGTCTATCTTCTGGAATATATTTGTTGATGTTGACACAAGGAGACCTACAACTAAGTAAGGAAGTAATGTTTCCTTTACGAGAAGCATGAGGGGGATAATCAAAGGTGTGGTACAATCGAGGGGGTGACACATTGAATGGGGGAATAAGCACAGGGGAATACAGGGGACTAAAAAATTTCCTTTGTTCAGAGTATGATGATGGGGCTAACTTGGAAGCAAATGAAACTGACTCATGGGATAGGGGTCATAGATGTAATACCAGGAAGATAATTGCAAATGGGAAATATTAAGGGAGGTAATTGGAACATGATTACTCATGGGATCCATGGAAGACTCATTGCAGAATACTTTGAACAAAGGTGACTCAATGAGGGAAAGATGCTAAACTCTAATATATAGGGTGGCGCCAAAAGACATAGTTATGAGAAGATCTCATGGATTTTTAATGAGCTAAATAAAGTAAATGCTTGATAGTGTTTTCATTTTTAGAGAGTCTAAAAACATGAATAAGACTCTAGTGTGGTCTCTTTTTTGTATGTAGTCTCCTAATTCCAAAAAAGGATAAAAGTGTGTGCATGAGATATCTCTCAACCTTTGGGGAAGGAATACTTCTTCACTGTTTGTAGTCTAATCAACCCAAAAAAGGTTAAAACTATACTGACTGGATGGTCATTCACATACTTTTACGATCATGAACAAAACCAAGTTTTATAGGCAATCATTTATTGATTAGAAGGCTGGAAAAGAGATTAAAGACAACCCATGATTAGATTTTTCATAAATATCGGTCCCAGTGCCTGAGAAAGCGTAAAAGGATGAAAAGGGAAACATTCCTATATTGAATGTGCCAAGGTTGTCCTTTTATTATCATAGTCTATATAGTCCAAAAATGGATATAATTGAGGCTACATAGACACCCTTTGAAGTACTTTAACGAGCGTGAAAGGAAGCAAGCATGCTCAACGATATTTTCATTCTGTTAGGAGACAAAAAAGAGCTTAACAAAAACTCTGTAATGGTCAATCGAGCAAGGGGGGAGTGTTTGATATATGGAAAGAGATTATCTTATGAACATGGTTGAGAGGAATAAATGCATAAAACTGCTAGGGCACCCTTGTGGGACGATGGATGGAAGTAAAAAATGGCCAAATGTGCATTATGGATGGAGTAAATGGATGGTGAACATGGTAATACATACAAAGGGAGATTCGCATGATAGAGCACAAATCGTCGTGAATTCCGGGAAATGGCCCAAAAAATCATAGTGAGAGCATGAGACAAGGGTCTCATCAAAATATAGAGAATGGAAAACTGAACCCGATGGTGCAAAAGACGTCTCGAACGGATTCTGGATGACTCTCACTAGAATATAGTGAAGTTTCCCCTAGTGTAGTGGTGCACAGGTAAAAACTAGACCAAATGGAGGCCTATGGGTACACAGCTAGATCAACATACAAGGTGTGATTCATGTGGTGGTATGCAAATAAACGTGACTCTAGGAAATGGCCTAAAAAATCGGTAAGGAGGGAGGCAGTCTAGAAGATCATTTCTTGACCTGGAAGCTTTTTGCACAATGGTGGCAGCTTCCTATCCTTGTAGAGGATGATCCATACGTGGGCATGGAATACTAGGGAGATATGGGGAGGCCTCAACCTCTAGGGAAGGTCTTTTGATCTGATGGTATGCTATCATAGTGGTAGTTAGATCATATGTGCAACATACTATGTGCATGTGCAGATGTGGGAAAGCACACTCCAGTGGGATATTAGCGGCGCATAAGAAGGGGTTATATCCACCTACTCACATGAAAATGATGCAAAGTATTTCTACAATGGAATCACTGCGACTAGACGTGAAGCAACTACTGGAGGGGGCCACCAAATTGTAGTAAAAATAGTGTAAAACAAAAAATAAAAACTATTCCCCAAGTGCTACGTAGTGAGGGACTGAGGCATAGGATTTATGTTGAAGGAAATTGGCCTTACCTTGAAGACTCTACAATTGGAGTAAAGTACATGGGGAAGGAATCTGGAATTCAATGGGAAGAAATGACTCCACATCATGGGATAAGTGAAATGGGGTAAAATCGGTGGTGGTTTTGATGATCTCTCCGTCACCATGGAAGTGGTGTCAAGATAAATCAGGTCGATCTCCCATGGTCGAGGACAGTAAAGTACTACTGGAAGTAGATATTGTCTAAATGGTGGTCGTGTTCGAGGAGGAAGATGGAGGGTGAATTTTCTCAATGATGGTGGTTTTAGATTCATGAGTGTTTCTGAAGGTCATGAAGGACTTACCAATACTCGAATAAGTCTTGTCAATGATGAGAATAGTGGCCATACAAGCCACAAATTATGCAAGGATGGTTTTTCCTCAATTACTTGTTCTTGACTGTTGGCATATCTAGGATGATGAATATTGGAGTACCATCAGTTGTATCCATAATGTCTATGTGTGTGGGAAGGATAGGTATCTCTAAACAATATTTTGTTGCATGACCTTGGATATCACACAAAGTGCAAGGTGGAGTCAGGCAAGGAAAGGATCGATTGTTACTTTGGTGGACTTTCCCCCAACCTTATTTGGGAGAAGAGGGCCAGTTTTGGGTACAAAAGGTGTGTTCAATGGGACAAGAGGAGGGTATTACTCAATCTCAATAGGCTAACACAACCTGGGGCATCGGAGGTGGCGTAGGTGGTTCAAGGTACCACAATGGAATTCCCAATGTAAAATTAGGTAAATTAAGATTATAGGCTTGATCATGATGCCATATGGTGGAAACATGAAGGGAATTGTGTGGATTAGGAAGGATCCCCAATAATTATGGGGTGGCAGTGGTTGGGGTTGTGACTACTGTTGTGATGTGGTTGGGATGGCACTGGATGTGATAGTACATAAATCTGTTGTGTCAGTCAGTGAAGGGAGAGGTGGTAAATATGGGAAGGTGTTCACCATAAGAGTCTTGGAAAATAGTACTAGGCGTACAACAGATATGGAAGGGATGGAAATGTTGTCAATGGTGGTATCAATGGTAGGAATGACGTGTTGTGATGTGGCCGGCCCTTATGGATCATAGTAAGTCAACTGGTCGACAGTCATGATATTTCCATCATGAGGAAACTTTAGGAGTTGAAAGACGGTGGAGGCCACAGTTCTCATGGAATACATGTAGCTATGTCCAAGAAAGAGGTTATAATCAATTTGGGATTTAATAACCTTGATTTGAATCAAAACCATTTCATCTGCTAATGAAATAGGAACATTTAGAAGAATGCCCTGGGCCTTTGTAGAGTGGTCATTGTAGGCAAGGAGGGAGCTAGTGGAATTTTTAAGTGTAGGGGACCCGAGTTTCTGCTAGAAAAATGTCGACATAATACAGGTGGATCCCCTTTCATTAATGATACATTGATGTATGACCAAATTCTGAATTGAGACCAAAACTTGGAAGGAGAAAGTGGATGGCATGCTGGGTTCTGCTTGATCTAGATCAAATGTGATCAACCTAGAATCAGAGGGATCAACAACACCTAGTGCAGATAACAATGCTTTTCATTGTGTTGGTAAAGTTTTCAACAGTTCTAGAGCACACATTGTTGTAGGTGATTGGTACAGCTCATCAATGATGCTATAATTTAGGGCAGCTCGAACAGTGACGTTGTTGGCGATACGTCGTATAGGAAACCATGGGACTTTGGTCACCCCATCAGTGGGGGTTATAAATAAGTGGAGGGGTATACTAGAAGTGTTAGAAGTAGATTCCACTGATGGGTTAGCAGTTTTTTTGGTGGATACATACTAGTTGCATTGAGTCTAGAGGTTCACATCAGAAGGCATCGTCATGAGGTGATGGACTCTAGTCTCTATAGCTGGGGTCGGGGTAGGAGCTACAGGAGGAGGTGGTTTGAGGGGTTGGGTTGAAACCATTCCTTGGTGTGGTAGAGGGTTCTGGAGGACCACAGGAAGAGGACTTGGTGGTGCTAGCCTGGGATGAGCTTGGGTCGCTGTGTTGGCATCCTGTTGAGTGTCATTTTGGAGAAGTAGTCGGACATGAGCCATGTGAAGGCACATATGCATGTAATGACCATAGGTTTTGCATAGTGCACATAGATGGTTGGTCTATAATTGTGGGTTCTTTCCTGGTTGGTCAAGATGTTGGGGGTTTTGTGCCAATGGGTTGGTGTCATTGTTGGTGGGAATTTTAGGCGGTTGGCCACCTCCTTGTGGCTTATTATTACCTCAGTTTCTTCCTTGATTTTTCTTTCCCTTCCCTTGTTTGTTTTTGGGGCAAGGCTGGTTTGGAAGATTCTACTAAGCGAAAACGTGTCCCATGGAAACTAGAGGGGACATGACTAGAGCCGCAGTGTATTGCATTGGTGGTGCATAATAGACCAGAGGAGCTAGAGGGGCTGCAAATCCAACCACTTTTCCTGAATATGACTATGTTGGCCAAGTCATCCCATGGACGTATTGATTTGGTGCAGGATGTGCATAGGATGGGGTGGCTCCGAACTGAGTCATCATCCATGAGTTATTGGAGATATAGTTTGGTTGTGAAACACTATGGATGTTACTTGGGTGTGGTGGCATCATATGAGGTGCCACATAGTACTTAGGGTACCATGTGACACATCCAATGACACCATCCACAGCATGGGATGCCCCTGATCCGTCACGATGGGAGGTTCCAACACGGGGAGAATCTGGTATGATGGTATATAAATACCTAGTCTGGGTGTAGATTAAGTCGAACTGTTGATCCTTTAAGATGGACTCCTCCTCAGATTCAGGTCGTTCAGAGGTGACGTCCTTGGCTATGGGTGGGAGTAAGGTCTTTAAAAACCAGTCAAGGAAGATCCTGTCATCCAGTTGGATCTTGCACAAGCTATATCATCATCACCACTCATGGATGTGGTATTTGATGTGGGTAGATGTATTTTAATGGCAGGATAGAAGGATATCCACTCCCTTGTCATATCAAAAGGATAGTTGAAAGTATTGGAGGAACATGGAGGAAGGTTAGGAGAAATCGGGGAAGAGGCATGAGACAACTCAATGTACCATTTGGAAGCAACACCCATAAGTGTGTAGTATAAAAATCTCATTCTTATAGAGTTTTCCACAATGTTGTTTGATGAAAACCATAAATGGAAAGACATGATATGGTTCTTGGGGTCCTCGCCACCTTTCCCTCAAACTTTGGGATGTCTGAAGAAAGTTTGGTAGGGATGGGAAGCCAATGGGGTTGATGAATGATGGGATCATTCGTTAACCGAGATAAATATGGAAGGTTAATATGAGCCGTAAAAGGTAGGATAGACCCGAGGTTGACTTGGGATGGATCGACAATGGTGCTGGAGTTTACAAGAACATAATGTACATGCATTTCTCGGGGTATATGAGGTTGATTTCCCATAGCAGGGATAGTCGGAATAGTCATGGAAGGGCCACTGCCCCCAGGTATATAAGGTGGTAAAGTAGGAATTGTGGTAGCTGGTGCGAGGATGCTACTAGTGGATAGCATACCTACAATAGTGTGTGCAGCGGTGTTGGGACCACTCATAGGGATACCTGTAATTATGGGTGGAAATGACGTAGGTCCTCCACCAATGATCCCTCTGTGGAAGGGACCAGGATGTATGCCAACCATGGGTTTAGACAGGTCACTAAACAAAGTAAGATCAGATTGGTAGGAATCTAAATTGAATTCAGAGGTCATGTGTCCCTCTAAAGGTGAGTAGTGTTTTCAAAGAGGGCTTCGATGGTGACAGTCCAAAGAACCAAACTGAGAGGATTACCCCCTAAGTCGAGAGGAATAACATGGTGGATAAATGATGGCTTATAGTAGTAACAAGAAATGAATATGGACACTGGTTTAAATCATCTTCCTATTGTTTCAAAAGCATTATCTTGACTACCAAGGATGTCTGACAGCTTGCTTACTAGGGCAGTAACCCTCACTCCATAAAGCAGGTAAAACTACTAACCATTTGTCCACAAATGACATCTCTTTGGTTTTTGTCATAGGTGGGAATCTAGTCAATCTGGTGGGGGTCTTTCCCCTTTTCGCTTGGTAGGTCCTCTCAATGGCCAACTACTTCGAGGTTCCTGTGGTACTCCTCGTAATGAGTTTTAGGGAAAAGACCAAGTAATTCCCACATTTGTGGCAGATGGGACTTCTGTCCCAAACCGAATGTTATTATGTTGATTTGATTAATTTCAAGGTTCTGCTCAGAGTCATGAATCAATCATGTTATTTTGATGGTGTGAATGTGTGTGTAATTTTATATGAAACTTTCCTTCCAAATATTAAATAAATAAATAACAATGGAATTCTCTGGAAAGAACAAGAAAAGGGATGTACCAAAGTAGGTGTGAAAAGAAAAAGTAGATATGGACAAAGTACAGGACAAAAAAGGGTCTGAAATAGATACAAAAAATAGATTGTTAACTGACATTCATCCCTGTTAGTGGAGCATACATGATCTGGTTCACACAAAACATGAAAATAGAGGTGATCGAATCATAAAACAAACAAGTCACACCTAACAAAGGAGAAGGTACGACTTGATTGCTCAAAACAAGGGTACAAAGGTTACTAGGGTCTCTCTTTTGGCCAAAACAGGGACGGCTGGGCCCTGTGAGGCAGGTCGTGACCTAGTTCATGCTGAACAAGAGAAATTGAGTGACTGTGTTGTGACTAATGTCCCGATAGGAACGACTGGGGTCGGACAGGGAAAAAATCAGAAAAGAGGGCTAACATGGGTTGAGGGGGGCAAGAACTAGTGCCGTGAGGGATCAGATTGATCGCATGGTGGGCCGATCGATGATGGATTGATATAAAAACTAAATAAAAACTTGAAAAACTGGGATTTGAGAGGATCGATCAGCGGAGTCACCAAAACTATAACAGGGTTTTCACCCTTGTTACGTGCAAAAGAACCAACATTACGTAAATGGGATAGTAAGGTAGAGTTCATGAAAGGAAGCTACAATAATAAACAATTTTATTAGAACAAAATAAATAAACATATATGGATAAACTAAATAAAATCAAATACATGAAAGTTAGACCTTCTTTCTTCTGAAAATGGGCTTAGTTTTATTTATAGGGAGCAACCTACAAACCTATGGATATCATGTTGGGTAGGAGCAGTTCTCTAAGCATAGTTCTTATTCTGTGTCAAGCTCGTTAAAAAATGAAACAGGCTGTAGAGCATAGTTCAATTTCTATTTCAAGCTCGTTAAAAAATGAAATAGATGTCTGTGAGCACAGTTCACATTCTGTGTCAAGATCATTAAAAAATGAAACAAGTTGTAGATCATAGTTCATTTTCTATTTCAATATTGTTAAAAAATGAAGTAGGTCTCCTCAAGCATAGTTTACCCTTTGGTTTCAAGCTTACATAAAAATGAAACCATTCCTTAGCATAGTTCCTTTTCTCTATGTCAAGCTCATTAAAAATGAAACAGATGTCTATGATAATAGGTACAATTCTGTGTCAAGCTAGTTAAAAAATTAAATGGATGTCCATAAGCACAGTTATTTTCTATTTCAGGCTTGCATAAAAATGAAATAGGTCCCCACAAGCATAGTTATTTTCTATTTCAAGCTTGGGTAAAAATGAAAAAGGTTACCATGAGCAGTGTTTATTCTTGGTTTCAAGCTCATTAAAAAATAAAAATGACCTTTAGCAAAGTTTCTTTTTTGTGTTAAGCTCGTTAAAAATTGAAACAGATTCTAGATTCCTGATATCAACACAGATATGAACCTCTCCTTTCCTTTTGTCTTAAATGACCATCGGACTGATCCATTTTGACTCTTCAACTAGTTCGTTGATTCCTGCATCCAACATTCTAGCAAGATCAGCCTTTCCTCTCTCCTTTTATCATGGATTCAAGTAATACATATGCTACTTCATTGGCTTCACATATGGCTTGAGTGGGATTCTCATTTCTCCTAAATATCCTAGGATCCCTTTCATTTTAGTGGATTTGATCGAAAACAAGTCCTGAAACTCATACAATAGATCGATGATATTTTCCATATTTTCTTCATCCCAATAATCCCCAATATTGTCGAACTCCAGTTCCTCCTTTGTTCCAATTTTGACCTTCCGAATATTCAATGGCCTGTGAACTTTGTCTTTGGGCATCGTTCGTGCCTCAATATTTTGACTTCCTTTAGATTTTGGAATATTGATATTCCTTGGATCATCTCCATCATCAGGTCCTCCCGTGACATTGTGACATTCCATCACTGAATCCATAATTGGAATCTCATGTGATTCCTTAAGGAATTCAACTGTAATGATCTCCAAGACAACATCGTGGATATGTTGTAGCACGTTATGAATCACTGGATCAACATCTGCAAAACTGAAGGTGTGACTAAAATAGATCGTCATATCCTCCCATGTTGTGATCTCCCTTTGAAGCTCTGCTAATACATATCACTGTCATGACATTTCATCAAAGGTGTATGCAAAATCATGTACCCACTCATTCTTCGGTCATGACACCCACATGGTCTAGCATTCCATCAAATGACCATTAGGATAATTTCTTCTATCATACTTCTTAGTGAAATAGTGATATGTCTCACCAAAATGAACTTCCATCAAGCTGAGACACAACCACCACCCATTGATCAACATCTTATGTGTCTCCCACCATCATGGGAGTAGCCTCCAGTGCTTCATCCAATTCCAGTAGTCTATGTGGTTCTATGACCTTTCCTTCGAAATCATCACTAAACTAAAGTAAATTCAGCAATCCTTCGTATGTCAATAATGAAACAACCTCTATTGCGACTCAACATAGAGACTAGGTGATTCGTCCACACTTTCGAATCAATACTTTGTGCATCTGATTCTACCAATTTTCTAGTACATCATCATAATGCGATGATGCGGAGATGGATCTTATCCATCCTAGCTCTCCATCTACAGTGGGATGTACATAATCCTCTAAAATTTTGTATGCATGGTATGTCAAACAAGTCAAGGAATAAACTCTAGGAGGATGGTATGTCAAAATTCATCACGCTCTTCTTGAAATTGATCACTGTCAAGATTTCATTAGCCCATCCAATCCTAGTTGTGCAAGATACAAGATTCCTTCATCATCAATATTGATAAAATCAAAATCCATGTAGGTCTTCATTCCTTTGAATTCCACCATTAATCTTGATACTCTCCCAATTGGTGACACCCTATCATGTTTGGCCAATTGTAGTTGGAAAAGGGACTTAACCAATTGTGGTTTCCTCATCTTCTCCCACGTATTCTTTGTTAAAATGTTGAAATCTGAGCCCACATCCAGAATAACCGATTCCACGTCGTAATCCCCAATCTGGACATTCCTCTGCATCTCTTTTCTAGTTTTCTTCTTTTTCTAGGAATTCAAAGCGGATTCCTTTCGACCTTTCTCTGGCCCATATAGCAGACTTGCGATCTTAGCTATCGCATTAGGATATTTTTGCTAGCGATAGGAAACTTTCAAAGAAATTTTGCAATGTACCATGCTTCTGCAATGGTCTTGCTACTAATTTTGGATAAAAAACATGTGACATCTCATAAATAGGAAACTTACCTGGATCTCTTCTCTTGATGTCGCATAATTCAAATAACGTATCTTTCTCAGTGTCAACACCTTGTGCTATACATTGCTCATTCCAAAACTGACTTTTTCCATCAATGTCTTAAATCGTTGATTGAAATACCAAAATGACTCATTAGGATATTGCTTGATTTCTTTTAGTTACATAATATAGTGTGATTCATACTTGGGTTTCCTCAATTCTTCGATCAATATAGTTCTAATTTATACTAGAGTCTTCTCTTTGTTCCTTGTCAAAACTTGTACGCTCTTCATGTGCCAATCCAATGCATGACCTCAAAACTTTTTCTCCAACTTACCCTTCTTAATATATTCATCTAGGACTTGCTTTACATTCTAGACATCTTCTCATATAAACCGATATTCTTCAGGATCATTGCTCTCATTCCCATGAAATAGAGGCAACTTTACATCATTTCCCTCCATTTTTGTCCTTCTTCCTACGTTCATTAATCTACTACTATTAGTGTGTTAATGACACACCAGGAAATTTGGTGTTGAGCTCATGTTTCTTCCTAAGTGTAGCGTAGTGAGCAGAGGTGTAGGTACATTGTTTCTCTGGGTTGGTATTTCCTTAGGATCAGGCATAGCCCAGTCATCTCCTTCACTGATGTAGGTTCTATTAGTCCCTTGTGATCTTCTCTTGTAGCTTCTTCTTCCGGTCATAGTAAGGCTCTCCTCAGTGCTTTGCCTCCTCTATTGCTTAAACCTTACCCCACTTCGCAAAATACCACACTCTTCCTTTACTTCCCTCTATCACATATCATTCCCTCGAACCCTCATCTCCACAATACCCAAAACCTCTGCACACCATAGTTTTACTCATCGGAGTTCATCTTCAATATTCCCTTTTCACATATAAGCATTTTGATCCACAATTGCAAGGATAATAGAAACCTACCTCTTGGTCCCTTGAATAATTCTCTTTTCATGTCAATATAATATTTGACTGTGTCGACTGCAAACTCGGTGATGTATCCTTCCAATATTTTGTCAAGCCACACTTTGATAGCCCTTGATTATCTATTGTCTACCTCCTTTAGCAGTTGTATTAGATCCGAGGTCTAGAAAGTGTGTTTTCCTCCTTATTGTTATACAGAATACAACCTTATAACCTATGGTATTTGGGGTTATCAACGTACTAAATAAACTTGCAGGAAATCAACCATTTCATAATTTCAAATATAAATAGGAATAAATTAGGAATACGTTATTTATGATGGTCGATCCTATGTTTATTCTTCACTTCAAATTACTTCCACGGCTTCCAGGGAATCTCCGACACCTGAAAAGAGCAAGATCTTTCTTGAAATATATTATATATTATATAGATGATCAATGAAATAATATTCTTGTAATGAAATGAAAAGACAATTCATAAATCATAATACATAAGAGAACAAAGACACAACATTTGAATAAGGACTCTCTTTATTAATAAACAAGTGAGGTAATATTACAACTAACATATGAGACAAGTGCTCCTCTACTAGCCAAGGACACTAAGTTATTTTGCTCCAAGATATCTAAAGGCAAGACACCATAATATCTTTTCTCTAGAATTCATGATGATCAGCCTCAACTCCTACCCTCTATTTATACATGAGGAAAGAGAGAGGTTACAAAGGTTGAGATTGTTGGGGAAGTTGGGATAGTTATGATCAAGGGTCCAAATATCCTCGACTAATCATGTTTATATTTTTTAACTTTGGATTACGGAATAAGCGACTATTAATACTAGAAAATTGCATATGATACACGAATTTCATAAAAAAAAAACGCAGGTTCTAAGCCTAATGATGTATACGCAGGTTGCAATGTCAATACTCGCATATGGTACGCAGGTTTCAATGGTCATGTCCATCTATATTGTTTTGGCCACTTCTATCAATTTTGTACTTTTGTGTACCGACACATTGACCATCAATACTCAGATGGAGAAGTGCCATTTCACATGATAACATATGCCCCTAATGTTTGAGGTCAAAGGGAAGCGATGGATGAAATACATAACAATCCTTAGTCTTGGAGAACTCAGTTACCAAGTCAGTAGGGAGGTACTTGAAACAATACATATCAGAGTCATATAAAAAATCATATCTGAGGATGCCATCTTCAATAAAGTGGAATTCTATCTCCCTTACAATATTTTATTACATCATATGATACAGGTAACAAGACCACATATATTACAAAGGTGGATCAAAGCCACAATATACAATGATGAGTCTTCAAAATATGGAAGCAATGTTATTGAACATAACACAATCTTGCACAAAATAGGTTATAAATATTGAACCTAAGGTATTCATCAAAATCCAAAGCATTAGAGGAAATTTCAACTCAAAATGGGCCTCCTAAGGAAAATTAATAAAATAATATTTATTAATTTTGGAGGACAAAAAGAAAAAACTACTTTTTTGTTCATATTTTCGACATATCTCCCTGTGTTTTTACTCAAATTTCGATTGGGAGAGCTCGTTGGATGCGGAATTTAATTCTACATCCAACAAGTACCCACTCAGCATACTTTTGATGAGCATCGCTACCCCAAAAATAAGAAATACCTAAAAAAATGTGATGATGATGTCATCATCACATTTTTTTAGGTTATTCTTGTTTTTGGGGTAGCGAGACTCATCAAAAGTATGCCGAGTGGGTATTCGTTGGGTGTAGAATTTAATTTCACATCCAACAAGCTCTCTTGATCAAAATTTGAGTAAAAACATAGGGCGATATGTCGAAAATACGAACAAAAAAAATAGTTTTTTTTAATGATACCTATCCCCAAATTTATATTAAAAAATTGTTTAAGAGGTGCCCCCTTTTTTAATTTTAAAGCATTTTGATTGGCTAATACATGATGAAATGGAATTTGTATTATTTTTGGAAGGCCCATTTTAAATTGAAACATCCTCTAATTGAACCAGTACAATCCCTATGATGTGAATAGATGAGTTGAATTCAAACATGGAAGGAACTCAATAGGATATCATAAAATGAGTAATGCTGACAACTGAAGCTGTTTGTGCCAGAAATTTTTTCCAAGGCCAGAGAAACAAGCCAACACACACTCAAGATAAAATCCAATAAAACAGAGCAGGTTTAGGGTTTCTGTAATGTGTTTTTGGTTGTGAACTTTGAAAACAGTCAGGGAATACATTCATAAGTAAGGCAACTACTGAATCATAAACAATAGAAGATAAAGATGCATGACATATCTAACAAGATCCAATCAGAAACAGTACTGAGGTTCATACATAAATGACAGGCATTGCAAGAATATAAACATAAACTAGTCAATGAATCTATCAATTTAAGCAACTAGACAAGATGAAAAATGAAGCCAATACAGACAACTGAAGGATAAAAGTCACATATATCTCATAGTTTCATCAACAACTGCATACAAGAGTTTTGTACCTTACTCATAAACAGGTCTGAAAACCAACTGAGCTTGAAGACCTCCTGAAAGCTCCCAAAAATCGAACCCCCCTAATGAATTCTCTATCTGTCTAAATAGTGTTTCTTTACAAAATCAGTTTGGTCTAAAACCCTAACTGCCTCTAACAACTCGCTGAGGTAAAGTAAAATGTATAAAGTTACAAAATTACAAAATATGCTAAAAATAGTAAATCATTAACATATGGGTTTATTAAAAGATAACAACTAACTAAGTGGAAAAGTGACTCATAACTTCTTCGCTGCCTCAGCAAGAAGAGCAATACCATACAGTGCTTGGTCTTTCCTCTTAGTCTTCTTCTGCTCCTGCTCCATGTCATTTATCCTCTTTCTTAGCTCCTTGTTTCTCTGCTGTAGGTCTTGGACTGTCTTTTCCAGCTCTGTACAATGCATGTCAGCAGCCCTTTGCCTCTTTAGTGCTTCCTTTGCTACTACTGTTAACTCTTGGAAATGGTCATTTACATCTTGCAGGTCTTCTCTCAACCTCCCATTAGCCATTATTAATCCATCATTAACATCCCGCATATAAGTCATTTGTTTCCTATACTGCCTGACAGTCTTCTGCAAGTTCTCTTTGTCTGTGTCAATGACCTTTTCTGTCAAAGATTCTTGTTCATCTGTGGGCTTCCAAGGTATGTTAAGCCTATTGAAGAGATCTGCATCATCAATCAGCAGGTCTGCATGAATGTCTTCAATGCTAGGATTTTCTTTCCCTGATGCTTGAACTGAAGGAGTTTCTTCTTTTAACTGTGGTTGTTTTACAAGATCACTTCTTATTTCAAAATATATTTCAGATAACTTAGGTACAGGCTTGCTTGAATCTTCTAATGATTTTGATGAACTTTTGACTTCTGCAGGATGCACATGAGAAGCTTTTGTAGCTACTGGCTTCTTCTCTTTTCTGCTAACTTTTTTAACCTCTCGATTTTCATCAGGAGATACATCATCTAATATAGTAACTTCATTTGTGTTTAACTTGGGATTGAGCAATTTCTTCATGTTCAGTCTTAGTTTGTTCCTTGACCTAGTTTTAGGTCTCCAATAAGATGTTGTCTCTCCCAACATTTTCAGCTCCTTTCCCTGATGCTGGATAGCAGCCAATTCCACTACTTCAAGTTTATTTTTTCTTCTGTTAGGATTTGTAGCTTTACTGCCTGAAGTAGGAATTTCCCTGTAGGTTTCAATTTCAATTGTAGTTCTTTCCACTTGCTCCTCTTCTAGCATGTAACCTTCATCATCAGACAATATAGTGATGGGAATTTTCTGCTTGACCTGCAATTCTTCTTCATGTACAACCACCTTTTGTGTATCAGCAGTTTTGATTTCATAAGGGACCTCTGTTGGTACCATGGGCTGTAGCAGCTACTTTTGGTCTTCAAACAGTGAGTACTTTCCTTTGCTACTAGCTGAAAATAGTTTAGGTTTACTATCCTCATCCACTTGTTCTGATATTTCCTCAGTCTTGACTTCTTCTTTAACCTCAAGCTTAGGCTTCAGACCTAATTTCTTCATCATCACCTTCCCTTTATCTGTTTTCCTTTTAGGTTGCTGCTCTTCCTGTTTGACATGAAAACCTAACCAAAATAGAAAAAAGTCTCAAGTTTTACCTTCATGCTGCAACACAGTTTTGATGATTAACTTGATCAGTCCATGATGAAAAATTGACTGAGATGTATGATCTTCATTCTGCTTAATCCCGCTGGACATTTTCTGTAGGCTCTTCAAAAAGAAGAAATGCAGGTTCATTTTTGAGACTCCCACCATATGTTGAAGGAATCTAAAGTGATACTTGAATACATATGCATACCTACCCTCACAAGTAACATAGCTCTGTAGTATCCTAATTGGCTCAACCCATTCTTTTCTGACATTCTGGATAGGAATTCCTTTATTCCAATCAGGAGTGATATTGGGTAATAGGTATCTCTGTGGTTCAAAGTCAAAAGGCATCTTCTTAAACCATGGTTCACCTTCGTTCTTAATTCTTGTGGCTTCTGAGATCAACTCTACTGTCAACTTGAATTTGAGAGTACCAAAGGTTACCATGTCATTTTTTAAACCTTGAGCAAACTTACAGGACACCTCTGCATTATATCCATCGAACCTCCTGAAGAAATCCATCCATCCTGCTTGTTGGAACAACTCACACATCCAGGGAGCTTCTCAATCCAAGTGATATCAGTGGGCTCAGGCCTGTTCACTTTACCACTCTTACCACTTTTGCCCATTTTTTATGAAAAACTGGAAACTGTGTGACTTAGGGTTCAGTAGATGATTTAACAACTGATTTTTTTCCTGTTGAACCTCTCAGGCTTCAATGATCAACTTCCTACAATTTTCTTGACATATCTGTTTATTTTTTTAAAAGGTAAAATAAATCTTCACAATAGGTGCAATAATTTAAATCACCGAGGGCTTCAAATGATCCTTCATCAAACTTATGAGTAAGATTTAACCATCAATGTGACTGTCATGAAACACAAAAGATCACTGCCCATCTTCAAAATGCAAAATAAACCATAGTGTCTGAATGTTTGAGCTTACAGGTTGCTAAAACTCTTCATTGTAGTGTTAAAGAAACTAGGTATGATGTATAATATCCATTTTAGATATGAGATTCTCCTTAAATGTCTTCTTAATAAAAGCTGAGCTTAGTCATAGAAAATAGAACTTGAATCAAATGAAGAATTCATACTTTTTAGTACAACTGAGGACTGTCACTGAATGTAGCTGTTCTAATTCCAGTATTGTATTTTAATCCCCATGTATCAATACCAGCATCAATTTTCAAACCCCAACTTCCTCACAGTTTCAGACTTTGCAAATGTAATACCAACCACAGGCTTCTCAACTGGAGACTACTTGTAAGGTAGATGAGCAAACAAAATCTTCTGCAATATATTCACCTTAGCTTCCTGTAGCCTTAGCACTGAAAATGACATTAGGTCTGCCTAGTCATTCAACTCATTAAATTCAATGTGTATAAGTATTAGAGCTTTTGGTGTAATTTGAGTGCTAAAACATAAACAGCTTTCACCTTAGACCATTTCGAACTTCAATAACTGGATAGTTCAAACCTAGGGCTATTTTTCAGTGCTCTGTTCAACAAAACTTCTCAAAATGACTCAAACAGTTATTTCTTTGGTTAAAATCTCATTTAAGAGCATAATTCATCCTCTCCATCAATCAATTTTATAGAACGATCTCCACCGAAAAAAACCCTAAATTGATGGACACTTCTTGGTAACCGCGAAATACCTACTTTATGCTCTACTATAGTTGCTTTAAGTCCAATTCCGAGCTGTTTGATGGCTGAACAGATGTCTTGATGTGTTTAGTTTGATTATAGATGTTAGAATAGAGAAGCCCTAAACTTCGGGTGACCTTCATAAACCTCAACCGAGCTCTGCAACAACATTTCCGAACTTTGGGCCCAAAACACCGATGCACTACGAGTTTTAGATTCCAAAATAGAGATAGGGACTAAATGTCTTCTCAACCAACTCGGTTAAAATGACCAACTGTCATGCTGAACTGCATTTGGAGCAATGATGAACATGTTTTTCCTCAAGAACTGAAAACACCTGAAATTATGATAATCCTAAAGCTCACACGTAGCAAACCACTCACAACATGGGATTAATCATTCATCATTTGAAATCCTGACAAAAATTTGCTAAAAAAACGGAAATAATGAAGGCCGCGATATTCTTGTAGTGCGCCTTCATTGTTTTTTCACCCCAGCGCTACAAGAATAATTCTAGTGCTATTTTCTCGCGGTTTTTCAGCTTTTTGGTATTTTGTATAAGGTTTTAAAAGTTGCTTGAGTGATAGGTATGCTCAAAGTATGCCTTATGAATCCACCATTTGATAAAATAACTTTAAAAAACCCTTTAACAAAAACAAACCAATGGCTTAAAATTCAAAATTTCTAAAGCAAGCTCAAAAATTCAAAAAAACACTAAACAAAATTTCCCAAAAGGAGGGAAAAATCAAAATAAAGTAAATGAAAGCCCTGAAAGAAAATGTAAATCAAACCAAAATTGAAGAAACAAAATTTTGACTTAACAGAAGCAAAGGAGTTCACCAATAAGGGTAGTGAATGCTAAGGTACCATCATCAAAACTCTAGGTCTTCATCTTCAATAGATTCCGATGAGAAACCATGACATGAAGAGGAAGGCAATGAATCCTTCAACATATCACAAGAGTGACTAGGATGTGGGAAGGTAGACATAAGGAATACTCAGAGATGATAATGATGGGAATCAGGATGATCATATAAAGGTACAAATCCTTGAACAGTGAGAAAGAAATAGAGGTGAACCAAGGCAGGTTTGGACTTGCAAATATGACAACTAGACTTATCTATCATCTAGGAGACATGATCAGATTCCACATGTATAAATGACAAGTGGAGGAGTAAAAAATCGACGTAATAGTTGAGATGGAAGTGTAAAATGAGACATGAGTATCAGAAATTTTAGAGAGTGCTTTGTTTAAGGATGACATGCTTCCACTATTTATAATGCCAAGAGAGTAATTATTCCTTATCTTTCTTATTAAGTTTTAACAAGTCCAAGAAAGTCAACTCGTGTCTCTCTTCATTTTTGACAAGCTTGAAGGGGGCAGAGAATAATGCTTGATATGTCACTGGTTGGTGGATTTTACGAGCCCAAACTAATGGATGCTAGTTGGTGTTTTAATAATTTTCAGAGTTTGAAAACTTCGAAGAAGACTCTAGGGGAGCTATTTTTCGTACAATTTAGTCTCCTAAGGAAGGAAAAGTATAAAAAAAACCACAAAAGAACTCTCTTAGCTCCCAGAGTACTAAGGTATACCTTTTTCGTACTTAATCGACAAGGTCCAAAAAGGGGTAAACTAAAAAGTGATCCTAGGTTTTAATGAAAGATAAGTTATAAGTGCAAAGCCAACAATGAGGACCAAATCCTACCCTATATGTGACAGAAAATGACTTTTTAACGATCACGGACCTATTGTAGCTAGCAAAAAACCATGGTATTAGTCCATACATTAAAAACCAATTCTAAACTTTAGACAATGGATCAAAAATTTGAAATATTTGGTATAAATAGTTCAAAAACCCAAAATAGACATACCATTTGGAAAATTACCAAATTTGGCAAGTTTTACCTCCAGACTTCAGTTAATCACCGAGGACAAACCACTAGATCAAATCCTATTCCGTGAGTTGGAGGTTGGTTATTTCTCCTTTCTCCTTCTCTCTATCCTTTCAATTTAAATTTTTGGTGGAAAAAATATGTTTCTATGCATGCCCTAAAAATATTATGCAGCATATGTGGGTCTTATTCATAGCAATCACGTATATGCATTTTATACATGGGTTGATGTACTACAACCCACGTATGCATGTGTTATGCTGAAAGCATAGTCGTGCATGCTGCACGGCCTCAAGAAAATAAAAAATGCACCAAAATAACATAAATTTTATGGGTTCTAATTATTGGATGTGGTCATTGGACAAGTACAAAATGGTTTTGGGGTGGAGAGAGAGAACATTAAGATATGGATTGAGAGGAAATACAAGATGCCCCAACTTCGCAAGCATTACAACAATATAGGATGCTAAAATTCTACTGTACGTCGAACATCAGAGCCAATGTCTGTCTATTGGACACTATTATAGGTTATTGGGTTCATGAACTAGGTCTATTTGTTATACAAGGAGAGACATTGGAACTTACAGTAGTGTAGCAGGGATTTCTCCTTGCTACAGGGGCAGGAATGGCTCCCTTCTGTCTATAGGATGGAAGGGTAGGTTCCTGCGTGTGGAAATTGTAGAAAATAAATTGAACAGAAAGGAAAGAAAATGAAACAAAGAAAATGGCCGTGAGCCCCTCTGCAAACAAGGTTAGGGATTCGCCTTGTCTACCTGCAAACAACTATTAAGCTACAATAAACCTACAAAACATGTTAGAAATCAAACCTGCAAATAAATAATGGCCAGAAAACAATTGAACTAGTAAAGAAAACACATAAACAAAACTAGATTATACCTCTCCTTTGGTGAAATGGGCCACCATGCCCTGGCTAGAAGAAGCACCTCCCTATCTCACTCGACAATGGAGGAGCTATGGCTTAATGGGGAAGATGACTGGAAGAGAGGGGGGATGTGGGTGGCTTGAGAGGAAAAGAGTCTCAAGGCATCCATGGGTAGCATAATAGTATGCAAGAGAGGATTTGTTTGAGAGTGACCCCCACCCCTCCTTTTATAGATTTTTTGGGGACTTTTACGGTTTTAAGCCCTTGGTCAGGGCTTTAGCCCTTTTTTTGGGCTTTTAGCCCCTTCTGCCCTAACTTTATATCCTTTTAGGGTTTTAGGCTCCTTTGAGGGGTTTTAGCCCCTTTTTGGAGGCTTTAGCCCCTAAGAGAGTTATTTAGGTTGCTTTTTGGGGTTTTTAAGCCCTTTTACTCATTTTTAAGCCTTTTTTAGGGTGTGGGGGTCTAATGGGTTGTTAAAAGGGTCGTGAATGGGTGTCCTTAGGTGGTGCAGGCCATGTAGAGATGAGTAAGGGATTTTTTTGGTTAACAGATTGTCCCCTGATGTGTGAGGGTAGGAGCTCATCGTATGGCCGACGGACATCATAGGATTTGCTCCGTAGAGGTGGTGCTTCCGGGGCTGGGGCATGGTGGCTTTTGGTTTTTGTATTAATATGGTTCCCATCAATGGGTGAGATACAAACAATGTGTGACATGTATATGACAATACAGGCATCCCCATGCTCATGACAATGTCAAAAGAATAATTAGATCTATGCTCTAAAATACAAGAGCCGGTCATATACATCTGATGATACAATATTGGTTGCCTCAAATGTGAGGCTGAATACAATACTAATCTGGTACATTGGACCCATGGAATTCTCATGGAATGCTATATATTCATGATTGACAGTTTGCTAGATTTGGAATGGTACATAACTATATGGACTCGTTGATTGAGATTCAGAGTCTCTATGGTACAAGTATGCTCCATCAATCATAAATATATATATAAGCACTGTTGGGGCTTCTGAACACTGTCTCCAACACAACCCGAAAATCACAAGGGACATAACCTATTTTACGTCCCTTGAGTGGACTCATCAATGTGTTAGAGTCAGGTGACATCTGGGGTGTTCGACCAAGTACTATGCGGACCAAACCATGTACGAATCTCAACGGTGCGATGATGTAGTTGGAGTCAAGCACGTGAGAAACAACCTTCCCGAGAGGGACTAAGGATTCCTCTCAAGTGGTCCTAGGAACTCATTAATGAGGTTAATGAAACCAAGATATAGGGACCTCTAGGTCTATCCTTTGGAATATGTGTGTTGTCGTTGACAGAGGGAGACCTGCCCCTAGTCAAGGCAATGATGTTTCCTTGACCAAAAGCATGAGGGAGATAACCAAAAGGTGTGAGACAATCTGTGGACTGACCCACTGAATGGGCGGGGGGGTAGGGAGAGGGAAATAATTGAATAGGGGTAGGGGGAGTGTGGTAGAATCAAACTTCCTTTTTTCAGAGTATGACGGCAGGGCGGACTAGGCAGCAAATGAAACTTGACTCATGGGAATGGGATCATTGAATGGGGGAGGAGGGGGAGGGAAAGAATTGAATAGGGGTAGGGGGAGTGTGGTATACTCAAACTTCTTTTGTTCAGAGTATGACGGCAGGGTAGACTAGGCAGCAAATGAAACTTGACTCATGGGAATGGGATCATAGCTGTAATACCAGGGATGTCACTACAGATGGGAAATACTTGGAGGAGGTAGACACTTTTGATATTGATGGGACCCAAAGAAGAAACATTGCAGAGTACTCTGCACAAAGGTGACCCAAAGTGGGGATGTTGCCAAACTGTTTTCTATGGGGTGATGTCTAGGGACATCGTTGTGGTACGATCTCATGGATTTTTGGAAATCCCAAGAAGGTAAATGCTCAATGGTGCTCTCAATTTTAGAGAGTCTGAAAGCATGAAGAAGACTCCAGTGGGGGCTCTTTTTTGTTGGTAGTCTCCTATTCCCCAAAACTGATAAAAGTATACATAGGAGAGCTCACCCATCCTGTAGGGGATGAGAGACTTCTTTACCATTGGTAATCCAATCAGGCTGGAAAAGGTTAAACCTATACTGACTAGACGATCATTCAAATACTTTTATGAGCATGAACGAAACCAAGTTTTCTCAGCAATCTTTTCTTGATGAGAAGGCTGAAAAGAGATTAACGACAACCTATAGTGAGATTTTTCCTAAGGTGCAGCCACTTTGCCAAGAAAGCATAAAAGTATGCAAAGGGGAACGTTCTTGGATTGAGTGTGCCAAGGGGGTCCTTTTCAATTGATGGTCTACATGGTACGCAAAAGGAGGTAAATGAGACGATGTAGATGCCCTTTCCTATACTTTAGCGAGTGGGAAAGGAAGCAGCTGCGTTTGGCTATCTTTTCATTGTTTTAAGGAGTCAGAAAAGAGCTCAAACAAAACTCCAGTACAGTCAACTGATTGCGGTGGTATAGGTGGTGCTCCATGTCAGGATGGTGGACAGTGGTCCAAAGGTCATCCACATAGTATGGATTGAGTAGAAGGATCTCAAACATACCAATACATGCATGGGATAGATCATGGAAAAGGCTCACGATTCAGTGTGACAGAGGCATGCAAACCGAGGTGGCTCTTGGACAGAGGTCAGGAGAGCGTCTATGTGAGTTGCGATGGACAGACTTGACTACATGTGATGTGAGTGCAAGTCTGGGGGCACTTATATGCCAAATACATGCAAGAAAAATAAATCATTTTATGGGAAATGGTCGAGAGGTCCTCATGAGGTGCGGTGGATGAAGTAGCTAGCTATGTGTTAAAATACAAAAACAAGAAGAAAAATGGTAACCCTTAACAGGAGGTGGCCTAAAAACCCACATGAGTAGCGGTAGGAAATAGTGATACAAGTATAGGTCCATAGACACTTGCATCGCCATGCTGTGGCTCGTAAATTGAGCTGACTTGTGGGAAATGGTCTTGAAATTTATTTGTTAAACATGAGACGGTGGTCTCATAAAGGGATAGAGCTTTGAGCCTGAAGGTGTGAGAGGTGTCTCCAATAGGTTCCGGGTGACTTTGGATTAGCAGCTGATGGTGCTACCCCTGACCGGGGGGGGGGGTTTTGATTTGTGGTAAAAATGTTGCAAAACAAGAAAAGAAACATGAAGCGACTCATTGGTGATGTTAAGCATAAAATTTATTGAGGTAGAGCCTGCTGTGGGGGTTCTCCAGGAGTTTTCCATCCGAGTCAATGAGGATGTATGCCCCTTTTCCGAGGAAACAGTGGATGATGTATAGGCCATATCACATTGACTCGAACTTTCCTTTTCCCAACTTATTGTTGGGTTGGTCATAGACTAGAACCATATCGGCTTCGCTGAAGGTGCGATGGTGGACATGGCAGTCATAGTGGACCTTTGACTGAGTTTTTGCTACTTCAATGGCTTGGAGGGTAGCTCGACGGTCTTCTGTGGTTTGCTCGAGTTAGAGGAGATGTTCTTCTGTGAGGTGGAGGGACGAGATTTGGCACTCTATAGGGAGCAATGATTCAACACCATGTACTAGGTAGAAAGGAGTGAAACTGGTTGCAGTTTTTCTGGATGTGTGACAAGCCCATAGGGCAGAGAATAGCATGTGATTCCAATTGGCTTTATGATTTCCTACCATCCTTTGGAGCATTGTTTTGATGATTTTGTTGACTGGTTCAACTTGGCCATTTCCCTGGGGGTGGTAGGACGATGAGTACTGGTGTTCAAATTTCAACATGGTTGACAGTTCAGCCCATATGGTGTCTTGAAAGTGTGCTCCATGGTCTGAGACTAATTGTTTAGGAACACCAAATCGTGAAATAACATGGTTAAAGAAGAAGAGTGCCATGGTTTTAGCTTTGCAATCAAATGTGGGCATGGCCTCGGCCCACTTAGTGAAGTAATCGACTACCATAATGATGTATTTATGACCATTAGCCGAGATGGGGTATATTGTCATGAAGTCGATTGCCCATTTGTAGAAGGGCCCGACTGTGACTATGGGGTGAAATGGTGTAGAGGGGGTTCTTGCCTTTGGGGCAATGAGCTAACAGCTGCGGCAATGCTTGACTGCCTCTATGCAATCAGTGAAAATGGAGGGACTGAAATAGCCGGTGCATAGAATCTTCTGGGCAGTTACCAGGTCTAAAAGGTGGCCACCACATGCCCCACTATGACAGTTATTGAGGATGGTCTCGGCCTCATCACGGGTGAGGAAAAAACATAGAATCATATCAATGCCTTAACAATATAGGACATCTCCAATTAGCAAGTGGTGAATGGCTTGATGTCGGATGCATCACCTATCCTCACTGTTTAAGTGCACTGCAAACTTCTGTGTTTGTAAATAGAGAAGGGCATCCCCATACCATGGGTCTTCCATAGATATGATGAATAAGAAGTCATCTGGGAGATCATCCTTCGGGGGGGATGACACAGTTACTGGGGGCAGATCAGTCATGAGCGTGGCCAATGCGAGTGCCTTTGTGCTTTTGGGGGATACAAACTCTAGGTCGAATTCTTGGAGGATGACTTCCAACTTAGCTGCTCGACATTGTAGAAGGCGACGATTTAAGAGGTATCGCATTGGGTTTGAATCAACCATTACATGAGTGTGGTTTGTGATGATGTAGTGGCGTAACTTCTAAGCTGAGAAGACGACGGCGAGGGCCAATTTCTCCTCGGGTGAATACCGTAGTGGGGGTCCTGTTAGCTTCTGACTGACATAGTAAATCAAGTGCTCATGGCGAGCATCGTCTTCTTGGACCAAGACTCCAGTGATGGCATTGTCCAAGGCTGACACATAGATAATGAAGTCTCGAGTGAAGTCTGGTGCTAAGAAGAATGGTGCAGAATCCAAGGCTTGTTTGAGTGCATCAAATGATTCTTGTGTTTGCTGATCCCAAACAAAGGGGATATTTGTACGAAGCAGGCGAATGAATCCGTAAGATTTTGTTGCATACTATGGTACAAAGTGGTGAAGGAAGTTGGCCTTTCCTTGGAGGCTCTATAGTTGGTGCTGAGTTTTTAGGGAAGGAAGGTCAAGGATAGCCTAAAGTTTGAGGGGATCTACTTTTATTCCTTTATGGGACATATGAATCCTAGTAGATGGCCTGCTGGGACACAAAAAATGCACTTGAGGGGATTCAGGTGAATTTTGTACTTGCAAAAACGTAAAAGGACTTATCGCAAGTCATTTATGTGTTGTGCTTGTTTTGGTGATCGAGTAGTAAGGTCATCTAGGTATACCAAGATGATGTGAATTAGGTCATGGAAATAATATGTCATGGTGCACTAGAAGGTGGCTCCAACATTTTTCAGGCCAAAGGGTATGACTCGATACGCAAATGTGCCCCACGGGGTTGTGAATGTCATCTTATAACATTCTTCTTTTCGGATCTGGATTTGGTTATAGCCGAAAATTTTGTCCATGAAGGAAAAGGCCTCATGTCTAGCATAGACATCGATAATATGATCGATGAAGGGTGTTGGGAAGTTGTGTTTGGGACACACCCCATTGAGGTCGCGAAATTCTGTGCAAACATGAATGGTACCCTCTTTTTTATTCATGGGAATAGGACTAGAAACCCAAGTGGTGTAGACAATAGGGTAGATGAATTCAGCTGTGCACAACTTCTCTATCTCGACTTTCACTATGGCAACTTTGGAATGATGGATGGGTCATTGCTTTTGGCGTACGGGGGCCACATCGGGCCATGTGTCGATGTGGTGTTCCACGATGGATGGATCTACACTGGGAATTTCAGTGTATGACCAGGCGAAGATGTCACAGAATTCTTGGAAGAGAGATTTGTAGGCAGCGACCTCTTCCAGGGAGCAAGATGCCCCAAGCATGATTTCTTTAACAATCTCAATATTGGTTGAGATGTTGATTTTGACGGTGGGTGAGATGTTGTCCATGTTCCCTTCTTTGAAGGCATCTAGTTTCAGGATATGGTTCTTGAACTAGTTGACTTTTGTTAGAACAATCAACCCATAGTTAGCTACCTTAGACATTAATCAATCCAATTTTTGTCTTATTTGCCTAGTTTCCATATTCCACCTTATGCAAGTTGTCATCTACACATTCATAGTGGTCAAAATTGCTAATTTTGAGTCATGGAGCACTTGGGAAACCTCCTGGAATCAAATCTGCTTTATTCCTGGCCTCCCTAGCACATGTCTGCTTTTTCTGCTTTATTGCCTACTTTTTCAGTGTTTTAAGGCAATTGGGAAAGTTTGACTAGGTGAGGTTAACTTGTTTTTTGTCCTCCACATCCTCCACTCTTTTCTCCTATGAAAAGCATGTATGAGTTTTCCTTCCACTACCTTTTAGCTTTCCTAATTTATTTTTCCAATTCGTGAGCTCCTAGACAGTTTTGGAAACTGCTTTATGCACCTATGGGGGATTTGCTTAGTTTTAGTAAGCCTGCTTTTGACTAAATTCGAATGGCATATTCATTCATTCATATATATCATGTAATTATTTATTTTGGAAGCCTATGAATTCACAGGGTTGACTATTGTACACTTATTCAATACAGATTAGTGTTCAGCTCCATATTCAGTCTCTTTTGTGAGTAATTTGCATGTGTAATTGGCAATTGTTGTGAGTGTAATTTTTCTAACACCTGGGTTAAATTTCCACATGGTATCAAAGCATTTATATATCAATTTCTCTCCTTCCAATTTTTTTTGTAGGTTCGACATCATTGACTAGGAGCATTCTGCTGACTAACGGGACAATTTCTGAGCTATGGATCAATCTCAAAAAATCATCTTGACTCCATTTAATTTCTTTGAATGGAAAGTAGAGATGGAGATACTGTTGAGAGTGAAATGCCTCTATAGAGTGACTATGGCAATAGAAGCAGAGCCTAATGCAGCTGCAGAGAAGATAAAATGTCCCAACAGGAGGGATGAGGCCTATGGTCTCTTGTGTCCGAGTATATCCAGAGACCTCCTTTTCCATGTTGATGGATTGACATCACTGAATGAAGTATGGGAGAATATTGTTTATATTTTTGGAAAGACAGATGAGATGAGGGGACATCAAATTGAAAATGAATTGATCTCCCTGAGTCCCAATAGCTTTGAATCCCCGCAACTCTATTTTTCCAAGTTCAAAGAACTTGTTTTGCAGTTAAAACAATGTGGGATCGAAAAGAAGGATGATCATCTGGTCTTGGACATACTCTCGAAGCTTGGCCCTAACTATTGAGTGTTTTTTTCAACCTTCTATGCCACAAATTTGATAGCTTGAGCCTGAAAGATGCATAGCCTTACAGATTTCATGGAATCTCTCACACAAGAACAAGATAAATTGGTGATGATGGGCACCATCAAACCATCCAAAGACCAAGATCTAGTTGCTAGAGATTCTAGGGTGGATTCAAAAAGAAAAAAGAAAGCTAAAAATCCACCTGAGCAAAAGAGATACAAGAACAAGTCTCCGGAGGAGCCTTAAGGTTCCAAAAAGAACTACCAGAAGAAGAAGAAGAAAGGAGAAATGAGCAAGTGCACATACTACAGTAAGGGAAATCATTCTGAGAGCTCCTGCATGAAGAAGCAAATATACATGCTGACCCAACTCCTAGAGAAGAATGGCATCTCCCTTCCAGATAGCTCAAAGAAGAGGGAAGGAGGATCAAGTTCAGAAGACAGAGAGAGAGTTCATGCATTGGTTGCTGGCACATCAAGCTCACCTAGTTTCATCATTGATTATGGAGCTTCAAGACATATGGTTTCGACCAAGGAGGCATTCACCTCACTTGACATGTCGAAAGGTCCACCAATAGTACTGGGAGATGACTCTCTCACTGAAAGTTTGGGCAAAGGGAGGATTGATCTTGATCATGGTAAGTTCAGCAACGTGTTGTATGTTCTAGGTCTTTCCTCTAACCTCTTATCAGTGTATCAGATGACCCACACAGGGTCTCCAAAGAAGGTCATATTCTCCCCTGATGAAATTGAGATCACATAGATCTCAAGTGGTAAATTCATTGCAAAAGGAGTTGCAAATCATACTTCGAAGGTATACATGTTCTCACACTTCATACCCTACTCAAACCCCTCTATTCTTCTGGTTCATGCCAATAAGGAAAGCAATATTTGGCATGAAATATTTGGCCATATAAATTACAAGTATCTTTCTAATCTTAGTGAAAAAGAAATGGTCATAGGGTTACCAAAGATTAAGTTTTCCAAAGGAGTCTGTCAAGGTTGCATCCTAGGAAAACACCCAGAGCATAAATTTGAGAGAGCTAGTCACGAGAGAACCTCTGCACCTCTTGAGTTGATCCAAAGTGATGTTTCTGGCCCATTTCCTCATATGTTAATGAGTCAGGCCAAATATGCATTGACTTTCATAGATGACTTTTCCAGGTATTGCTGGGTTTACTTCCTGAAACACAAGTCTGAAGTTTTTGGCCTCTTCAAAGTCTTTAAGGCTTTGGTTGAAAACCAGTCTGGGAGGAAAATCAAGGTCCTCAGATATGATAATGGTGGTGAGTATGTCAAGTCTGATTTTATTCAGTATTGTGCTATTGGGCAATAGGGCAGACCCGGGTTTAAACCTTTTGCTTTGCACCAACAAAAGACCCATAGTGTTGGCCCTTTCGGCAACAACTTGCGAACAGGTTGCAGTCTCACCTGAAATAGCTATGGGATGCCGCAGAATTAGGTTTCTACAAGTAGAAGAGGGATATTATTGTACCTTTAATCTATATTAACTTATAGTTAATTAACACAGAGCTCCGAAATTCATATATATAACTTCGCAGATAAATAAACAACAGTGACTTGCGCAACCCTTTACTAGGAATTCATAGTGAAGCATATATTTTAGCAGCGATCTTATTAATCAGATATATCTATTTAACCATGCACAATCAAACATAACAGAAATAACACAAGGAACCACAACACCAGATATAACGTGGTTCACCCCCAGTGTAGGGGTTACGTCCACAGAACTGCGCTTTATTCAACTTCTTTACAAGTCATAGTTCTGATCTGTGCACTCAGCTATAGATCCTTTCAAGTCCTTAAAAGCCGTGCACACAGCTACAGGCCTCTGCGCACATAGCTGCCGATATTCCAATCACTTCACAAAAACCCTCTACGCACACAAGTGTAGAGGTCATCCACGCACACAGCTGGGACTTAACCTTTTCTTACAAAATAGCCATAGCTTCACAGCAATTCCTTATACATAAAAATCCTAACCTTATTTCTTTACAAGAGTGCCTATTTATATAGCACACTATTACAAAACCCTGGGCTTAAACCATGGGCACCCCAAACCCTAAACCCTGGACGTAAACCATGGGTTTATTACAATAAGAAAGCTTTGACTTAACCCCGACACCCCTAATACTATTTTGAGTCGTAACTCTTATAGAACTGTGGAGTTACCCATCCTAAGGACCGTTAGGGTGCGTGTCCCAATAGGCCCCTAAGACTCACCAATGGCCCGTCTCGGGACACTCTGCTGCTTTTCGGGGGGGGAGACCTTGCTGGTGATAGTTCTGGATTGGTCACGGGGCTATGCTTGCTATCGCTGGCTACCTCCTCCTTTCCTTCGCATACTGTTTAAGGCCTTCTGGATCTAGCAGCGACCCCTCCTTCAAACTGCTTTGTCGAACATCTGACCATCCACAACTTAGGGTCCTTAGAAGTGCATGGCAAGGTGCATAAGACAAACAGTTGCCACGATTCTGTCAAGATGGGAGGATACGACTCGGGATGTTACAGAGTCATCTTGTGAGGCCTTATGCCCTTTTTTTCTCCACCTTAGAGCATACTTATACATTTATTCGCATAATTTAGAGAAAACTTCTACGTTTCTTTGTGCCTCAGTAATCGCATGGCTGCTCGGGGGGAGTGCTCAAAAGGTTTTGCAGACCTCTCTCTCTGAACCCGCGTACTAACTTCTGGACTTCATAATCATTCGACATAGTTCTAACTGAGGAACTCAAAGAAATGCACAATGCAGGAATCACAGGCCGGTGTAGCTCCTTATAGAATCTCACAACATAATTTGTCATCATGGTGCATTAATGACACCGAATCTGATGGAGTAGCAGAAATCCTGCCCACACGGCGCTAGATTTTCCCAAAATCTCATCATTACAGGCAACTAGGGCAGTTTTCGTGTCGGCGCCGCCAAATCTAGTTTGTCCCATCCGTTGCTTTTCAGGCTATGACGCATCCTTGATTTTCGACACAAATACTACCTACAGCTTCACCCTGGTAAATACCTTCGACACACATTGGATCTGCGACCCTGCCATACCTATGCAGCACCCAAAATTTTGACTTTTGACTTTGACAGGATTCCACACTTCGTAGCTTTAAGGACAGGTTCATTATAGTCTAGCACCCAATTGCAATTTTTTTTGGTACTTAGACTCTTCCTTTTTGGTGTTATTTTTGATTGGACGGTCCCGGTCGATCCCTGTATTTCTTTAAATGACTACCATTTACCATAGAAGGTAACATTTCTCCATTTAGCTTAGCTAACTAGACTGGTCCACCATCAGTAACTTTCTGCACTATATATGGTCCTTTCCAATGCATCTTGAACTTTCCTGGGAATTTCATGAACTTGCTGTCATATAAAAGCACAAGATCACCCTATTGGAACTGCTTCTTCTTGATGTGTCGATCATGCCATGCTTTTTCCTGAGCTTTCTATACTTGCTGCTGGAATCCTGCAATAAATCTATCTTCTTCAAGTCCTAGTATGTTTGTCAGCCTTTCTCTTATTGTAGCAGGGTCATCCATCTCTGTGAAAGCTAATATTCTGAGGCTAGGAACAATATACTCCATGGGCATGACTACTTCTTGTCCATAGACCAACCTAAAAGGTGTATGGCTTGTCAATTTCTTGCACGTAGTCCTATAAGACCATAGTACCGCTGGAATTCTAAGATCCCAATAATTTCTGTTAACATTAGAAACCTTCGTCAAAGCATGTTCCAAGATCTTGTTGAAAGCTTCGACTATTCCATTTGCTTGCGGATGATATGCAGTACTCTTCAGATGATACACCTGAAATTCTTCAGTCAATACTTCAATAGTCTTATTTAGAAAGTGTGATCCTTGATCACTCATAAGAACTCTAGAACACCCAAATCTAGACAAAATGTTGTCGAAGATGAACTTCGCAGCTGTAGCAACGCTACAGTTCTTGACTGGTTGGGCTTCGGCCCAATGGGTAAGGTAGTCAGTTGTTGTAATAATGTATCGTGCTCCTGACTTCTTCGTAGGAGGATTGATTGGGCCAAAAAAATCAATAGCCCACTTATCAAATGCTTGTAAGGTTACCTATGGAGCTATAGGCATCTCATCCCTCCTGGAGGGTTTGCCTATCCTCTGATAGATGTCGCAGCTGTGGCAATATTCTCTCGCATCTTTGTGAATTGTGGGCCACCACAATCCGGCTGTCAAGATCTTCTGTGCTATAGCTTTACCTGCATAATGACCCCCTGCTACGCTGGAGTGTGCCTCAGTCAAAATCAATGGCTTTTCATGCTCTAATACACATTTGCACAGGATTTCATCTGGTCCCATTTTATACAGCTGGCCAGCTATTAGGGTAAAATCAGTAGCACGAAGCACCAGCTGTTTCTTCTACTGCGTTGTCATCTCGGCGGGTGGAAACCCCGTAGACAAATACTGAATGATATCCTGAAAGTATTCATCAACCATTTGGATAGCAAACAACTGGGCATCCGGAAGACCTTCGTCCAAATTGGTAGGATCTTCTCCCGACTCGAGCCTCGACAGGTGGTCAGGTCCTAGGTTAAGCCTCCCTAGCTTAACTATAATCTCAAATTCATATTCCTGAAACAGAATCAACCATCTGCATATTCTTCCACCTAGCACAGGGTTATTAACCAAATACTTTAAAGCAGAATGGTCAATAAACATCTTAAAATGAGAACCTAACAGATAATGTCGAAACTTTTGTAGTGCATATACCATAGCGAGACCTTCTCGTTCTGTTGTAGTATAATTTTTCTCTGCAGTAGACAATTTTTGACTGGCAAAAGAAATAGGGTGATCGATCTGACCTGCACTTGACTGAGCCAATACTATCCCCAGAGCAATGGAGGATGCATCGACATGCACATGAAACTCTTTATTCCAGTCAGGGAATACTAAAATAGGGGCAATGACCATTTTTTCCTTCAAAATATCTAAGCTTACTTGGCACTCTGGTGTCCATTCGAACTTAATATATTTCTTCAACTGTTTTTCCATCGGAGCTGTAATCTGAGCATAACCTTTGATGAATTTCCTATAATATCCGGTGTGACCAAGCGTGGTGCAAACGGTTGTTTAACAGACCTCGAAGGTGGCAAGTTTACAATAATAGCTATCTTCGCAAGGTCCATCATCAAGCCTTGATTACACACAATGTGACCAAGTAGAATGCCAAAAGGTGCACAAAAGATACACTTTTTTAAGTTCAAGGAGATCTAGTGTTGTCTACACTTATCCAACATAAGTCTTAAACTAGTTATGTGGTCTTTTAAGAGCCCAAAAATAGTCCAATCATCAAAGTAAAACTCTAAGAATTTATGTATAAATTCATTGAATGCAGAGATGACTACTCTAGAAAATATAGCAAGTGCATTCTTCAACCCAAAGGGCATAACTGTATATTGAAAGGATCCCATTTCGGTAGCAAAAGTTGTCTTATGTCGATCCTCTGGAGCAATTTGGATCTGATGGTAACCCAAAAATCCATCAGTAAAAGAGTACACTTCTTGACCCCCAACATTGTCTAATACTTCATCCGTAAAGGGGGTGGGAAAGGGATCATGCAGACAGGCATCATTTAGCTTCCTTAGATCAACATAGATTCAGATTTCACCCTTAGTCTTCTTCTCCTGCAGCACCATAGGACTGACCCACTCAGATTCTTCAACAGGTTCAATGATTCCCGCAGCAAGCATTTTATCCAACTCCATCCTAACCTTTTCCTTATACTTCGGGTTCAACCTATAAGGGTGCTACTTCATAGGCTTCGCATCAGGATTCAAAGGGATTTTCATCACACCGATATCACCCAGGATACCTTTCATCTCTGAGAACTTCATCGAAAATAGGTCTTGATATTCATGGAGAAGTTGGGTCACTTTGCTTACCATCTCGTCGTCCCAATAATCTCCAATGGTAGCATACTTAGGCTGTTCTTCGGATCCAATGTTAAATGTCCGTGTCTTCAGGGGCTGAGTTAATTCTAAAGCTTCGACTGCTGGTCCATGCACGTTGCAGTGGCCTTCTGACTCAGGAATATCGATATTGCACAGATCCGTATCCTCGTCAATTGCGAGGTTATAACATTCGACTGCATGGGCTTCTTGCGCTTTCCAATCAGGGCGGTATTCTACTACTTCTTGATCGTCAAATACCTTAGTGTGAATCAACCTGATAGCTACATCTAGAGCTGGACAAACATCATTAGTAGAAAAGGTATGGACGAAACTATCAACAAGACAATCCCAACTTACAGTATCTTGGCGGAGCTCAGCCTCCGCGTACCAGTTCTTTGCTATCAGGTCTAGAGTGTGCACAAACCTATGTGCCCATTCTTCCTAGGGTACATGCTTCCATGCTTTGTAGCACTACACCAAATGTTCCTAAGGGCTGGTCTTTCCATCAAAACTGCTTTGTACCTCCTGGGGCTAGTCCAAAAATCACAAGCGAAGGGATTACTGACAAGCTTCCCAACTAGGAATGTGCTTCTTATGGCTATTCCACCATCTGGCTGCTGTGGCTCTGAATACTGAATCGAGAGTCTCCATTTTTTTCTCGTCTGGGATCTGTTCTGAGAATTGTATAATAAACTATTTTGGGTCTGACAAGCCATCAAAAAGAGGGAGGACTCGTGCCTGCGCGCCGAGCCATCTGAGGGATTTGGTAATTCTGGCACATCTATGCCCATGTAACTCATAGAGTCTGTTCTGCCAGTTCTCTAAACCATCGTCTGAATCCATCATGCAGGAGCTGTTGCACTGCCAATCCATGATACCTTCATCAGTAGGGTCGACATAATATTCTTCCTTCACTGTGACGTTGTAAATGTGATCGAAGACATTCTGATCTTCATCTCTAAGTGGTTTTGTGTACCTTTCTCCTTGTGAAGGATCCAGTGGTACTATGACTCTCAGCTCTTTCCCTTCGAAAGTCATCTGCCTCTTCTTAAGGTTAATGACTGCATCATTTTCCATTTCCCACTCAATACCGAGCAAGGCTAGATAGGGGTTGCTATCGTCAATGATCTCAATAAATTCAAAGTCCGCTAAAGTACTGACCCCATCAATATCTACTGGGACATTAGGGAATCGGCCTAGGGGCACAATCTTCTGCTGATTGGATAATCTCAACTGTATAGGGGACCAGTCAAGGGTAGGTCTTCGCATTTGTTCCCAGGTTTGATTAGTTAAGACATTGACCTCTGATCCTAGGTCCAAGATAACATCAGTCATATCATATTCTCCTATCTGAGCATTCAGTCTCATTTCCCTGCCGGTCCTTCGGACACGATTAACAGTTTTCTCCTTATCAATTCTTCTCTGAGGTTCACAGAAAGCGAGAACTTTTTGCATCTCCTTTAAAGCATTTTGATTCCTTAAGAGTTTCATACAGCTCTGTAAAAAGGAAGATAGTGTACTTACTTTATCGGTCGAAGCTTCCTGCAGCTATGAATCCTGCTGATGTTGCTGCGCGGGTACTACTGCTGTGCGAGGATCAACCAAATCGCGCGTGGCTTCCATGACTGTTTCTTGTTCTTTTTCAATATCAATTGCGGGGACTTTTGCTGGGGCCCTAGCCTTGTCAGGCTGTTTCTTCATATTCTGTATATGTGTCGTAGCCCCACTCTGCATAACAACATTAATGGCTGGGGCAGGTCTTTGCTCGATGGAAATCATCTAAATATTCTGAGTAGGGGCACTGTTTCTTTCCTGAATCTTAGCTATCAGTTGCGGGAACCTCTCAATGACATGATCAACGGCTCTACAATACCAGCATGTCGTGGTTGGGTTGAGACAGTCGCGAGCTAGATGCTCAACCTGGTTACAGTTATAGCACACTACCTGGCCTCACCCTCTGCCAGCCATACCACCACGACCACAACCTCCAAAAGCACCTCCACCTGATGCACCTCTGCGGTATCCATAGCCATCATTACTCTGTCCCTCATTGTGTACCCGATAGGCGTCATAAGTGCCCTCTTTCATCAGGTCATAACTGCGACACTCATCTTCATTATGTCCTATTGACTTACATAATTTATAATAGGGATTTTTAGGTACTTGCCCATACCTCCGTAGTAGATAGCAATCTTCAGGTCGATGCTGACCTGTTGTTCGACAGAGCTCACAATATAAAGTTGGCAGATTAAATGGGCTTGGCGCACCAGTATTCAGGTAATTTACCACCGGACATTGTTCCTTGGCATGAACTTCGGTCTGACATTGTGTACACCAAACCTCCTCGCGAACAGGTGGTCCCTTCTTCATATCACGCAGTTCCATGGCCATTGCTGCCAACTACGCTTGGATTTGAGCGATACCAAATTTATGTTTGATAGGAGCAGTTTCAAGCTTCATTGCGATCTCCAGGGCCTCTTGCTGATCAGCAACCTTCTGTTGCATGAGCAGAGTTCTGATATGCGGTAGAAGCACTACAATGAACCATTCCTTGTGCTGCGTAGGTCCAATAGTGAAACTGACTTGGTCGAGCAGAACTTTGAACCTCTGATCAAAGTCCCACACAGATTCTCCGCACTTCTGCTGAATCTCTTTCAATTCAGTGATACACTGCGACTCTGATTTCAGTTTCTTAAACTCTTTGATTATTGCTGCTTTGATATCATCTAAGGCATGACTCTGAGTGCTGGATAATTTCATGAACCAGGTCAAAGCCCGGTCCCTGAAAGAAGTATCGAGCTACGCCCTTCATACATCTTGATCTGTAATGTTCTTAGCATTCCACACTGATTCACATAAAAACCAAAACTGTTCTGGCTCCTTTGACGCAGTTCCTTTGAAAACAAGGAGCTTAATATCATCATTTATGTGGGCCATGGCAGATCTAGGGGGGGTTGGAGGGGGGCTGGAAGTATGCGGAGGGGAACTTGCTGGGGTAGGCTGACCAGCGATAGGGGTACTTGGGCTAGGGTGACTTTCGGACTGCGATAGGTTCTCAGGGATAACAGGTCTGGGCTGCGGGGTGACCGAAGGGTTTCCAACAGAGGGGTTTTCTTCAGGTTCTGAATCTGCGGGATTTTCAAGAGGAGACTGACCTAGGGAATAGGATCCAAAATATCCTTTGTACCTTTTTCCACTTCGCAGCAAACCACTTTGCTCATCGAAGGTATCATCACTTGCAAACATAGGTTAGTAATACCAAAGCTAACAGTCTGATTCAATAAGCAATATACCTTTTTCAGGTAATAGCATTTTAATTCTCAACCCAAATGAATTCAAAAACTTACCCCTTGGTCCTTTGAAAAACCGCCGCTCGGCTTCACTAAAGGAAGTACTTGTGTCGATGGCGAACTCCGTCACAAAAGCTTCAAGGGTTCGCGTTGTCCAGAAATCAACAGCACAGGATATCTTGTTGTTCACCCTTTTCAGTATATTGATTCTCTCGGGGGTCCAAACAGGAAACTGACGTTCTTGGAAGTTTGTCCTCCTCTCTGTCAATCTAGACAACCACTGGTGCAACTCTATGTGGATACTGGCAAAGAAAATTTCATAAATATCACAAAAACGTACCTTTGTAAAAAGTCATCTGCACTATGACGCAGATCTTTGTTCTCTTGCTCAGTGAATTTCAGATAGGTCTCATCAATCCAATCACCGATTTCCTTCACAGAGGGTCTCCAGAACATAGCCCTTGAGGTACAACGTAAACCCCTCTTGAGAAAATACTGAGTTCAACTGCCAACAGAACCAATTTGTTGGGCAATAGGGTATACCCAGGTTTAAACCTTTTGCTTCGCACCAACAAAATACCCACAGTGTTGGCCCTTTCGGCAACAACCTACGAACAGGTTGCAGTCTCACCCAAAACAGCTATGGGATGCTGCAGAATCAGGTTTCTGCATGCAGAAGAGGGATATTATTGTACCTTTAATCTATAATAACTTATAGTTAATTAACACAGAGCTCCGACATTCATATATATAACTTCGCAGATAAATAAACAATAGTGACTTGCGCAACCCTTTACTGGGAATTCACAACGAAGCATATATTTTAGCAGCGATCTTATTAATCAGATATATCTATTTAACCATGCACAATCAAACATAAGAGAAATAACACAAGGAACCACAACACCAGATATAACGTGGTTCACCCCCAGTGTAGGGGTTACGTCCACAGAACTGTGCTTTATTCAACTTCTTTACAAGTCACAGTTCTGATCTGCGCACTCAGCTGCAGATCCTTTCAAGTCCTTAAAATCCATGCACACAGCTGCAAGCCTCTGCGCACACAGCTGTAGATCTTCCAATCACTTTACAAAAACCCTCTGCGCACACAGCTGCAGAGGTCGTCCACGCACACAGCTGGGACTTAACCTTTTCTTACAAAATAGCCGTAGCTTCACAAAAATTCCTTATACATAAAAAGCCTAACCTTATTTCTTTACAGGAGTGCCTATTTATACAATGCACTATTACAAAACCCTGGGCTTAAACCATGGGCACCCCGAACCCTAAACCCTGGACGTAAACCATGGGTTTATTAAAATAAGAAAGCTTTAACTTAACCCCGACACCCCTAAGAATATTTTGAGTCTTAACTCTTATAAAACTGTGGAGTTACCCATCCTAAGGACCGTTAGGGTGCGTGTCCCAATATGTGCAGATGCAGGTATTCAAATGCAGCATTCTATCCCTTACACACCACAGCAGAATGGTGTTGCTGAGAGGAAGAACAGATCACTGAAAGAGATGGCAACATGCATGATGGAGGCTAAGACTTTGCCACCAAAGTACTAGGCCGAAGCTATAAACTGTGCAACCTATATCCAGAATAGGGTGCCTCATAAACAGCTTGATGGTATGACTCCTTTTGAAGCATGGAGTGGGCACAAGCCAGATGTGACCCATTTCAGGATTTTTGGCTCAAGGGCTTGGGCTAGAATTCCAACAGAAAAGAGGAAGGCTTTGCAGCCCCAAAGCAAAGAGTGTCTATTTGTTGGGTACTCTAAAGATTCAAAAGGGTACAAGCTAATCAATTTGAGCACAAACAAAGCCTTTATTTAAAGGTGTGTTCAGTTTCAAGAAGAGCCCCTAGCAGCAGTGGAAGTTGGAGAATCCTCTTCACCACAAGAACCTCTGAATGTAAGTGAAGAGATAGTTGAACATGCTGATTCTGATATGTCTAATAATGGTGATTTGATTGCATATCCTAACAACCCTACAAGGCCAAAATGGGTGGCCAAGACCATTCATGCAGCTGGAGAACTAGCTGGAAATCCTAATGACCCTAGGAGGACTAGATCTCAATTTGAGAGTGCTCTGTGCATGAAAGATCCTATGTTTACTGAGAAATGCTATCTGATGGTTGAATCAGACCCACAAACATATGAAGATGCATAAATTGACCCAATATGGCAAGCATCCATGAAGAAATACTTTATCTCACTCCAGAAGAGTAACACTTGGGAGCTGGTTGATCTTCCCCCAGGGAGGAAGCTAGTTCAGTGTAAGTGGGTGTACAAAACCAAATTTGCTGCTGATGGTTCACCTCTAAAGTACAAGGCTATATTGGTAGCTAAGGGATACTCACAAGTTCATGGCATAGACTACAATGAGACCTTTGCACCAGTGGCAAAGATGGACTCCATCAGGCTAGCGTTAGCCATTGCAGCTTCAAAGCAATGGGAAGTACATCACATGGATGTGAAGTGTGCCTTCTTGAATGAAGATCTCACTGAAGATATATACATGTAGCAGCCTCAAGGGTTTTCTACTAACCCATCTCTTTTGTGCAGGCTAAAGAAGTCATTGTATGGGATTAAGCAAGCCCCCAGGGCTTGGTATGCCAAGATTGATAGCTTTCTGCTATCACTGTTTGTTCGATGAAAATCAGATCCAAATGTCTATTTGAAGCTGATTATGGTTCATTAATGATCATTTCTTTATATGTTTATGACCTTCTCATTACAGGAAGCTCAAAGGATGAAATTGCTTCTTTGAAGGATGCAATGAACCAACCCTTCTCCATGACAGATTTTGGGCTATTGAGCCAATTCTTGGGGCTCGAGATTGCTCAAACCAAATATGGAATCAAAGTGCAATAGTCCAATTATGCCTTGGATTTGCTGAAAAAATTCAAAATGAAGGATCGCAAGCCAAGCAAGACTCCTTTCCTTTCAGGAGTGAAGCTTGAAGAAGCTGATTCTTCACCTATGGTAAACAATACACTGTATAGGCAATTGATTGGATGTTTGTTGTATCTTACACATACTAGACCTGATATTTCTTATGCATTAAGTGTGGCTTCTAGATACATGGATCAGCCTCGTGAGATCCATTGGAATGCAGCCAAAAGGATCCTTAACTTTGTTCAGGGAACAAGGACACATGGGATCTTCTATAAAGCTAAATCTGATCTTGATTTGATTGGGTTTACTGACACTGATTGGGAAGGTGATAGCATAGATCGAAATTCAACATCAGGATATGTGTTCATGCTTGTAGAAGGGCCAATCAGCTGGTCAAGCGAGAAATAGAGTGCCATTGCACTCTCATCTACAGAAGCAGAGTACAGAGGAGTTGTAAATGCAACAACTCAATGTTTATGGTTGCAGAGGTTACTTGGAGAGTGTGGCTTCGAATCAGAATACTCAACTACTATCTACTGTGATAATCAGAGTACCATTTGAATATGCAATGATCCATTTTAGAAGCAGAGAACAAAACACATTGAGATCCATATGCACTACATCAGACAGCTTGTGCATGATGGCACCATTCACCTACTCTTCTGTTCATCTTCAGAACAAGTAGCTGATATCTTCACCAAAGTTTTTTGTGAGAAGACATTCAGAAATCTCAAATAACTGCTAGGGATTGCTGATCATGCTTTGAAGCATGAGTGATGACAAGATTTCCAAATTTTGTTTTACAGTCCATGTTTAAGGGAGGATTTTTCCCACTGGGTTTTTGCCTCTTTCCTTGTTTAAATGGAAATGTAGTATGTAAAGGGTGACTAAGCCTTGTTGCTAGGCCCTATAATTTTCTGATATATTACTCATAAGTCAGGCTTAAGGGGGGGTTTTAGAATAATCAACCCATAGTTAGCTACCATAGACATTAATTAATCCATTTTTTGTCTTATTTGCCTAGTTTCCATATTCCACCTTATGCAAGTTGTCATCTACACATCCATAGTGGTAAAACTTGCTAATTTTGAGTCATGGAGCACTTGGGAAACCTCCTAGAATCAAATGTACTTTATTCCTGGCCCCCCTAGCGCATGTCTGCTTTTTTTTCTTTATTGCCTACTTTTTCAGTGTTTTAAGGCAATTGGGAAAGTTTGACTAGGTGAGGTTAACTTATTTTTTGTCCTCCACATCCTCCACTCTTTTCTCCTATGAAAAGCATGTATGAATTTTCCTTCCATTACCTTTTAGCTTGCCTAATTTATTTTTCCAATTCGTGAGCTCCTAGACAGTTTTGGAAACTACTTTATGCACCTATGGGGGATTTGCTTAGTTTTAGTAAGCCTGCTTTTGACTAAATTCGAATGGCATCTTCATGCATTCATATCTCTCATGTAATTATTTATTGTGGTAGCCTATGACTTCATAGGGTTGGCTATTGCACACTTATTCAATATAGATTAGTGTTCATCTCCATATTCAGTCTCTTTTGTGAGTAATTTGCATGTATAATTGGCAATTGTTGTGAGTGTAATTGTTCTAACACGTGGGTTCAATTTCCACAGCTTTCCCATGGATGAAATATTTGGTCTCCATGGAAAACTAGTTAGACTATGACACAAGTTCTTCAGGGAGGAAGAATGAACGATGGTGCATGTCATCCCATGGGTATTCTGAGGCAGTCAGAGCTTCAAGTATCCCCTCATCGTTGCAAAAGCAATGGAGAGACAGGTCTGATTGAAAATCATTGGAGGTGGAGATAAGTGGGTCAGTTGAACTGGACATCATGTAAATGGACATGGTGTCTGAAGAAGGCGGTGGGGGGTGGACTTCTTCGATCAAGGTGATCTTAGACTCAAGGGAATGTTGATGGAGGTCAGCTAACGCGATTCAAAATTTGGTCAATTCTTGGAAATGATGAGAATAGTATCCATACAATCCACAAAGGGCACAAGCATGGTTTGTTTTGAATGCCTTGTTTCTGACTATCCACACGGTTGGGAGTTCAACCATGGGGAGGTTTTTGTTTGTATCCATGGCATCCAAATGTGCATGGATCATTGGGATTTCAGGGAAGTTCATAGTTGGATGGCCCTGTTGTTCAAAAATGGTGCAAGGCAGGATTTGCTGGGGTTCTGCAGTAGATTTGGCATTCTTTCCCTTGGCTCTTTTCAGGTGGGGTGGTGTGGGTATAGGTGCAGTGGTTGGATTTTGCGGGCCAGGTGGAGGGTGAGACTCGACCACAATCGGTTGCACCGGGGTTAAGACAACCTGGGGCATTGCTGGTTGAGCTAGTGGATCAAGATACCACACTGAAATTCCCAATGTAAACTTGGGTAGGTTTAAGGTGGCCATTACCAGCTTGCTCATGACACCAGGTGGGGGGAGGAGGAAGGGAATCATATGGACTAGAGATGAGCCCGGATAACTCCCTGACAATTACATGTGGGGATGCGGTTGTGGTTGCGGTTGCGCGTAATGCTGCTGCTACAAATGGTGTTGGGGTTGTAGTTGAGGGTGCGGCTGTGATTGTTGTTTGGGTGCAGCGGTGCTGGATGAGACCATGCACAAGTCTGCAGTCTCATTTTCTATCAGTGGCAGTGACACTAAGGGAAAATGAGTCATCATGGTGGTATCAACAAACAACGCAAAGACCACATTCAACAATGGGGAGGTTGGTGCGTTGTCAACCATAGTGTTGATTGCATGGATGAAATTGACGTGTGTGGTTGTCCCTTGTGGTCCAATGGTGTTGATGGTAGGGATAACGTTGGCGGGTGCCGTTAACCCTTGCGGATCATGATAAGTGAGTTGATCAACCGTCATGATCTTCCCTTCATTGGGGAACATCATGAGATGGAAGACAATTGATGCGACCACTCTCATGGCATACATATAACTTCTTTCAAGGAGAAGGTTAAAGTCTAGTTGAGTGTGGACTACCTCTACGTCGATCAGCACTGTCTTCCTGGCTAATGTGATGGGGAAATGGGGAAGAATTCCTTGGGATTTAGTGGGATGGCCATCATAATCCCGCAGAGTTGTGGAGGATGTTTGCAGAATTGGTGATCCAAGTTTCTGCCAAACCAGGGTGGACAGAATGCACGTGGATGCCCCCTCATCCACTATGCACCGGTACACGACCAGATTCTGGATAGACACCGGGATTTGGAAGGCAATGGTGGATGTCATGTGTGGTTCTCCATTCTCTGTGTTGAATGTGATCAACTTGGAGTCGGAAGGGTCTACTGCTGCAAGGGCAGATAGTAGCTCTTTCCGCTGTGTTGGGCACATTTTGAGTACCTCAAGAGCAGACATAGCCATTGGTTTTTGGGCCAAATCATCACCAATGCTATAGCTGACTGCATCTCTAGATGTGGCATTATTGGCCACTCGACGTATGGGGGGATAGGGGAAATGGGGTAACTAAAGAGGTGCATTGACCGATTTGTACGTAGATGCCGCTAAAGTGTCAGCAGGTTCAGTGGTGGTTCTGTACTGATTCCATCTGATCTATAGGTTGACCTCTTCAGTTGTCATGGCTAACAAGTGATGGACACTTGTTTCGGCCATGGGAGGTGCCCCTAGAGCGTTGGTATTGTCTTGGGGAGGGGGTACGGTTTCCACCAACCCTTGGACTAGTAGTGGTTTTTGAAGCACCATAAGAGGAGGTCCTTGTGGTGTCGGGTTGGTTTGGGCTTGGTTTGTCGCATTGGTGGCCTATTGGGCCTCATTCTAAATGGCCTACTTAGCACAAACCATGAGGGGACACTCAAATGTGTAGTTCCCATAGACCTCATAGAGTGTGCATGGTTGGTTTGTGCACAACAGGGCATTACATCTTGGTGCATTTGGTCATGGGGGTTTGCTGCGGCATTGTTGGCAGGGTTTGGTTGTTGACCACCTCCCTACAACTGATTATTGGCTTGGTTTTGGGGCTGATTATTTCTAGCTTGCCCTTGTTGATTGTTGGGGGCAGGCTGGTTGGGACAGTTTTGTTGTGCAAAAACTTTTCCCAACGGAGTGGGTGGAGCAGGGGCAGGGGCTTGAACTGCGTGCACTAGCGGTGCATAATATATTTGGGTGGGTGGTGGTGCCACAAATGTGGGAATTTTCACCACGTACTACTATGTTTCCCAAGCCATGGCCTAAGCCTACTCCGGTGGCACAAGTTGTGTGTAGGAGGTTGTGGCTCCGGACTAGGACATCATTCTTGCGTAGTCCGGAGTTTGGTTCTGGTAAGCAACACTAGCAGTATTGCTTGGTTGTGGAGGAGCTATAGGTGGTGTTGTATAGTGTTGTGGCTATTGGGAGACCAATCCTATCATGCCATCTATAGCATGGGTTGCCCCTGGTGCATCCTGGTAGGAGGTACCTAGACAGGGAGCATCTGGAATGACAGTGTACAGGTGTCCAGACTGAGCGTAGATCAAGTCAAATTGTTGGGCTTTCAGTATGGCCTCTTCTTCGAATTGGGGATGTTTGGATGCGACGTCCTTTGCTATGGGTGGGAGTAAGTTTTTAGAAACCAATCCAATAATATCTTGTCATCAAGTTGGATTTTACATAAACTACGACGTCTTCGCCACTCATGGATGTCATCGGTTATATGTGTCACAGTGCTATAGTGGTAGGATAACAAGATCTCCACCCCTTCATCATATCTGACGGGGAGTTGGAAATATTGCAGGAACATGAAAGCTAGGGAGTTGAAATCTGGGTACTTGGCTTATGGTAGCTCAATGTACCATTTGGTTGCAGCACCTGTAAGGGTGAGTTGGAATATCCTTAGCCTGATGGTATCATCTAAGATGCTATTTGATGGGCACCATCGATGGAATGTCATGATGTGATTTTGGGGACATTACCCTGCCTTGCATTCAAACTTGGGAATTTCTGATGGTATCTTGGTTGGCATGGGTGGCTAGAAAGCTTGGTGGCGGATGGGGTCATTTGTTAACCAAGCCAAATCATGCAGGTTTGACCCCAGGTTGATGTGAGATGGGGCAGTGATGGTGGTGGGGTTTGCAGGTGCATAGTGCACCTGCGTAGCTTGGGGTACTAGTTGTGCCATTGTAGATGGGCCAATTCCCCCAAGTGTGGTGGGAGGGATAGTGTGGGTGGAGGGGACATTGCCCCCATGTATTATAGTAGGGGTAGTGTAAGTGGATGGTTCACTGCCCCCCTGTGTGGTAGGAGGGGCAGTGTGTGTGGAAGGGCCAATGCCCCCATCTGTTGCAGGTGGGCCAGCTTGGCTGGTCACTATAGGTGGTGGCAGCTGACTAATGACAGTTTGCATGACTGTGCTTGGGCCACCTACAGGGTTGTTGGTGATAGGTTGTGGTGTGGACATGGGTCCACTTGCTATGGCTATGTCAGAAAATGGATTCAGATTTGCACTAGCCATGGGGCTTGATGGTGCAGTATGGAGGTCTGGTTCAGACTGATATGGGTCTGAATATGAATCAGAGGCTATGTGGCCTTCTGATGGTGTGAGAGGTCATTGAGACTGGTTTTGATGGTGTTGGTTTAATCTCCCGAATGGTGGTGGTTCGCCTCTTAGGTGTGAGGAAGAGCGTGGGGGATCAATTGTGTTAGATGTTTGTCAAACTGGTGGGAATGATTTTTGGACCCCCATTTCAATGGATTCCTATTGGCTGTAGGTGGTCACTCACCGACCAAGACTGCCAGAAGACAACGCTTGGCTTTTTCCTCACGGGCGTTTCTACTCAATCAGTGGGGGTCGTTGCCCGTTTCGCTTGGCAATTCCTCTTAGTGGCCAGCTACTTTGGGGTTCCTGTGGTACTCCTCACAATGATTTTCTGGGTTGAGCCCAAGTACTTCCCATGGTTGAAGCAGTCAGGGACTTATGTCATCAAAGATTGCAGATTTTTTGAACTTAGTGTAAATTGATAAATTTTAAGGCTTTCTCAGCATCATGAACTGAGTCGGGTTGATTTAGTGGTATGGTGTATATGTTTTTCTATATTTATGTTATCAGGTGGCTGCAAGTGGTTTATGAATATGTCGTAGAGTTCATATCATTGTTGTGCAAGTAGTGAATAATCAAAAATTTGTAAACAGATACTTTTTTAACCCTGAATGTGACAGCCTAACTAGGTGACTACCTTACACCTATATCCTTCTTTGACCAAGAGAAGGTCTTGGGCTCTCAACACAATGCGACTAAGCCCATCCGTAGATCCATATGTCACCTCCCAAATGCAAGGTTGGTCAACAGGGAGGACACTTAGCGCCATGAGAATCTGTCCTTCTCTACCCTCTTTACCTTCTAGGTCATTCATTTTTAATGGTTTAGAACAATATTCAGTCAAGGGCCTATGACTATACGAGCTATGCCCTTGATTGTATCTTATACTACCCTGAAGGGTGATGACTGGGTAGAGGAGGAAGGGTAAGCAAGACTGTTAATTTTATGTCAATTTTAGTTAAGCTACATTCATTAAGCCGTTAAAAATTGTTTTGAATTTACACTTTTTTGTACATGAAATTGTAGTAAATTAAAAGAGAAACAAAAATGGAACTACTATGCTGTATAGAGGTGGTTGATCCACACTGACAGTCCCTAATAAATTGAAAATTAACTATTGATTGACAAACCACATGTTTCGTGTCAAATTCGGCGAGGGGGTCGCAAAATTTTTCCAGAAACGGGAAAGGGGGTCGCACAGATTTCATATACATAAGCGGTCTACCTTTCTGAGTGAAGTCACACCTTTCGAGGGGGAAAGGGTGACTTGGTCGCACCTGTGAGGCCTAAAAGAGTGACCTCATCCCCTGTTCAGGCCCGATAAGTGCGACCTGCCCCGGATTTGGGTTTTTTCTGATCCTGAGTCAGATCCGACCGACAGTACCCTATACTGTGGATAAATAGACTCAGATTTTCCTTGCAGAGGCTTTGGAAACAATAAAAACTAAACTTAAACAAGATTTAACCTAGATCTGACAAGAAATTTTAAAAACTAGGCCATAAACTGAAAAAAGTTGAAATTTCAAAAAACTGAACGAGGGATCCTGTGGGATCGACCTAGTATGGTCTCCAGTTCCGTAGCAGGGATTTCTCCTTGCTACAGGGGTAGGAATGGCTCCCTTCATTCCATAGGATGGAAGGGTAGGTTCCTGTGTGTGAAAAATGCAGAAAAGAAATTGAACAGAAAGGAAATCAAATGACAGAAATAAAATGGCTGTGAGCCCCTTTGGAAACAAGGTTAGGGCTTCGCCTTGGCTACCTACAAACAACTATTAAGCTACAATAAACCTAAAAAACATGTTAGAGATCAAACCTACAAACAAATAATGGTCAGAAAAAAATAAAATAGCTAAGCAAACACATAAACAAAACTATATTATACCTCTCCTTTGGTGAAATGGTGCCACCATGCCTTGGCTGGAAGAAGCACCTCCCTATCTCACTCAGCAATGGAGGAGCTATGGCTCAATGTGGAAGATGAGTGGAAGAGAGGGGGTATTTGGGTGGCTTGAGAGGCAAAGAGTCTTAAGGCATGCACAGGCAGCATAACAATATGCAAGAGAGGAGTTGTTTGAGAGTGACCCCCACCCCTCCTTTTATAGATTTTTTGGGGACTTTTAGGGTTTTAAGCCCTTGGTCAGGGATTTAGCCCCCTTTTTGGGGGATTTTAGCCCCTTCCACCCTAAATTTAGCTCCTTTTAGGGTTTTAGGCTCCTTTGAGGTGTTTTAGCCCCTTTTTGGAGGCTTTAGCCCCTAAGAGAGTTATTTAAGCTCCTTTTTGGGGTTCTAAAGCCCTTTTACTCATTTTTAAGCCTTTTTGAAGGTGTGGGGGTCTAATGGGGTGTTATGAGGGTTGTGAATGGGTGTCCTTGGGTGGTGTAGGCCATGTAGAGCTAAGTGAGGGATTTTTTGGGTTAACAAGTAGAAGACATTTATTTCATAACAGGGATTTCTCCCAGAGGCATGCTAGTAAATCTTGAGGGAACTAGTACGGGTAGTGACCCTGTGAGTGTATAGGATTACATTGATACTTTCTTTCCACCAGGTACATAGAAAAAGGGGACATGTGTCCCAATATCACAAATAACTAGATTTCCTTTGCAAGTGATGGTAAGCACGGTAACAAGGATTAGTGGTTCTTATTCATTACACTTGGGCTCTCAAAATCATATGCGATTTACAGTGGAATGCATGCAAGGCATGCTATTTTATTGGTGTTCAGGTATGATTCTGATAATGAAATAACATATCTCTGATTGCAAAAGTGGATGAAGGAAGACCTTCGGCTATGCTAGCATCTTATCATCATTCTTCTTCTTCGATAGTTCCTACTCTCAGTCCTCCAGTACCACTGGCACCACCCTACCCCCACCAGCCTATAATTATTAGATGGGGAGACATATTTCTCCATCAAGGTGGTGGAGGTGGGGTCCAAACCGATTTTTATGATGATTTATATCTTTGTTGGGAAATGAAATTCCCTGCTATCGATCAATTCCCATATGTCAGATTAGACTTCCGAGGAGACAATGAGCTCATCCTCCCTCCAAGAGAGGCATGGGGAGTGATTTGTATTTATTTATATTTTTATTATTTTTGTTCATAAATATATATATATATATATATATATACATATGTATAATATTTTTTACCCTTCATTATGTTTTATGCAGATGTTGGACCGGTGCGCCCCAAGGGGAATCCCAGGATATTCGTGCGGCCTGCATAAAGTGGGGATAACGGTCTACGAGTCATTGAAGGGAATATGGATACGATTACCCAGGATGTCCCTACCCTATGCATGGATCAAATCCCTATGATCATGCATGAATATGTGTTATGGGTTTTGTCTATCTAGCTATTCCTTCTTCGAAGGGTAGCTAGGGTTGTACTTCACTATAGGGAGGTTGGAGAGGTAGACACATTTGAGGAGAATGAGTTGAAGGATTATTATTTAGGAATATATATGGATTACAATCCCATTTTTTGTATATTTATACACTTATGACAAGATTTTCGAATCAAAACTTGCTATATCTATGGACATATTTTTACATATATGTGTGTGTGTGTGTGTGTGTGTGTGTGTGTTTCTAGTTATTTACATGTGTTCCAGATGTATCTGTTATATTTATTTAACAAACTGTGTGCTAAGTTCCAGTCTAATATGTAATTCATATAAAAATTTGTAATTGTATTTTTTTTTCTTGAAATGTGATTAAATGAAATATATTGAAATTTTCTTTCAAGTAATCTTACAGGAAAAAATTGACGTATCAAAGCAGGGTTTCGCACCTGAAAATCACCATTGAGTTGGCAAACCACGAGCTAAGAGTCAAGTATGACCTCTACACATGTAACTCCATGTAGTGTAGAATCCCATAAAAACTCAATAAATTCCCTATACTTAGCCACGTTATTAGTAGAAGAACCTAAGAAAGCGCCACCAGAGGAAACCAGTTGTCCTGAGGGTGAATAGATAACCAAGGAGGATCAAACTAGGTTACTAGTATGGAGGATAGAACCATCAGCAAAACCTATGAACCACTCGGCTAACATCTTAAACAACCAACAGACTAATTCATATGCTCCCCTTTTCAAAATCTTTGAAACGATGTAGGGGCCTAACCACATAGACTTGAATTTTCCTGCCCCTAGGGTTTCCTTGTGTTGATCCTGAGAGAAAAAAAGTTCCCCTTCAAAGAAAATTTTTGGCTTAACTACTTTGTCTGGTTCTTGACCCTATTCTTGTGAGCCTTAATTGTAGTCAACATATCTCTGCATCGTTCATTCAGATTTTATGGGTGAAGCAAACGTTCTTCCATGTTTGAAGTGTCACAAAGCACATGAATAGCTATATTAAGATATGGAATATCGTATTCAACTAGCATGATTGCTTCCACCCCATGAATGAGCTGGAAAGGTGAAAAAATAGTAGCATTCTTGACATTAGTCTCCTATGCCCAAACTACAAGATATAACATGATGTGCCAATTTTAATGGCTTGCATTAATAGTACATTTTAGAATGGTTTTTAAGGTTTTGTTAAATATTTCTAACTGTCCATTATCCTGGGGGTATAAGGAAGATGAATGATCTTGCCTAAACCCTATCATAGTAGTCAGCTTGACATCATACTATTATGAAAATGATTGCCATGGTATGTGACAATCTTATTTGGTATACCAAAACGAGTAATGATTCGGTTAAAAATGAAGTAAGTTTTCGTTTCACCATCTTCTTTGAAGGTAGGCACTTCCTGTTCCCACTTTCTGAAGTAGTCTACAACCACAATGATGTATTTGTGTCCCCCAGTAGAAAATGGGTTGCACATCATCTAAATTACTCCCCACTTCATGAAGGGCCCTACCGTGATGACAGGAAACAACTGAGCACAATGCGACCACATTTTTCTAGTATAGAGATGACACAGATGACAACACTTCAAAAATTCCACATAATATTTAAATATCGTGGGATAGAAATAATCGGCACGTAAAATTTTCTAGGTCGTTTCTAACCTGGATAAATGATCCCCACATCCTTTGTTATGGGAATCATTTAGGACATGCTCATCCTCCTTGTGGGTGAGGCACTGATGCAAAATTTAATCTACCCATCATCGATATAAGGTGTCGCTATTGATTAGGTAGTTTTTCGCATTGACACATAATTTACATCACTCTTCCCATGAGAAGGACATAGGACACTTCATACTCTGGAGATATACAAGAATATCTCTGTACTAGGGATCAGAGGTGGAAATCAAAAAGATATATTCATCTGGGAATGAGTCATATTCCACCACTACATTCTCTTATGTAGGAAATTATGATACTAGCTATGCAAAAATTAAGGATTTTTTAGATTTAGCAGATTGGAAATCCAATTCAAACTCTTGGAGAATGACTATCCACTTGTTGAATTTCCCCCCGACTATGCTTTAAGAAAAAACATACTGAAAAGGATTTACATCTTCCACCACTGTGGTTCTCCTTAGTAAAATGAAGCGATGCAACCACTAAATAGCATAGACAACTGCTAATGCTAATTTCTTGACGTAGGAGTACCTGAGTTCCAGACCAGCTAATGCATGAATGAGATAATAGACAACATTCTCTTGGAGCTTGTCATCCTCCTAAACCAATACTACCCTGATAGTCAACTCTGACACAACCATATACACTATAAAATATTTTGAGTAATCAGGTGGACTTAATAGGGGACTCGACAATAAATCCTTTTTCAATGCCTTGAATGTGAGTTGCATGGTTTCATCCCACATAAATGGGGTGTTCTACTTAAGCAAGTGCATGAAACCCTTAGTAATCTTGGAATAATTAACTATGAAATGCTGAAGTAATCTATATTTTCCTTGCAGGATCTAAAGTTTCCTTATGAAATGAGGAGGAGGCATATTTATAGTAGCCTCAACTTTCAAAGGATCCACCTGTACTCCTCAGTTTGACATGATAAACCCTAGTAGCCTCCCTGACTCAACGCAAAAAAAAACACTTTTGGGGATTCAAGCATATATTATAATGTCTACATTGTTCAAAGATCATGAGAAGGTGATATGGATGGTCCCCCCTCTTGCGAGAATGGGAAGGAAGATCATCCAAGTACGAGTCGATAATATTCTTGATGTTGTGGAAGGAAAAGTTCATTTCCCGCTGAAAGGTAGCTTCAACATTTTTCAAACCCAAGGGAATTTTCTTGTATGGGAGGGTCCCCTAAGGAAAAATAAAGTCCAATTTATTCTCATCTTTTGTCTTGATTTGGATTTGATTATACCCAGAAAATCCATCCATAAATGAAAATACTTCACTACCCGCACAAGCATCAATGGTTTGATCAATGAAGGGCATGGGGTAGTTGTCCTTGGGACATGCTTTATTTAGATCATGGAAATAAGTGCACATGCCTATGGTCCCTTGTTTTGTATCAATGGGAATGGGATTGGAAACCCATTCTATCAGAGCAATTGCATAAATGAACCCTTCTTTCAGAAACTTCTCCACCTTAGCCTTGATGGCTACCTCTTTTTGTGGATTTCCAGGTTGAAGCTTTTGCCAAACATGTTTAGCATCGGGGTAAGTACATATTTTATGTTCTACAATAGATGGATATATTCCTGGAATATCCTCATATGACTATGAAAAGACGTTGTGATATTCCTTAAACAAGGTACTATATATGCCAATCTCCTCCAGAGAGTAGTTTTCACCAATATGCACATTGTCAATGACATTAGGTCTTGCAGAGATGTTGATTGGAATGGTAGCAGAGATATTTTCCATATTCCCCTTAGAAAAAAGTCCCTCCTTTGGTAAAGGATTAATCAACGAATCAACACCCTCTTCTAGTCTCACATGAAACTCCTAGTTCTCAATTCTACTCAGCTCTAGAAGAAAATAGGACTTATGGTGAAGGTCTTCACAAATATTAGCTCCCCCACACATATCTTCCAAAATGGATTCATCCAAAGGAAAAACCATATCTAAGAAGTTGTATGAATATAAAGAGTTCTTCACCCAGGCAGGTAGCTAAGCTTCATCTGACTCCTATGAGATTGTAGAAGGAGCCACGATGGAATTAGCAGTGGTATTAACAATAGCTTGATAATCCACTTCCATTGCAGATAAGGGAACTTGAGGCTCATGACAGGAAGGAACGACCCAAGGATCAGTTTTATTTACAACCACTACAATAGAATTCCCTCCACTCATAGAACATAAATATTTAATAGGGGTTGGGATATCAAATGTTCCCATCAAAGATGTTTATGTATTTGTAACTTCAGAATGTATTCACTTGTATATTTTATATTGTATTTCATTGTTACCTGAAGGAGATGTTTGTTCCACCGATCGAGAGATTCATTATTATAATAAAGTCATGTAAATTCATTGAGTTTAACCCTCCATTGTAAGTTAGAGCAATAGTCCCCAAAGTTGAGTCATATTAGGGTTATTAGAATCTCCCAGTGACGTTGTCCTTGTAGAGTAATTGTCAAGTTGAAAAAAAGTATAAATAGAGAGTGAGACTCTCTATTTGTCATAAACAATCACTCAACATTAATGCATGAGTGAGAGAGAAGTATCCCGCACAAGTGAGAGAGAGAACAACTATCGTAGATCATCTTTGTATCTTTGGGTTTCACTTTTTCTATTGATGCTCATTTTATCTCTAAGGAAATTGCAGGGTTTTCTCCTTTATGGTTTCCCTGAGGAAAATTATTTTTGTCGATTGTATCTTGTGATTATTGTTGTGCATGTTATTATCTCATATAAGATCCTATATTATATTTATTAAATGTTAAAAATCTAATATGGTATCAGAGCCTCTCTGAAAGAAGACATTGTGCAGCTGCAGGAAATAGGTATTTCTAGTTGAAGTTGTTCTCTCCATAGATCATCAAGCAATGAGGGCTATGCTAACTCTCCTCACTAGCGAGCATATATTGGTGGTAGTATTTTCTGAATCAGAGAATTTTCACTCTGCAACTGAAATACAACTTCAATGGTAGCTAATGGAAATTATGGTTTCATTCTTGAAAACCCTAGAAGACTGAATTTAGTAATCCTAGAACATTCGATATAACATGAGATAGGAAAAGGATCAGAAGTTGAAAGTTTTACATACTGAAGATAAATTCATATTGTACACTTTATAAAAGTGTTTGCATCATATTCTCTATACTTCAGGAGATATGGTTCCTACAAATCAGGGTTCCAACCTCCTCTAGAATACAATCATAAACATGTGACCTAGGGATATTTTCTATATCTCGGGCTAGGAAGGTCCAAATGGAATTTTGCAAGATGTTACAGGTAGGAAATAGACTTCAGTTTCTTTGGTAAGGTTTTTAGACCTAGAATGTGAAACAGTGACACATGGAAGTACGTACAAATTCGTTATGCTGAACAGTGCCCAAAAAATACACCTTGGCAAACTCAACATAAGTCCCACTTGGCGAATCCATTCCTTCTTTAACCTATGAAGTGGGAAAGAAGACTTATCAAGATATCATAGTGAGACATTTCACACCTAAAGGATCTGAAAATTAGGAGATATAGCAAAAGAAAAATCAGTCATTTCTGTAGAAGAAATTGGAAAGCTAGGGATTCCTATTCTAGGAGATTCCCTCCACTATTTTCAGAAAAAGAGTACATTGGAAAAATATCCTTGAATAGGCCCATATTTCTATATAATCAAAAGTTTTAAAATCCAAAATTTTAAAATTAGGGTTTCTTTGAAAAACCCTAGATCAACCAGCTCTAGAACCAAGATAAACACCTCAAATCGATAAGATATAAATTTTTGTTATTTACATTTGACATTCTCATTTCAAAATGACTAATCACAGCAACTTTATGACGAGCTTGGTGAAGCTGAAAAATTACAAGTATGGAACTATAGGAACTCTATGATCCTTGAAGAAATTGACTTAGATCAATATTTTAGTAAAGAATTTCTAAGATCCAGAGGGAGATGAGGCTAAGGCTAGAGCCAATAGAATCATTGCAAATACTATTAAATATCGTCTCATCCCTCATGTGTCATCCTTAAAGACACCAAAAGGAAGTGTTCAATGCTATTCAAAAGAAATCTAAGTTGAATAATATATTTTTATAACCACCTTGAATGGACTCCCAAGATCAAGGGATTCATTGATTCAAGGAAGGTGTGCAAGAAGTAAGTGACCACCTTCAGAAGATTTTGTGAAGAGTACACACAAGAAGAAGCTCGACTCATAATAAGAGAAGAGAATATGGGAACAACTGAAGATCAATCTCTCACGATTCAAAGAAGATCCCTTTAGATCCATTTGGATAATAAATGATGCTATTATGAATGAAGAATATGATGAAGCTGAAGGCTCAAGAAAGAGTCTACCCACAAAACAAATAAAGACAAGTATTCAATTCTCATTTCATGATATTTTTTGGTTATGAATTTGTTTATATTCATTTGATGTGTTAAGCATGTTTGAGTATTTGAATTTATACTACTGAATTGCACATGATAGGTAAGAATTCAATGATCTTGTACAACATTTCATTACTACTTATCTAGATTGAAACCTCTTTGCTGGCATATTAGGAGTAGTAGACACTCTTAATAAGGATAGGGTAGAATGAATCTAGAAGTTATTGTATGTATACATGATATATATGAATGCTGTAGTATTATCTAAAATAGTCACATGGATATGTGACATATATTTGTCACTATTACTATGTTTTGGAAATTATGATATGTTTATAATCATGCAAATGAACTTGATTTGTAGATCATTCCAAAAAACAAGGTGACGATAGTTCAGAAGAGGAACCTGAAGATTCCCGGGTCAAATACACCATAGCGAAAGAAAGAGCTTCAATAAGAATGATGTATAGGATTCAGTATTGAGACCTGAAGGGAATTCCATAGTGTCTTCCATATGGAACTACAAGATCTAGCATGCAGTAGATGGAAACATCATGGGATACAAGGAAATATTCGTAGCACAATTCTTCTCACAGAAAGAAAGAATAGACTACGAAGAGACATTTGCATCCACTGGGAGTTGAGACACATGATAGGAAGACTCATGTGTGCAAATTAAAGAAGTTCATGCACGAGCTTAGAAGGAATCCATGGAATAACACATACATGAGGAGCTTGAAGATCACCTAGAGTGATGAAGATATTAACCTTTGGTAGAAGGTTGAATATTAAATCCTATAGAGGATTACAAGCTCATAGATGGGTGTGAGAAGAAATTTTAAACAAGTTCAAGATAAAGGATCTTGTTATGCAGTGACCCTAGATGGATACATATAATATTAGTAGTAGAGGAAGCTACTTGTTAGTCCAGTACATAATGTTTCAATACATAGTGTACAAAAGGTAGAGGGAGAATGATGCTCCACTTGAGAGGGAGTGACTGCAAAAGATCCCTAGGTTCGACATGGTATGATAGGATGGACATATTACTGATGGCTTTAGGATTTTATTCAAGGTTGAAGGTATAAGACTAGTGATGCTCCTATTATATGTTGATGACCTATTCATGACAAGAAAATAGGAACTCTTTAAGGATGCAAGAAGGATACTTGCTGCCGAGTTCGAGTTAAAGGACTTGGGTATGATGCACTACTTTCTAGGCATGGAGGTGTGGTAGAGTGCGGATGGAATATCCATTGGACAAGGGAAGTATGTAGTGGAGATCCTAAATAGGTTTGGGATGATGGAATACAAGGCAATGGCCACACCTATGGCATTGAAACTGAAGCTATTGAGTGGTGCTTCATCATATACAGTTGATTCCAGGATGTATCTTTAGATGATTTGTTCATTAATGTGCCTAATGATTACAAGACCAGACACATGCTTTTCTATGAATGACCTGAGCCAGTTCCTAATGGATCCAAGACATGCTCAGGGTGTTGAAAAGCATGAAGTGAGGCACCTGAAGGGTACAGTTGAGTATGGGCTCAAGTATGATATCAATCAGAAGAATAAACTACATGGTTATGTTGATTCAGATTGGTAGCATCACTGAGAAGAAGAGAACCCTGGTTTGCTTCCTTATTTTGACATTCAGTGTGGGCTATTGATTTGGATGGATGTAGTCCTGCATGGCGCTGAGTATAGCCAAGGAAAAAACATGTTTCCACTTGCTCGAATATTTGTGAGGTAGTATGTTTCTTTTTAAAAATACGATTTTATTTGATTGATCTGAATTTCATTTTTTGTATGATGCAGAGAGGAGCAGTAAATATTCAGTATGTGATCTAGATAAATATCTCTCAAAAGAGGGAGTGATGATTTCTAGCATAGCCGGTGAGATAGGTTGTATTAGTATAAAATCCTGATGAAGCTCGTAGGCTTCTCAGACGTAATCATTCATGTTGGTTGTCCTCAGATGTAATCAGTCCTGGAAAAGATCATAGGTTCTCCATGGGCGTAATCAACCTTGATGTGATTCTATGTTGGAAATGGCAAGAGTGAAGTTTGAGTACTTCATAGAGAAGCTTGGTGTTCTTTAGATCGAGGTTCCTTCCAAGGGGAAGTGATGACTCTGAGAGCTTTTCAAACATGGTGGTAAGTTGGGTGTCTCATGGTCAAATGTAAGTGCTCATCATTTATGACATGGTGGCAGGCTTGGCCTCCCATGGTCAGATTTAAGTGCTGAGCCTTTCTAATATGGTGGCAGGATGGGCCTCCCATGGTTAGATGTATGTTTTGAGCCTTTCTGACATGGTGGCAGGATCGGCCTCCCATGGTCGAATGTATGTGTTGATCCTTTTAGACATGGTGGCAAGCTAGGCCTCCCATGGTCATATGTAAGTATTGAGATTTTCTGACATGATGGTAAGCTGGGCCTCCCATGGTCAGATGTAAGTGTAGAGCCTTTCTGACATTGTGGCAGGCTGGTCCTCTCATGATCAGATGTAAGTGCTAAGCCTTTCTAACATGGTGGCAAGATGGGCCTCCCATGGTCGAATTCTAGTGATGAGCCTTTCCGACATGATGGTAGGATAGGCCTTCCATGGTCGGATGTAAGTGTTGATCCTTTCTAACATGGTGGTAGGTTGTGACTCCCATGGTCAAATGTAAGTGCTGATCCTTTCTGACATGGTGGCAGGATGGGACTCCCATGGTCATATTTAAGTGCCGAACCTTTTCGACATGGTGGTAGGCTGGGCCTCCCAGGTTTTGATATAAGTGATGAGACCTACATCTAACATGAAAAGGGATAGAATTGTAGATGAAGACCTACATGAAGGCTAGGCCTACATCCAGCTTGAAAAAGGGATGGCTTTGTAGAACTTCCTATGATGAGTATATTTGAGAGATAGAACCATTTGCTCAAGATAGCAGTAGTAGTGACGATGATGATCCAGCTTTGATTATGATCCAATGATGAAGACTTGTGCTGATGAACTGTGTCAAGAGAATACCTTCCTAGTTAAGAGGGAGTGTTGATGTATTTGTAACTTCAGAATGTATTCACTTGAATATTTTATATTGTATTTCATTGTACTTGACAAAGATGTTTGTTCCTCTGATTGGGAGAGTCATGAATATAATAAAGTCAGTTAAAGTCATTGAGGTTAACCATCCATTTTAATTCAAGGAAATAGTTACCACAATTGAGTCATATTAGGGTTATTAGACTCTCCTAGTGAGGTCATCCCTGGAGATTAATTGTCAACTGGAAAAAATGTATAAATAGAAAGTGAGACTCTCTATTTGTTACACACACTCACTCAATAGTAGCATATGAGTGAGAGAGGAATAGCTCACACAAGTGAGAGAGAGAGAACAACTATCGGAGATCAGCTTTGTATCTTTGGGTTTTACTTTTTCTATTCGTACTTATTCTATCTCTGAGGAAATTGTGGGGTTTTCTCCTTTATGGTTTCCCTGAGGAAAATTCTCTGTGTCTATTGTCTCTTGTGATTATTGTTGTGCATGTTATTCTCTCAGACAATATCCTAGATCATATTTATTTAGTGATAAAAATATAACAAAATATCCATACATTCCAATCCTAAAGCTCTCATTAGTCAGTTTGGCCTAATTGATCAAAGGTACTATTGACTCATTAGTCTCTAAAATACCCTTCCAAGTGAGACTGAGTTGGTCAATAGTAACCAGCTTCCCTTCGTGTTGAAACAATACCACTCAAAGAACGACGAAAGTGATCACACACATAGTGTAATTCCAACTTCTCCCTAACAACAAGTTATAATCCAATGGGGCATCGATCACTTCTACCTCAACAACCACTCTTTCCTTTCCAAATTTATTTTGAAATATGGTAGGATTCCATGTAGATGGAAATACCTTCCGTCAAAAGCAGTAAGTAGAGTGTTCGATGGAACTAGCTCTGGAGAACCTAAGGTTTTCCAACAAGACATGGACATTATGCATGTGGAAGCACCTTTATCAACCACTATACATCGAATGGTTTTACTTTTGTGGACAACATCAATTTAGAAAACCACATGGTACAACAGGAGGATCTTAACATATCAAATATTAAACTTCGCCAGCATGCTCGATGAATCCATGCTACCTATGGATGCTAAAAGGGAATATTGCTGAGCAGAACAAATCTTTAACACCTCCAATGCTGATATTTCATAAGGAGTTTGAGATAAGTATTCAACTATGGAATAGTTAGAAGCAACCCTAGCATTGGGGTTGTCGAATTATTTTTTAAAGATACCTTTCAGTATCTTATGCATTGGATCAGTTGGTTTTTCAATAATAAGAGGGTTTGAATTTTTACTAGTGGGCTTACTCTTCTTTGGAGCCTCTGATTCATAATTTTTATTTATTGTTTGGAGTAAAGTTCCAGATAATACCATGTTGATATAGTTTTGATCAGGAGGAGCACTGGAAGTGCCCCGGCTACATTCAAGACAGAAGTTGTATTTTGTCCTTGCGAAAAGGGATCCTTTAGCACAACCAATTGTTGATTCTTGAGAAACTTTTGCTCTTGTTCCAGAAGAGGACATCGATGAGTCAGGTGGTATCCCTGTCACAACTTACAAGTAAACTTAACATTTTTCTTATGTTTTTTACCCCCAACAGTATTGTTTGTGGGTTTCTACTTATTTTGATTATCCTCACCCTTCTTCCCTTTCTTCCTTTTGCCATCGGGCTCCTGATTTCCCTTCTAAGAATACTGTGCAAAAATAGTTGCACTTTATGGTGATGGGGTGGCATCCTTCATTGCCTCTGCTACATTTTTCTTCACTAACAACTCATGGAATTTCTTAACTAGTGATTCTACAGTGGGAGAACTGACTGAACCAAAAATGCCATCATCATGGGGTCCAACCTTAGGTTTCTTTGCATTATTGGTAGACCTGGACACCTCAGGTATGATTTCATACAAAATCCAAGACTGAGCATATATCAAGTCTAACTGATGGGCCCTGAGGATAGTCTCTTTTCTCTGGTCATCCCCAAAGTGGATACGTCCTTAGAGATATAAGGAAGTAGATATTTTAAGAACCAATCTAATAAAAACTTGGGAGTTAAAGTGGATTTAATAATCCTCTTTCATCTTTGCCTCTCCTGGATGCCATCTGATATATGTGTGGCCTTGTTTTTTCTGAAAAGTCGACAACAAGTATGTGTCGTCATCATACCAGACATGAAGATGAAACTGATTAAGGACCATAATTTCTAAATACAAAAAACTATCATATGCAGCAGAGGGAATTTCTATGTATAATTTTATTACAACATGAGTCAATGTTCTATATGTTGATGTATTTATAACTTCGGAATGTATTCACTTGTATAACTTATGTATTGTACCCCGCTATTTATTCCGAGAAGTATCTGTAATATAACTGACTCATGACATGCCCTGATGTTCTGATTGGGAGATTCAATAATGTAAACAAGTCATGTAAAGTCATTGAGGTTAACACTCCATTGTAAGTTGTGGAAATAGTCCCCACAATTGAGTTAAGGTTAACCCTCCTTGTTGATCGGGGGGAAAAGTCCCCACAGTTGTGGGGCACTAGGGTTATTAGACTCTCCTAGAGATGTCAACCCTGGTAAGTAATTGTTAAGTGAGATTGACTTGTTGGAGTGGACATTAAGAGAATGAAAGAATATAAATAGATAGTCAGCCTCTCTATTTATTACACATACACTCACTCACTGGGGTGCATGAATGAGAGAGGAGAAGCTCTCTCAAGTGAGAGAGAGAGAAAAACCATGGAGATCATCTTTTCTGTCTTTGGGTTTTATGGATACCATTGGTTCTCATTCTATCTCCAAGGAAGTTGCGGGATTTTATCCTTCATGGATTCCCTTGTTGAAATATTGTAACTTCGAAGAATATTCTATATGTATCTTTTGTGGTCCCCGATGGTCCTACCAGGAGAACCACTTGTATTACATTGTACCCCAATGCTCCTAATTGGAAGATCTAATAAGAGTCATGAAGTAGTCCCCTCTAATTGTAAAGGTGGGTCATTAGCACCCCAGTGTGGTTAATTGAGCCTACATGTGTAACTCGAGCATACATGATTTAACTCGAGCCTACATGTCAAATGAGTTAACTTAAGTGAACAGATGAATATAAATAGAGGTGTAGTGCTCCTCATTAGTGACACACACTCTCACTTGTGTAGTGCATTAGTGGAGAAGGGAAGTAGCTGGAGAAGGAGGAGGATCAGGCTTTGATCTCCTTGCTGGTTTTATCTTTTATCATTTTGGGGCATCTATATTGAGGAATCTTTTGCTGGGTTTTTCCCTTTAGGGTTTTCCCAGGATAAATCCTTGTGTTCCTTTTGTATGGTTGTGCTTGTCTATCTTTCAGTGATCATGTTTATATGCTTTTGTTATGAAATAAAATACTAATGTCTTAGCTAAGCATATGGAAATTTAACATGGTATCAGAGCTAACCTAAGAAGAAGACATTGCGCAGCTTCAAAAGCTAGGGATTCTTACTTTTTGGGTCTCTCTCCACAATCCATCAGCAAAAGTATGATAGGATGACTCTCCATTGAAGGGCGCATCTTTCTGTCGAAGCGGAATTCGATTTCGAGCATTTTCAATTTTCGATGTGGAAATTAGGGATTTCTACAGAAGAGGAATTTTCGAGTGATACCAGCATAGGATTGTTATCCTCATAAAAACCGAAGTTTAGAGACCTAGATCAAGAAATTTGGTTGGGTGAAACTCTGGGAAAGTCAAACCCTAGTTTGACCTCGAGCTAGAAAAACCCTAAATACTAAAACTGCTATGTTTTGGTACATTCGCTATATTCCGAGAGTGGTGAATGATCAGGATCTGAAACTTGCAGGGGATGAAGATAAAATCCTGATGAACACTGTGTCCAACATTTATCCTTATATTCGATTTATTCCAGGATATTTGTTCTCTCCAAGTTAGGGTTCCAGCCTCTTCCAGAATTCATCCCTAAATAGGACATTTGGGGAGAATTGCAATATGTTGGGCTACAGAGGTCCAAATGGAATTCCTGAAGATGTTACAGAAAGGGAATGGAATTTAATTTTGGTGTTCCAAATATCAGACTTAGAAGATGAACCAGTGACACATAGCATTCCGTACAAATTCTCTGTTCTGAACACTCCTGTAATAGGTCACCCTTGGAAAAGGATCATAAATCCCAAATGGTGAAACCAATTCTGATGAAACCTATGATTTTGGATCAGGGACATGTGAGGTTACCTTAGTACAAAATTTTAGACATAGAGGAGTATAAATTTCGGATATATCACCGAAACAGTAACAGGAATTTCTGCTGAAGAAATTGGAAAATTAGGGCTTCCTGTTTCGGGAGCTTCTCTCCACTGTTTTCAGAAATGGAGTGCATTGGATAGCTCCATTTGAAGAGGTATATCTATCTATCTATCCAATCATATCTAAAAGATTCCAATTTTTTGAAATTAGGGTTTCTATGACAAACCCTAGATCAGCAAGCTTCGGAACCAAGACGGACACCTCAAATCGGTAAGATCTAATCCTTTGCTATTTTCATTTGAGGTTCTCATTTCAAAGTGATCTATCACATCAGCTTGATGATAAGCTTGGTGAAGTTGAAAAATTCCAAGCCTAGAAGTATATGATCTCTTTGAAGAAAATGGTTTGGACACCTACATGAGTATAGAGGTTCCAATTCCAGAGGGAGATGAGGCTAGAAGCCTTACATAAGAAGAACTTGGTCAAGGCCAAGAAAATCATTGTTGATTTAGTCATGAATCAACTTGTACCCTCAAAGAAACTGAAGATGTTTGATTCCTTGACCAAGCTATTTGAAGATAAGAAATTAAATTAGAAGATGGCTTTGAGAAAATAGTTGAAGAATGTGAAGATCCAGAATGCAGATGTGGTGATAGCCACCTTGAATGGCCTCCCAAGATCATGGGATTCATTCATGCAAAGAATGTGTGCCAGAAGGAAGCAATTACTTTCAACAGACTTTGGGAAGAAGAAGAAGCTCTATGGAAGCAATTGAAGATCAATTTCTCACCATTCAAAGAAGATCCCTCAAGCGATGAGGAATATGAAGAACTCAATTCTTAAAGAACCTCTTATCCATCTTATCATCTGGATAAGAAATGATGATTTCATGAATGAAGAAGATGATGAAGAATAATGATCAAGAAGGACTCTACCCATGAAACAAACAAAAGATAAGTATTCAATTGTATTTTAATGATATTGTTTTGTTATGCATTTGATTATATTCAGTTGATGTGTTATGCATGATAGATTGTTTGCATTAATGATTGTATACTACTAATATGCATGTGATGGGTAAGTAGCTCATGGTGCTATACAACTCTCCATTGCTACTTATCAAACCTCTTTGCTGACATATTGGATTAGTGCACAATCTCAATAATGTCATGGTGGAGATGGAAGGCATCTAGAAATTTTACGTGAGATATGGATGAATGTTGTATTGACTAAACAGTTGCATGATGCATAAGAATTTGTCGTTATGCATATGTTTTATGAAATAGTTCTAACCATGCAACTGGTGCATTTGAATTGTAGGAAAGGTCATGTACAACCTCCTACAAGAAAAGAAGGATGAGACTTGTTCTGAAGAACAAGTGATGACAATTCAAGATTCACTCCAATAAACATGAATCTGAAACTCCCAGGGTTAGAGACACCGTGACGGAAGAAAGATCTTCGAAGAGTGGTAGATCCACCTTGAAGGATGAAGACCACCATGGGTACAAGAGATAACTCAAGATGAAAAAAAGAATGCTATGAAAGAAGCTATGATCAAAGAATAACAGTTGATCATGATGTATACGATATGATGGAACAAGTGTACAAAGTAAGGTTCACGATTCTCCCCAGAAAGAATAGACTATGACATAACACACTCTATTGACCAGTATATATCAAGCATAGAACCACCTGTATAGAATGAAGAGGGAAGATGATACTCCACTTCAGGGGGAGTGACTACAGAAAATTATATTTGAGTTCGACATGGTACGACATGATGGATAGCTTTGTGATGGATCGAGACTTTACCAAGAGTAAAGTGGGTTCCAACCTTCAAGGTTGAATGCAGAAGACTAGGATATGTTGATGACCTAAGAAGACAAACTCATAGAAGATGTTGTGATACTAGAATTATGTTTGGGATATAGTACTCAAACCGGAAAGCAAGAATGTGGTATCTTCCAAATGGATTTGCAATATAAGATATGTTGCTGATAGAAGTAAGGTAAGAGTTGTGGCTAGAAGTTTCTATTAGTAAGAGGGAATTAATTCTGAAGAGACACTTACTCCAGGTATCAAGTTACACTTCCTTCAAAACTATCATGGTAGTTTCTTCCATGATGAAGTAAAGACAAGCCTTCCTTAATGGTATGATTGAGGAAGAGTCTTACATCGAATAGTCATGAGGATTTGAAGTTGAAGACAGAAGGAATCAAGTATGCAAGTTGAATAAGGCCTTCTATGGCCCGACTCAAGCTCCCAAAGCTTGGTATGGAAGAATAGATAGTTTCCTGGTGAGCATGGGCTTTTCCAAGAGTAAAGTCGATCCTAACCTTTCCTACAAGGTTGTAGAAGATGTACCTATCATTCTATTACTATATGTGGATGAATTATTGTTAACAGGGAATGAGAAACATATCATGGAAAGCAAGAAGAAACTAGTAGAAGAATTTGAGATGAAAGACCTTGGGTTAATGCATTATTTCCTAGGTCTGGAAGTATGGCAAAGTTCAGAAGGAATCTTTCTCAACCAGGGAAAGTATGTGGTAGAGATATTGAAGAGATTCAATATGTTGGAATGCAAAGTCATGGACACACCCATGGATTCCAACCTGAAGCTGTTAGCTGATGAATCATTAGAGTTAGTGGATGTGACTCACTATAGATAGATCATTGAGTCATTTATGTGCTTAACAAATACCAGACCAGACATTTGTTTTGCTGTGAACACCTTAAGTCAATATCTTGTTCAACTAAGATGGGTTCACCTAGTAGCTGCAAAACATGTGATGAGATATCTGAAAGGGAATATAGACTTTGGTCTATACTATGATGGTAGCCATGAGTGTAGATTATATGGCTACACAGATACAGATTGGGCTGGAAGTATCTCAGACAAGAAAAGCACATCAGGTAGATGCTTTTGTTTGAGGTCTGCTATGAGTTCATGGTTTAGCAGGAAATAGTCCAGTGTTTCTCTTAGCATGGTTGAAGTAGAATACATAGCAGACTGCTCTACTAAGTTGTAAAGCCATATGGATTTAGAAGCTGATATCAGGTCTCTTTGAACTGAAGATGGACACTAGAATGATTCTATGTGATAAACATAGTTGTGATGACAAAGAACCTTGTGTTCCGACGTAACACGTAGAAATCCAGTATTTATACTTATAAGATAAGATGCAGATGATGATACTATAGATGCAGAGGATGGTGATTCAGTATTTCTATACTGAATATAGAGATGATGATGTTTTAGTATTCCCATACTGAATATATAGATGATGATGATTTCAGTATTCCCATACTGAAGATATAGATGATATTTCAGTATTTACATACTGTAGATACAGATGATGGTGATTCAGTATTTCTATACTGAAGATATAGATGATGATGCTTTCAGTATTCACATACTGGAGATACAAATGGTGATAGTTCAGTATTCACATACTGAAGCTGTAGATGATGATGGTTTGGATGATGATGTACTGACGAAGCCTCTGCCTTGAGTAGAGTTCGAACACTTTCGACACAAGCTTGGTGTGGTTCGAAAAGATATTCCCTGAAAGGGGGAGTAGTGATGTTGCAGTGGGATTGTATCATCCCTGGGCACTTTCCCTAAAGTGATCCGAAGACCTCAGTCTTCGAGAATGAAGAGGGATTGTATCATCCCAGGACATCTATCCACAATAGATTTGGTGACCTTGGTCCTTGAGAACGTGGTGGGATTGTATCATCCCTAGGCACTTGCCCTAAAGTGATCCGCAGACCTCGGTATTCGAGAATGAAGAGCGATTGTATCATCCCGGGACATCTGTCCATAATAGATCTGGTGACCTCGGTCCTCGAGAATGTGGTAGGATTGCATCATCCTTGGACATAGTCCTAAAGTGATAGGGAGTGATTATCCCATAATTCTATCTGGTGGCTTCGGTCGTCGAGAATGTGGTAGGATTGCATCATCCTTGGACTCAAGTCCTAAAGTGATAGGGAGTGATTATCCCGTAATTGTATGCGGTGACTTCGGT
>LPNX011068006.1:162487-287010 GCA_001517045.1 Pseudotsuga menziesii
GATGTCGTACTGATCGAAATATTAGAGTATGATGATGATGACATACTGATTGAAAGATCACATTATGATGATGATGACGTACTGATCTAAAATATTAGAGTATGATGATGACACGCTATGATTATGATGTTTCTGATTGAAAGATCAGAGTATGATGATGATGTTTCTATGATGATGATGTTTCTGATCAAAAGATCAGAATGTGATGATGATTATGATCGACAGATCAGAATATGATGATGATGATGTTGCTGCTGATCGAAAGGGAAAAGTGTTGATGGTGATATTGCTGATCGAGAGATCAAAGTACTGAAGATGTTGCTGCTGATCGAAAGGTCAAGGTGCTGAAGATGTTGTTGTTGATCGAAAAGTCAAAATGCTGAAAATGTTGTTGATCGAAAGGACAAAATACTGAAGATGTTGTTGCTGATTGAAAAGTCAAAGAGCTAAATATGTTGCTGATCGAAAGGTCAAAATGCTGAAGATGTTGTTGCTGATTGAATAGTCAAAGTGTTGAAGATGTTGCTGATCGAAAGGTCCAAGTGCTGAAGATTTCGTTGCTAATTGAAAGATCAAAATGTTGAAGATATTGCTGATGATTGAAGATGAAGACTACATGATGTTGAAAAGCTTCCAATGATTTATAGATGTGTTACCCTGCTGATGTTGTTGATGTCCCCTATCTCTACTCTTGTTATTATTTATGTTGCTGTAGAATACCCTTCTCGTTAAGGGGGATTGTTGAAATATTGTAACTTCGAAAAATATTCTATATGTATCTTTTGTGGTCCCCGATGGTCCTACCAGGAGAACCACTTGTATTACATTGTACCCCGATGCTCCTAATCGGAAGATCTAATAAGAGTCATGAGGTAGTCCCCTCTAATTGTAAAGGTGGGTCATTAGCACCCCAGTGTGGTTACTTGAGCCTACATGTGTAACTCGAGCATACATAATTTAACTCGAGCCTGCATGTCAAATGAGTTAACTTAAGTAAACTGATGAATATAAATAGAGGTGTAGTGCTCCTCATTAGTGACACACACTCTCAATTGTGTAGCGCATTAGTGGAGAAGAGAAGTAGCTGGAGAAGGAGGAGGATCAAGATTTTATCTCCTTGCTGGTTTTATATTTTATCTTTTTGGGGCATCTATATTGAGGAAGATTTTGCTGGGTTTTTCCCTTTAGGGTTTTCCTAGGATAAATCTTTGTGTTCCTTTTGTATGGTTGTTCTTGTCTATCTTTCAGTGATCCTGTTTATATGCTTTTGTTATGAAATAAAATACTAATGTCTTAGCTAAGCATATGGAAATTTAACATCCCTAAGGAAAATTCTTTGTGTCTCTTGTCTCTTTTGATTTTTGTTGTGCATGTTATTCTCTCAAATAAGATCCTAGATCATATTGCTTAAAAGATAAAAATCTAACATAGTATCAGAGCTAACCTAACAAGAAGACACTGTGCACCTATGGAAGCTAGGGCTTCTTACTTTTTGGGTCTCTCTCCACAATCCATCAGGAAAAAAAAGGCTAGGCTAACTCTCCATTGAAGGGAACATCTTTCTGTCGAAGCAGAATTTGATTCTGGGCATTTTCCGTTTTTGGTGCAGGAAATTAGGGATTTTTACAGAAGAGGAATATTTGAGTGAGCCTGACATAGGATTTCTCTCATCGAAATAGAATTTTAGAGACATGGGTCAATACTTTTGGTCGGGTGAAACTTTGAGAAATTCAAACCCTAGTTTGACCCTGAGCCTGAAAAACCCTAAAATACTGAAACTAATACGTTTTGGTCGATTCACTGTATCTTACGATTGGAGAAGGATCAGGTGTCAAAACTTTCATAGGTCAAATATAAATTACTGATGTACATTGTATCCAAGTTTCAGGTTCATATTCGCTATATTCTAGTAGATATGTTTCCTCCAAGTTAGGGTTCCAGCCTCTCCTAGGATTCCTCCCCAAATAGGACACTTGGGGAGAATTGCTATATCTAGGGCTACGAAGGTCCTAATGAAATTTCTCAAGCTGTTATAGAAATTTCATTGACAGTAATTTATGTGGTAAAAGTGTCAGACCTAGAAGATGAAACAGCAACACATGGCAGTCTGTACAACTTTGCTACATTGAACAGTTCTGAAATAGGTCACCTTGGGAAAACGCTCATAAGTCCTAATTGGTGAAATAAATTATGATGAAACCTATGGTTTTGGAACAATTACAGATGAGGTTCTATACTAATATGAAATTTAAGACGTAGAGGAGTAGTAAGTTTAGAGTTACCATAGAAACAGTATCAAGAATTTCTGCAGAAGAAATTGGTAAACTAGGGCTCCCTATTCTGGGAGCTTCCCTCCACTGTTTCCAGAAAAAAAGTACATTAGACAGATTGCCTTGAATAGGTCTATCTTCCTATAAAATCAGATCTAAAATATTCCAAGTTTTGAAAATTAGCGTTTCTCTGACAAAACCTAGATCAGCTAGCTCCGGAACTAGGATGTTCACCTCAAATTGGTAAGATCTAATGTTTTTCTATTTACAGTTGAGGTTCTCATTTCAATATGACTAATCACACCAGCTTGAAGACAAGCTTGGTGAGGCTGACAACTTCCTAGAATGGAATTATAGGATCTCACTATTTCTTGAAGGAAATGAATCAGACACCTACATAAGTAGAGAGATTCTAGTTCCAGAGGGAGATGAGGCGAAAATCCTTAAACAACAAGAACTTGGTCAAGGCCAAGAAGATCATTGCTAATTCAATCATGAATCACCTTATATCACAAGTTTCTTCCCTAAACACATCGAAAGAGATGTTTTATTCCTTGACCAAGCTATTTGAAGGGAAGAACATAAACCAAAAGATGAATTTGAGAAAACAGTTGAAGAATGTGAAGATCCAGAATGCAGAGACCATACAGTCATACTTTACAAGGGTCTCTCAAATCAAAGAACAACTTGAAGCAGTAGAAGAAGAAGTATAGAATGCAGAAGTTGTGATAACCACCTTGAATGGTCTCATAGGATCATGGGTTTCATTCATTCAAGGAATGTGTGCCAGAAGGAAGTGATTACTTTCAGCAGAATTTGGGAAGGGCACACACAAGAAGAAGCTCGACTCATAATAAGAGAAAAGAAGATGGGAGCAAATGAAGATCAAGATTTCACGATTCAAAGAAGATACCTAAAGCGATGAGGAATATGAAGAACTCAATTCTTGAAGAGCCTCTTATCCATCTTGAGAATTTGTATAAGAAATGATGCTATTATGAATGAGGAAGACGGTGAAGCTGAAAGAAGGAGTGTACCCATGAAACAAATAAAGATAAGTATTCAATTGTTAGTTCATGATATTGTTTTGTTATGCACTTGTTTATTTTCAGTTGATGTGTTATGCATGATAGAATATTTGCATTAATGACAGTATACTAATAATATGCATGTGATGGGTAAGTATCTAATGGTTCTATACAACTCCCCATTGCTACTTATCTAGAATGAAACCTCTTTGCTGACATATTGGATTACTGCACAATCTCAATGTTGTCCTGGTAGAGATGGAAGGCATCTAGAAAGTTGCTGTGAGATATGGATGAATGTTGTATTGGCTAAGATAGTTGCATGATTATATCATTATGAATAATAATTTGCCATTATGAATATGCATTATGAAATGTTTCTAATCATACAACCGGTGCATATGACTTGTAGGAAATATTGCATACAGTCAACTACAAGAAAAGATGGATGATACTTGTTCCGAAGAACAAGTGACGATAGTTCAATATTCACTTTAATAATCCAAAATGAAGAATGTTGTCTAGGATGCAGTATCGATACCTGAAGGGAAGTTTGTATTTCCATCATGCAGTAGATGTAAACATCGTGGGATACAAGGTAGGATTCGTAGCATGAGGCTTCTCATTGAAATAAGGAATAGACTATGAAGAGATATTTGCAGCCACCAAAAGTTAAGACACATGACAGGAAGACTCATGTATGCAAATTAAAAAAGGCCTTGTACGAGATCAGAAGACACCCATGGGATAACTCATACATGAGGAGCTTGAATAACACCTAGAGTGATGAAAATATTAACCTTTGCTACAAGGTTGTAGATGAAATCCTATAGCGGATGACAAGCTCATAGATGGGTGTGAGAAGAATGTTTTCAAGATAAAGGATCTTGGTATCCAATGACCTTAGATGGATACATAGAATATTAGTAGCAAAGGAAGCTACTTGCCACTCTAGTACAGAATGTTTCAATGCATAAAGTATGAAAGGTAGAGGGAGAATGATGCTCTACTTTAGAGGGAGTGACTGCAGAAGATCCCAAGGTTCAACATGGTACAACAAGATGGATAACTTACTGATGACTCTAGGATTTACTGAGAGTAAAGTGGATTCCAACCTTTTCTTCAAGGTTGAAGGTGGAATACCAATGATGCTCATATTATATGTCGATGACTTGTTCCTAACAGAAAAGAGGAACTCATTAAAGTTGCAAGAAGGATACTTTTTGTTGAGTTCAAGATGAAGGACTTAGATATCATGCACTACTTCCTAAGCATAGAGGTGTGGAAGAATGCAGATGGAATTTCCCTGGGATAAGGGAAGTATGTAGTAGATATCCTGAAGAGGTTCAGGGTGATGGACTGCAAGGCCATGACCACACCTATGGCATCGAACCTGAAGCTATTGAGTGTTGCTTCATCAGAGACGGTTGATGCCATGATATATTGTCAGATGATTTGTTCGTTGATGTACCTGATGAATACAAGACTAGATATTTGATTTGCTGTGAACACATTGAGACATATTCAATTGATGGTTGAAAAGCATGCAGTGAGGTACCTGAAGGGTACAATTGAGTATGGGATCAAGTATGATACGAATAAGAAGATTAACCTGGAGGGTTGTGTGGATTCGTATTGGGAAGGAAGTTCCATTGATAGGAAATGCACTTCGAGCTGCTACTTTAGTATAAGATCAGGTGTGTTGGAGCAGAGTCCCACAGCTATAGGAAAAGCTGCTATATCGGGACAAGAAACTCAAAGAAGGTAGTACCTAAGGCGACCGAGAAGAGAGAGCTCAACCACTGCACTTAAGGCAGCAGTCGAGAAGAGAGAGCTCAACCACTGCACTTAAGGCAGCGACGAAGATAGGAGCGGTTAGCTACCCTCATAAATGGAAAAGGAGCAATGGGCCAAGGTATTGAAGACAAAGGACAGAAGGAAGCGGCGCGAATACCCACTATCAGCGTCGAGAAGTGTGGAAGACTGCAGAAAGCTGTGGTGTGACGAAAAGCGATAGTTCAAAGTAGAGATAGGCCGACTTTCATAGTTAGGGTTTTGGGTTACTGTTGGGAAAGGCCCACAGTTTTGTAATGGTGAGACCTTTGGGCCGCCTATAAAAGCATGTATCTTGTATTGTAAAATGTTAGTTCTTCAGACATTTAGCTAGCTAGACAGTCAGATAGACAATAATCTAGTCAGTGGTCTGTTAGCTCACATTCAGTTGTATTGTAAGATTCAATCTCTGGTTCTGTATTAAACCTATAGTTATCTTACTGTAACCAGTAGCTAGCTCCTTGAGTATGAATGTAAAAATCCGCATGGATTGAGAGAGAGAGAGGAACAGTATATTGTAAGAAGGAAATATAGAAGGAGTAGATATCTAAGAGAGAAGGGCTCCCGGCTGTGTGTGCGGAGTTTCCCAGAAGATCTCAAGCTGCATATTAGGTTGTAGCGGAACTATGTTTACTCTCTCAATATATAATATATAAACCAGTTCCCATGGACATAGCTTCCCCCGTGGTAGTGAACCACGTAAAATCAGTGTGTTGTGCGACTGTTTCATGTGATTGTGTTTACTTATCTGTTATCTATTATTCATTACATGAACTTTACTATCAGTTATTGAGTGAATATATGCTATCCTTTAGTTTACAGTAGCATGGAAGATTAACTACGAGTTGAATCTATTAAGTATTCTGTATATGAGTTATCAGTGCTTGATTCACGACAGTTACAGTTACAGTGTTAAGTGATTCCTGCATATTTAGTTTAGCAAGTTGAACATAGTTGATGCTAAGCATATTAGACTATAGGAGTCTAAGTGAGGCTGTTTAGCTTAACTATTATACTAAGAGAGGAAGCCTTTGGACCTTGAGAGTCATATTAAGCCTTACTATAGGAGATATCGCAACGTAGAAAGGTGATATCGCACTATCGGAGAAGCTGCGGTGTGGGACATCGTACGATAAGAGTTGAGCAGAGGAGATAGTTTGTACATTGTCCTGGAAGCTGCAGTGCACTAAGAACCAGTCCTCTAGTAGAGTTAGCTAGAAGGAGAGAAAAAGCCCCTCGTAGAGAGGTCCTGTTGGATAAGAAGAAACAAGAACCACTAGGATGCTATAGAACCTGATTGAGGACACTTGAGTCTTCAGCCACCCCATCCAAGATCACTTCGGGCGAGACTTCAGGCCGTTCGATGTTCTATCGCCAAAAGGGCCAGTGAGCTAGGGGTTTTGTTGGTACAGTTAAAGTAAACCTGGGTCTGCCCAGTTAGCGACCAACAAATGGTTCCGTTGCCGATTTTGAACAAACTGAAGAGCTAATGTTCTGTTGGCATCCTATGAAAGAAGAACTCAACTAGTGGGTTGGGTCTAAGGAAAAAGAATTTGCTGTGATAGAAAACAAGAGTCCTAAGCTTAGTATAGAGGACTGGTTACAAAAACATATCTTCACAGACCTGCACGAGATATTTTTTGCGACCTATGTAAATGAGTTGTATGATTGGTTATCAAAGTTGACTGATAAGCATATCTTCAAGAATAAAAGGAACATTGTGTGGACACCAGAGCTTATTCACACTGTGAAGAGCATAGACAATCCCATTTCATGGGAAGTCGACTTTTGGCTTGCGAGTTTGGTGGAAGGCTTCATTACAGAGTTTGCAGTCGATCTAAGAAAAAGTTTTAGCGAAGCAGAGAGGTACTTCTTCAAAGGATATCATGGTAAGTACTTAAAATCTTTAAACTTGTCCATTAAGATGTTATTACATGAAAAAGGAGTACTCAATATATTCTCATATGAATAAGTTAAGTCAGTGTAATGTCACAAGAATTTGAGAGTGATTTTGATGAAATTGGATGTAGACGTAGTGGTAAGAAATATAAAGTAGATTTTAGATCTTCTCTCTTTGAAAACAATTCAGACAATACTAGATAACAGAGTCACAGTAATATAGAGAGAATAGTAGGAGGTATCCCTTACCACCCGTATACCCCACAGAAAACAATCGGGACTCAGAATAATCCCGCAGGAACTACATCTAGTAGTTCACACACAGTACATACTACCGCCACATCACCAACACCTACACCGCTGAGTGGTAGTAATACAACAACTCAACATCCACCATGTAAAAACAAAATGGGGGATGACATGAAGTTACCTACCTTCAAGGGTACAGGGGCAAAAGACCCAGAGCAGCATTGGTTCCTATGTGAAGCCGTATGGACCATTAAACAGATTCAAGATGATAACACTAAACTTGTCCAGTTGGCCACCACACTTAGAGACAGAGCTTTAACATGGTACATGAAGTATACAACAGCGCAGCCCAGAACACTCGTCCAGGTCAGGACCACCATGATTAAAGAATTTAAGAAACCTAAGTTTGAGTCATAGTGTATCACAAAGCTTAAAGACATCAAACAACTACCTACAGAGTCAGTATGGGACTTCGATCAGAAATTTAAAGATCTCATAGACCAAGTCAGCTTTGAGTTTGCCTCGGAGCAGCATAAGGAATGGTTCATCGTAGCACTGCTCCCTCACATCAGACTTCCATTAATGCAGCAAAAACTCCATACGCAGGATGACGCCTTGGAGATGGCAATGAAACTAGACGCTTCACCTCTAGCTGAGACTAGTACAGGTATGACAAACTTGCAAAACCAGTTAGCTAATCTCACCTTATAGTTGCATGAGATTAAGAAAGGAAAAGAGATTGCACAAGAGCTATGGTGTACAAAGTGTAAAGGACAGGGCCATACTAAAGATAACTGTCCACTATTTGTTGAGTATTAAGCAAGTGGGGCTCCTAACCCATTAATATAGAATCAAGGGTCATGGTGTGAACTTTGCAGAACAAGAGGACATAGACCTCAAGAATTCCCCTTACATCAGAAGTATGTACAGACCCCTAAGAACTTATACTGTAACTTCTGTAAGTCTGTGGGACATCATGAAAATAACTGTAGAGTTTATGATCTCATGGTCAAGAGAAAACATGACTTGTATAGAGTCCAGTTAGAAACACCTGGTCCAGCAGCAGGACCACAGCATGAATCGGCTCACATTGGTCGTGGAGGAGGATTCAGAGGAAGAGGCCGTGGAGGAGGATTTGGCCATGGAGAAGGCTTTGGCCATGGTCGTGGACCTATTACTTGTTACAACTGTGGAGCTATAGGACATTACGCTAGGGATTGTAAGAACCCTAGTACGACATGTAAGTATTGCAAGTCCTATGAGCATATTATAGAAGAATTTCCTATCTTGATAGCCAAGTTTAGGGACCCTAACCCAGCAGTACACCAGAACATCCAACTTATTGCTGATGAGCAGAAAGAGCAAGAAGCAAGAGTCAATATTGTGACTCGTAGCGGTGCTTCTACTAGTAGAACATCACAGGATGACGAAAATAACACAGGTCTGGAGTGGGTGCACAAAGCCACTAATAAATCAACACCACTTGACCTGCAGAAGAATAAAGAAACATTCCAAACAGCTCAAACTTTCTTTGCTGACCCTACACCATCAGGATCGTAGGTACTGCCATGTAGGGGCGTACTGCAGCAAACACCTTATGGCGTTAGTCCTGTGTAGATATCATAGGCTACCACATATGGAAGGTGCGACAAGGATGAGTCGACAGGAAGTGTACAATCCTTCCTACGGAGTTGCTTGAAACTCGTGAGAAATGAGAAAGCTATCGGAGAGCTTCAGCACATCATAGATTAGTGTCATCCATCTTCTTCCATGAGCAGTGCGTAGTGTGCTGTTCATAATATTATGGGACATACAAGAACAAGAAGAGAGATGAGACTCATAGCACAAGTTGGAGAATTTGAAATGGATGAGGTAATCCTAGATTTAGGATCGAAAGTTAATGTTCTGACTAAGCAGACATGGGAACAGATGGGTAGCCCCAAGTTAGCCAGATCGCCTATCCATCTGCGCTTAGCCAATCAACAGAGGGTATCGCCACTGGGTCGATTACCACAAGTGCTAGTTGATATTGACAGAGTTCGCAGCTTTGTATACTTTGAAGTTATGGAAATCATTGGAAATAGTAGACCATATCTAGCTCTACTAGGTATTGATTGGGCAATCAATAACATGGCTATTATCGACTTAAAGAAAAGAGAAATGACCTTTGAGGATACACAGATCCAGGTCATTGCACTATTGGATCCTTTTCAGGGTCCTAGATATATTGAACCTATCCAAGCAGAGGAAGAGGCACGTAATATGGAGAGCCTCTATCAGATGATAGCAAATCAGAGTGATTACATCAATCTGACCGCAGAAGGAAACATTAGTTGGTGATACGAGAGCTCATGTGCATCAGACTCGGATGTTGGTCTACAGAACTGGCAGAACAAACTTTATGAAGTCTCATCTCGCAGATGTGGTTTTATGACTAAGTCACTACGATGGATTGGCGTAGAGATTAAGGATATTCCATCCTTCGATGGCTTAGTGGACATCAAAGACTTTTTACAGCAGTTTGAACAAGAAATTCCTCGTGAGTAGAGGATGTTAGCTATTGACCTTGCAGTAAGAGCCACACCTAAAAGATGGTGGCATGCACATAAAGAACATATCGCATCATGGGATGATTTCAAAATATTGGCGATCAGATTCTCTCATGACAAGGAGTGTCTATAGCAGAAATACAAAGGAGAAAGTGACCCCAGGTCACATATTCAGAGTTGTGAACAGAATTGGTCGGACATTCCCGAGGATGAATGGGTTCACCTATTCATTCATACTTTAGACACAGTGCCAAGTAATTGGTACACTGAGACAGAATTGCACAGAGGAACAATTACATGGCCACTTATGATAGACAGCTTTGAACTCACTTTCGCTTTTGAATTTGAGTATCCAAGCATTGACCAGGCCCTAGATATTTTCAAGACTAAGATATTTGAAGGTTGTATGCTATCAGTGTCTGCTCAACCTGATTGAGCTATCCAGTTAGCAGATGCGCTCGAGTGTTACAACTTCATAGAAGAGTAAGATGAAGAGGAAGAGAATCCTTGCAGTATCAACATTCCAGAATCAGAAGGGACTCGCGATGTTGATGGACTGAAACTCGAGATTCCAGCTATCACAGACCCTATCAAGATTAAAAATATTAACATTGGCACAGAAGCAGAACCAAAGTTTGCCTCTATTGGAGACTATTGGGATGATGAAATGGTAGGACAGATTGCAGATCTATTACATCACTATCAGGACTTATTCCCCACAAAGTTCAAAGAGATGAAGGGAATATTAGGAGACTTGGGAGTAATGAGGATACCGTTGAAAGAGGATGCCAGGCCAGTTAAGCAGCATCCATACAGATTAAATCCTCGTTATAAAGAAAAAGTTAAGGATGAGATCGATAAGATGCTAGCAGCAGGCATCATTGAGCCCATAGAAGAAAGCGAATGGGTTAGTCCCATGGTCATGCAAGAAAAGAAAACCAAAGGAGAAATTAGAATTTGTGTTGATTTGCGCAAACTCAATGATGCATCACTTCATGACCCATTTCCGACACCTTTTACTGATGAAGTCTTAGACAATGTGGGAGGACAGGAGGTCTACTCCTTCACTAATGGCTTTTCAGGCTATCACCAGATCAGAATCCATCCAAAGGATCGACATAAGACCACCTTTGTGATAGAATGGGGCTCATTCCAGTATACGATAATGCGCTTTGGTCTTAAAAATTCACCAGCTATTTTTTCCAGAGTAGTAGTTGTTGTATTTAAAGAATACATCCATAAGTTCTTAGAAGTCTATTTTGATGATTGGATTGTATTTGGATTAATTGACAAACATATAGGAGATTTAAGGGTCATGTTAGAGAAATGCAGGCAATATCATATTTCTCTTAACTTGAAGAAATGTATATTCTGTGCGCCATTTGGTATTTTGTTGGGTCATATTGTTTGCAGACAAGCCTTTGATGGTAGATCCTGCAAAGATTGCCATCATTGTAAATCTTCCAGCACCCAACTCAGTCAAGCAATTGAGGACAGTTCTTGGTCATACCGGTTATTATCGAAAATTCATCAAGGGTTATGCAAAGATCACAACACCTATGGAAAAGCTATTAAAGAAAGACGTGAAATTCCTATGGAATGAGGAATGCCAACAAATTCTAGACACTCTTAAAGAGAATATAGTTACAGCACCCATCTTAGTATTTCTAGATTGGACCAAGCCATTTCATGTACATGTGGATGCGTCTGGCATTGCACTGGGGATTGTCTTAACCAAGCCAAGAGAAGGGGGTATCGATCACCCTATCGTATAGTCAAGTAGAAAGTTATCTACCACAGAAAAGAACTACACCACTACAGAAAGAGAAGGATTAGCTATGGTGTATGCTCTACAGAAGTTTAGGCACTACCTGTTGGGTGCCCCATTCAAGATGTTCACTGACCATTCTGCTTTAAAGTACTTGGTCAATAAGCCAGTGTTAGGAGGAAGGATCTGCAGATGGTTACTCCTATTTTAGGAGTATGATTTTGAAATCATTGTAAAACCAGGGAGATTAAATGTCGGACCAGATCATCTATCACGAATAGACTCAAGGGAAGAACCAAGTAATTTAGAGGATAATTTTCCAGATGTGCAACTGTTTTCTATCCAGGTCACAGATGAGTATTACACTGATATTATTCACTTTCTCACTACAGGGTGGGCACCAGTTGAGTTTACTAAGCAACAAAAGAAACATTTAGTTGTTAAAGCAGCAGACTTCACTTTGATCGCAGGACACTTATACAAGTTAGGTCTAGATGAAGTCCTGCGTAGATGCGTTATGCCCCATGAGAAAGAGGCCATTATCTGAGAAGCACATTCAGGTACCATAGGAGGACATTTCGTAGGAAAGCCGGCTGCGCAGAAAATCCTGACCGTGGGATTATGGTGGCCTAATTTGCACAAAGACACTAAGGAGTTTTACAGATGCTACGGTATCTGCTAGAGGGTAGGAAAACCCTCGCAAAGAGATGAAATGCCGCTGTGACCATAGATTATGCTGCGGGCATTTGACAAGTGGGCTATATATTTTGTGGGTCCTATCAACCCACCAGGAAAATGAACTGGTGCGAGATACATCATCACAGGAACAGAATACCTCACCAGGTGGGCGGAGGCCAAAGCAGTAAGGAATTGTGATGCTACTACAACTGCACAATTCATTTTTGAAAACATCATAAGTAGATTTGGATGTCCAATAATTTTGATGAGTGATCAAGGCACACATTTTCTGAACTGCACTATTGAGGCCTTGACGGAGGAATTACAGATACAGCACCATAAGAGCACTCCCTACCACCCACAAGCTAATGGTACGGTGGAGGCCTTTAACAAGATTCTAGAAAATGCTCTTACTAAGATCTGTAACAGCCAAAGAAATGATTGGGACCTCAAGGTTAATGCTGTATTATGGGCTTATAGGACTACATGCAAGAAACTTACAGGACACACACCTTTCAGCTTGGTGTATGGACAAGAGGCTGTTATGCCTATGGAATATATTATTCCCAGTTTAAGAGTTGCTCAAATTACCGGGATAGCTGATACAGACATGATGAATGAAAGGCTAGCACAGCTGCTTGCCTTAGAAGAAGATAGATTCATCACAAGATTCCATTAGAATGTGCAAAAGGCACGAGAAAAATCTTGGCATGACAGGCACATCAAGAGAAAGAGTTTTCAGATAGGAGACCTAGTTCTCCTCTATGACAGTAAGTTTGTTAAGTTTCTAGAGAATTTCAAGACGCATTGGTTGGGGCCATATCAGATTCAACATGTTACAGAAGGAGGTGCTGTTCAGCTCAGAAAACTAAATAGGGAGCTTCTTCCTACCTTGATTAATGGTAGTCGACTTAAGCTCTATAGTGATAGCCACTCCACCTCTCATCCCTAACCCAGACAGTTTATGTAAGTGCAGATCTCCAGTGTAGTTGAAAGGAGGCATCGCATCGATAATTAGTCTACACTGGTAGGTAAAAAGTTCTAAGTATTCTAAGTATAAGGAATCACATGAGGAAAGTTTATTTTGCACAAGTCATAGGATGCTTGTGGAGTTTTTGTAAACAAAATAAAAAATATTATTATTATTTTTGTGTGAAACACTTTGGTTCAGAACGATGCAGTGTGACATCACAACAATGCGATGTTCTTCGTGCCACATAGATGATTTTGAAAAGAGATAGAGGGCCAGTCACTTTACCTTCTGATAAGCAGTTAATATAAATATGACCGGTATACGTTGCCCTATATTTGGCAATAGTATAATGATTTTCCCAGATTTGGTAAATCTTGGTGGAGACCGGCTCCTGCACATAAGTTTCGAGGGAAATTTGATCGGATTTTCAGGAATTAATGACGATCGAAACGACGGGTATTGTCTTGTCCATGCAATTAATACTTTTGTGATTTTTGAGAGTTACAGAGCAATGTGAAGAGTTTTCCCTTTGTAGAGATACTCCAGTTACAGAGTGCTAGTTTTTCCCAAATTTCGTAGCCATTGCTCGTCCAGAGTATTGCACCGAGTGGTATATGTCCGAGGAGGAACCTTTAGAAGACATTGTGAGACAATTCCAGCGTGGTGGCCTCGTGTCCGCTATGACGACACCGCCCAAGGTTGTGAAATTAGGTGCATCACAGGTCAGATAGACGCCAAGGATGAGGAGTCAAGCACAGGATGTAGAATATCTCATCAAATTCTTTGCTGCAGGGAAGCAGAAAGACAAGAAGATCATCGAAGATAAGAAACCATAGCAGAAGAATGATGAGAAGAAATCTATAGCCAGGAAGAAAGTAAAAATGAGAAAAAGAAGGCAACGAGAGAAGGAAGATGACCTATCTCATCAACTAAGAGAAGAACAAGAGACTATAGAGGCAAAGAAACGAAAATATGGAGATCATAGGCAGCATGAATACCTGGAGCGATTTGCTGAGAAGAAAAGTGAAAGGGGAAAACAAGCCAAACAAGCAAAACTTCATAATGCAGACAAAGGCTTGTTCTCGGAATGGAATTCATGGTTTGTATAGTTTTCATATGGAAGGCTCCAGACTGCACGAAATGTTTGAGAAGGATGGAAGATACAGATTTATATTTTCCTTGTGATATGAGTTCAAACCCAAATAAAGAGGAAAGGATATATGTGGAAGGCTTCTCAAAAGCTCAAGATCCTTAAGGAAGCTACTGATCTACAAAAAGATAAGAGAGACCTACGAACTAAGTTTATAGAAGATGATACAAAAGATGATAGAAATAAAAAAGAAGTAAGATTGAAATTGATGACACAGAAGACTCCATCATTATTCAAGTTATGCTTGAAACGGCATAGGAGAGTGTCAAAACTATGAATAAAGAAGTCGTAGGACTCAAAGAGAGATTCAAAAGGACTTCGCAGGAAACCAAGGAGAAGCTACAGCAAGAGAAGCCAACTGTTAGTGGCTTAGGGACGAGCCACAAGTAAGTGTTAGGGAACTGTTGGAGCAGAGTCCCGCAGCTACAGGAAAAGCTGCTATATTAGGACAAGAAAGTCAAAGGAGATGGTACCTAAGGCGGCCGAGAAGAGAGAGCTCAACCACTGCACTTAAGGTATTGGTGAATATAGGAGGGCTCAGCTACCCTCATAAATGGAAAAGGAGCAACGGGCCAAGGTATTGAAGACAAAGGATAGAAGGATGCGGCACCCATAACCACGATCAGCATCGGGAAGCATGGAAGACTGTAGAAAGCTGTGGTGTGATGGAAAGCGACAGTTCAAAGTACAGATAGGCCGACTTTCACAGTTAGGGTTTTGGGTTACTGTTGGGAAAGGCCCAGATTTTTGTAATGGTGAGACCTTCGGGCCGCCTATAAAAGCATGTATCTTGTATTGTAAAAGGTTAGCTATTCAGACATTTAGCTAGCTAGACATGCAGATAGACAATAAGCTAGTCAGTGGTCTGTTAGCTCACATTCAGTTGTATTGTAAGAGTCGAGCTCTGGTTCTATATTCAAACTGTATTTATCTTACTGTAACTAGTAGCCGGCTCCTTGAGTATGAATGTAACAATCCGTAGGGATTGATAGAGAGAGAGAGGAAGAGTATATTGTAAGAAGGAAATATAGAAGGAGAAGAGATCTAAGAGAGAAGGGCTCCCGACTGTGTGTGCGGAGTTTCACAGAAGATCTCAAGCTGCATATTAGGTTGCAGTGGAACTATGTTTACTCTCTCAAGATATAATATATAAATCGATTCCCGTGGACATAGCTTCCCCCGTGGAAGTGAACCACATAAACTCAGTGTGTTGTGCGACTGTTTCATGTGATTGTGTTTACTTATCTGTTATCTGTTATTCATTACATGAACTTTGCTATCAGTTATTGAGTGAATATATGCTATCCTTTAGTTTACAGTAACATGGAAGATTAACTGCAAGTTGAATATATTAAGTATTATGTATATGAGTTATCAGTGCTTGATTCATGACAGTTACAGTTACAGTGTTAAGTGATTCCTGCATATTTAGTTCAGCAAGTTGAACATAGTTGATGTTAAGCATATTAGACTATAGGAGTCTAAGTGAGACTGTTTAGCTTAACTATTATACTAAGAGAGGAAGCCTTTGGACCTTGAGAGTCATATTAAACCTTACTATAGGAGATATCACAACGTAGAAAGGTGATATCGCACTATCGGAGAAGCTGCGGTGTGGGACAACGCAGGATAAGAGTTGAGCAGAGGAGATAGTTTGTGCATCATCCTGGAAGCTGCGGTGCACTAAGAGCCAGTCCTCTAGCAGAGTCAGCTAGAAGGAGAGAAATATCCCCTCGCAGAGAGGTTTCACTGGATAAGAAGAAACAAGAACCACTAGGATGCTACAGAACCCGGTTGAGGACACTTGAGTCTTCAGCCACCCCATCCAAGATCACTTCGGGTGAGACTTCAGGCCGTTCTGCGGTCTATCATTGAAAGGGCCAGGGAGCTAGGGGTTTTGTTGGTACAATCAAAGTAAACCTAGGTCTACCCAGTTAGCGACCAACAAGGTGTGATCTCTTGGTTTATCAAAAAGGAGTCTGGTATGGTGCTAAGTACAACCGAGGAAAAATATGTTGCCACTTGCTCGGATATTTGGGAGGTAGTATGTTTCTTTTGAAAACTACTATTTGATTTGATTGATCTGAGTTTCATTTTTATGATGCAGAGAGGAGCAATGAAGATCTAGTATGTGGTCCAAATTGAGATCTCTAAAAATAAGGAGTTCTAGCATAGTTGGTGAGACAGGTTTTCTGAGCATAAATCTTGGCGAAGTTCATAGGTTGCTCAGATGTAAACAGACTTGTAGGTTTTCCTTGGATGTAATCGGTCCTAGTGAAGCTCGGAGGCTATCCTTGGATGTAATCATCCCTTATATGATTCTATGCTAGAAATGGCTAGAGTGAAGTTTTAGTACTTTAGGGAGAAGCTTGGTATTCTCTAGATTGAGGTTCCCTCCAAAGGGAATTGATGTGTCCGTTGGCCTTTCTGACATGGTGGAAGGTTGAGCTTCACATGGTGATATGTAAGTGCAAAGACATTCTGATGTGATTGTGGGATGTGTTCCCACATGATCAGTGTAGAGCCATTTTGATGTGATTGTGGGATGTGTTCCCACATGATCAGATATAAGTGCATAGCCATTCTGATGTAATTAAGGGATGTGTTCACTCATGATCAGATATAAGTGTTGAGCCTTTCTGACATGGTGGCAGCCTTGCCCTCCCATGGTCAGATATAAGTGTTGGGCCTTTTTTACTAGGGTCAGATATAAGTGCTAAAGGCCATTCTTTGGGAGAATGGAGACACCTAGTCAGTTACCATGAAATTGATTTAGTCTGGGACTGAAGCTCATCTTAGTGTTGAGAATCCATTCTCTAGGAGAATGGAGGCACCTGGTCAGTTACCAGGAAATTGATTCAGTTTGGGGCTGAAGCTCATCTTAGTGCTGAAAAGCTATTCTCTAGGATAATGGAGACACCTGGTCAGTTACCAGGAAATTGATTCATTCTGGGACTGAAGCTCAGCTTAGTGCTAAGAAGCCATTCTCTGGGAGAATGGAGGCACCTGGTCAGTTACCAAGAAATTGATTCAGTCTAGGACTGAAGCTCATATTAGTGCTAAGAATCCATTCTCTAGGAGAATCGAGGCACCTGGTTAGTTACCAGGAAATTTGATTCAGTCCAGGACTAAAGCTCATCTTAGTGCTGAGAATCTATTCTTTGGGAGAATGGAGGCACCTGGTCAGTTACAAGGATATTGATTCAATCTGGGAGTGAATCTTAGCTTAGTGTTGAGAGGCCATTCTCTCATAGAATGGAGGCACCTGATCAGTTACTAGGAATTTGTTTCAGTATGGGATTGACACTCAGCCTAGAGCTAAGAGCCATTCTTTGAGAATGAAAGATGTAAGTGTTGGGTGGCCCATTTCAATATGGTTCTTGGATGTGTTCCTCTCATGGTTAGATATAAGTGCTAAAGAAGATGAAGACCTACCTGGTGGCTAGGCCTACAACCAGCTTGCAAAAGGGTTGGCTCTGTAGAACTTCCTGTGATGAGAAGAATGAATAGATAGCACCATTTGATTGAGATAGTAGAAGCAGTGATGATGATGATGATCCAGTGATGATCCAGATCAAGTGATGATCCAGTGATACTCTAGATCAAGTGATGATCCAGATTTGATGATGATCCAACGATGCTCCAGATCAAGTGATGATCAAGACTTGATGAAGATGACTTGATGATGAAGATGACTTAACGATGAAGAATACTTGAAGATGAATATTACTTGAAGTTGAATATGAATTAATGATGATCCATATGATACAGAGAAGAAGACTTGTGCTGATAAATTGTGTCGAGAAAATACCTTCCTAGTTAACAGGGAGTGTTGATGTATTTGTAAATTCAGAATATATTCACTTGTATATATTATGTATTGTGCCCCGATGTTTATTTGGGGAAGTATATATAATGTAATTGCATCATGTCGTGCCTCGATGTTCTGATCGGGAGATTCAATAATGTAAACAAGTCATGTAAAGTCATTGAGGTTGACCCTCCATTGTAAGTCGGGGAAATAGTCCCCACAATTGAGTTAAGGTTAACCCTTCTTGTTGATCAGAGGGAAAATTCCCCACAGTTGGAGGCCACTAGGGTTATTATACTCTCCTAGAGATGTCAACCCTGGTAAGTAATTGTTAAGTGAGAACAACTTGTTGGATTGGACATTAAGTGAACGAAAGAATATAAATAGAGAGTGAGCCTCTCTAATTATTATGCACACACTCACTCACTGGAGCACATGAGTGAGATAGGAGAAGTTATCTCAAGTGAGAGAGAGAGAGAATGGCTATGCAGATCATCTTTTATGTCTTTGGGTTTTAGTGCTACCATTGGTGCTCACTCTATCTTTGAGGAATTTGTGGGGTTTTCTCCTTTATGGTTTCCCCGAGGAAAATTATCTGTGTCCATTGTCTCTTGTGATTTTTCCTGTGCATGTTATTCTCTTAGATAAGATCCTAGATCATATTGCTTAAAAGACAAAAATCTAACACTCTAGAAAAGCCTCACCGAATGGAATCATCATCTAGTGAGTTAGAAGAGCACCAAAGGTGAAAAGTGGTAATGTGTGCACCTGGATCTTCACCAGATTTTCCTTCAAACTTAGGAATTCCTGAGGGTAGTTTAATAGGTACAGGTGGCCATGTCACACTATGCCATATGGGGTCATTCATTAACATTTACAAGTCTGTCAATTTTAAATTTTCCAGGAAGGGAAGTTTTGGCTTGACCGAGGTTTGATAATAAGGAGTTTGGGATGTAGAAGTGCATTCATCATGGTTCCAAAATGAAAAGGTGGCATTTCCCCCAGTCGTCGGTTGTGATGTAGTTGGACTACTATGAAAAGGATTCCACCCAAAATCCATTGGATTACTATTATGTGGTGCACTATAAGTGGTTTGAGCCGCTCTAGACAAAGATGGAGTTTGGAAACAGGAGCAGGTATCACTTCACTAAAAAGAGAAAAAGGAGAGCTCATGAAATGAGCCTTAATCGGTGTCTAAAAAATATATATGCCCACATATGCAAGGGTAATACCTACATAGGGAGTGTATGGAGGAATATGCCCCTTATTCCATGAAAAACCATGGACGAATGAAGAGGATCCACTTGGACTGCTCTGAGTAGTTTTCATAAAGGAAGGAGAAGAAAAAGGTGCACTGGGAATCCCAGTGACTACCCCCCTAGATGAATCTACTGCATTAGAGGGAGACAAGGGTTGAACCACTTGACTAATTGGTGAAATTGGTGCAGTAGATGCATTGTTTCTAGAAAAAATACACCTCCTATGGACAAGAGTTGTTCCTCTAGTCTGAATGGAAATATGAAATAAGGCTCTTTGATGGAATGATGTATATGTTTCTTGTAGGGATATCTCTTCATATATGTACCTGTATAATCAAAAGAAAACAAGCACACAAGATCAAAAAGCACCAGAATATAATCCACTATTCTATGTTAGTGACTAAGGAATCCAACAATAAAATATATGATATTAACACAACATACTTTATGGGAAAGGAACCCATTTTGAATTAAAATATGAAGAATAAGTTTACAAACTTTTTGTTAGTGTCAATAATCTCCTTCATAATGCCAATTCTTGTCCTCAAAGCTTGAACTTGATATTCCTATTCTCACCCTACTGAATTAGGCCAGAATGTCAATGCAACAACATAACCTTGCTCCCTCTCAACCATGGATATGAGCCTACTTTTATAGGCCTTGGGAGGATAGGGATGGTTGAGAAAATGATGGGTGAGGTGGATAAGTGATCCTAAAAGGATGGATCTCGAGCCTAGGTGGTCCTCGGGTCTAAGGATAAGGGAACCACAAAGCCTTCCTTCAAGAAGCTTCATGGAAACCTCTCTTTTTCACTTTTTACCAATAATACTACTTCTTCCTCACCATGACAGAGCGGTGACAAGGAAGAACCATGCATTGAGAAAGAGTTAAAGGTGGTAGCACCACCTGCTATCAATACATTAAAGGTAGTGGTGAAGAACGTAATCCTCATTGAATAAAAGGTAGGAGTAGTGCTGGATTTTCATATGCAGGATTGATATTTGGATTAGGTTTTCACTTCATGAATTGGGATTTAGGGAAAAATATTGTGTTTGGGGACTCATCACATGTTGATGATGACATTTATGTGTAAGAGAATTCCCCCCCAAAGCATGAGGATAGAGGGATACGATAGGTGAGAGATTTGAAAGAGAAAGTTATCACTTCATGGCAAGAATCAGCTTGGTCGGACATCATCATCTGCAAGGAATCTTCAATACATCAATACTTTTGACTCATGATAAAATGTTTCCTCATCATGGCTGTAGACCAATACAAGGAAGATCCATAAGAGGGATTAACAGGCATGGCCAGTAGAATACAACTTAGATCCATGTGATAGAGGACTCAAATTTGGGACATATATACTAGAAATACACTATAGATCTATGTCAAATGAACACAAATTCGGGCATAGACATGACCATGCAAATGTGGATCCCTGCTGGGGATTCATACAATATATTCCACCGTAACCTGCGGGTGAAAGCAATGAGTACTTTTCAAAATATACCCAGTGTCTTCGTCTCATCTTTGAGAAAGTATGATTCAATCCATGTGATTACAATGATTTGAAGTCAAACATGGTTGAAACCACTTGATTACCAGTCAATGATGTGAACCATTAACAAGTGAGATGGAGATCGCCATTGATGTTAATGATTCCAAACATACCATAGTAAAATCTACTGAGTGTGAATAGATGATCTGATGTCAAACACTCAGTGGAATATATCGATCAAAGGTCAATGATGTGAACCTATGTCGAGAGCAAGAGAATATTTCATTGAGGCATATAGATCTCAAGGTACTAAATTTGTTTCTAAGACTAATTCCTAGATGATGAGCTGATGTCGGCAGGAATACTCTCATCGAAGGAGGGCTATGATGAATCCCACATTGATGACACGAAACTTAGAAAAAATTTCTGGAATGATGTAGATGATGTAAGCATAGGACTGACTCAAAAGGTATTGACACAAAGACTATTTTGACTACAAAGGTAAAATTTCGACTTCCCTTTGAACATTGGGTGGCATTACAAAAGACTTTGCATCATTTGTATCAACAAGGAAGAAACACAATATGAAAGTGGACAATGCATTCTTTGAAAGACTCAAAGTATTGACATGACTCATGAAAGTGGATCAACTCAAAGACAAGTTGAATACCCAATTGACTAAATGAAATGTAGACAAGTTCCATGTTTAAAGGTGGATACAAACTTCCATCTTATCTGCAAAATGAGTTGATTCACTTCCCATAATTTCCCCATCATGATTGATGATTGCCTCTTTTCATTTTTTACAAGTTCAAAGAGGGTAACAAACACTTGTTTTATCTTGTCCTTCAGACAAGTCCAAAATCATTTGTTTTACGAACCTGAGAAAGGAGGGTTTCGTTCCCAAAAGAGGGTCTCTCAGTGTTTAATTTAATGGGTCTAATGAAATTTAACTCACTATCATTCATGTTTAGAGTGTCTGAATGAAGAGGGAAGAAGACTCCAAAGGGTCCTTTTTCGTATGATTCAGTCTCTAGGGCCTGAAAAGGTATAAAATAATACCTGAGAGAAATCTTCTAGTCATGATTGCCTGCAGTGTACCTTTTTCATAAGTAGTTCCTCCTAGTTTGAAAAAATGGTAAACTATCACTAGGAGGACAAATCTTTAGGTCCTTTTACGAGCGTCAAGAATACAATTTCACTCGACAATCTTTTCACATTTTAAGAGTCCAAAAAGAGCTTAAAGAAGACTCCATTAAGGTTCTTTTTCAAAAATCCAATTTTAACGAGTCTGAAAAATAGTAAAAGTACACTTGATACCTATTTAATAAGTTTTTAATGAGCACACCAAAGGTATAAAAGGTGCTAGAAACCTTTTTCATGTTTGAATCCAGATCACAAAAAAGTGATAAAGTAAGCTGAAACCAATTTTCATGGTTTAAACAAAGCAGAAAAAATGAAAAGTAAGCTCAACACCATCTTACTGTATTTAACGAGCTCGAAGATCGGTTAAAAGAATGCTCAAGGTATCTGCCTCATTTTTTAACGAGCTTGACACAGAATAAGAACTATTCTCAAAAGATCATTTCATTTTTATGCAAGCTTGAAACCAAAAGGTAAACTATTCTTAAGGAAACTTATTTCATTTTTTAACGAGCTTGAAATAGAAAATGAACTATGCTCAAAATGTCATTTTATGGTTTTAACGAGCTCAAAACTAAAATAAAGTATCCTCAAAATGACTCCCATTGACGGGTGATTTCCCAACATGATTTCTAGTGGTTGTTACTTTCCCCCAGTATAATTTTCAAGTATCTATATCCCAATATAGAAAGGTAGGGTACAAGTAGCTAAATCCAAATATAGAAAGGTAGGGTATATGCCCTCCCAAGATTCGTTTCTTATTCTTTAAAAGAAGATGAAAAGAAGGTTCAAAAATGGTGTCTGGCCACCTACGTTCATGATCCATTTCCTACGCCATTTACTAACGAAGTGCTTGAAGGAGTAGGTGGCCAGGAGATATAGTTGTTCATAGATGGTTTTTCAGGGTACCATCAACTCAATATTGCAAAGTAATATCACCATAAGATGACTTTTGTGAGTAAATGGGGATGCTTTCAGTACACAATGATGTCATTTGGACTAAAAAATGCACGTGTGATATTATCCAGGATCATAGTTGTTGTGTTTAAGGACTTCATTTAGAATTTTTTTGTGGTATACATGGATGATTTGATGGTGTATGGGTTGGTAAAGGATCACCTTGCAAATATGCAATTGATTTTGGAGTGGTGTCAACAACACCATATCACACTTAATTTGAAGAAATGCATATTTTGTGAATTATTCAGGATTTTGTTGGGACACATTGTGTGTAAGGAAAGGATGATGGTTAATATAGATAAGATTACGCTCATTATTAATATGCTGCTATTGATGAATGAGAAACAACTCAGAGAGACATTGGGAAATATGGGATATTATCATAATTTCATCAGAGGATATGCTACAATCACAACAATGATGGAGAAATTGCTGAAGATAGCTGCAGAGTTTGAATGTAGTCATGAGTGTCAAGCAAGTCGCGAAAATTTAAAGAATAGTATGGTCACAACACTAATATTGGTATTTTTGGAATGGAAAAAGGAATTCATGTCCATGTTGATGCTGCATTCGTTGGATTAGGAGTATTTTTGGTACAACCAGGTGAAGGGGATATAGATCATTTGATTGCTTTTACCTGTTGGAAGCTATCATCTATGGAAAACAATTACACAACAACTCAAAGAGAAGGGTTGGTGATGGTATATGAATTCCAAACGTTTCACCACTATCTCTTAGGAGGAAATTTTAATATGTTCACCAATCATTCCATGTTGAAATACCTGGTGAATAAGAATTTGTTGTGGGGGAGATATGCCGATGTCTGCTACTCTTCCAAGAGTTTAGTTTCAAATTAATTGTGAAGTCGGGTCGCTTGAATGAAGGACCTGATCATTTGTCACAAATTGAGAAAGGAAAAGAACCAACTATTATAGCTCAAAATGACACATCTCTACCTGTGACCACTTTCCCATGATTTCGTCGCATGTTGACACTTCATGAAAAGTCACTGAAAAAACACCTAAATTGGAGGAACCATATCTAGAGTTCTGTAGCTCCATTTGACCTCATATCTACACCTAGTCAAACTTTCCCAATTTCCTTAAAGCACTGAAAAAGCAGGCAATAAAGCAAAAAAAGCAAACATGCGCTAGGGAGGTCAGGAATAAAGTAGATTTGATTCCAGGAGGTTTCCCAAGCACTCCATGACTCAAAATTATCAAGTTTGACCACTATGGATGTGTAGATGACAACTTGCATAAGGTGGAATATGGAAACTAGGAAAATAAGACAAAAATGGATTAATTAATGTCTAAGGTAGCTAACTATGGGTTGATTGTTCTAACACCCCCCCTTAAGCCTAACTTATGAGTAATATATCAGAAAATTATAGGGCCTAGCAACAAGGCTTAGTCACCCTTTACATACTACATGTCCATTTAACCAAGGAAAGAGGCAAAAACCCAGTGGGAAAATCCTCCCTTAAACATGGACTGTAAAACAAAATTTGGAAATCTTGTCATCACTCATGCCTCACAGCATGATCAACAATCCCCAGCAGTGATTTGAGATTGCTGAATTTCTTCTCACAAAAAAATTTGGTGAAGATATTAGCTACTTGTTCTGAAGATGAACAGAAGAGTAGGTGAATGGTGCCATCATGCACAAGCTGTCTAATGTAGTGCATATGGATCTCAATGTGTTTGGTTCTCTGCTTCTGAACTGGATCATTGAAGATTCAAATGGTACTCTAATTATCATAGTCGATAATAGTTGACTATTCTAATTCAAAGCCACACTCTCCAAGTAACCCCTGCAACCATAAACATTGAGTTGCTGCATTTACAATTCCTCTGTACTCTGCTTCCGTAGATGAGAGTGCAATGGCACTCTATTTATTGCTTGACCAGATAATTGGCCCTTCTACAAGCATGAAAACATATCCTGATGTTGAATTTCGATCTATGCTGTCACCTGCCCAATCACTGTCAGTAAACCCAATCAAATGAAGATCAGATTTAGCTTTATAGAAGATCCCATGTGTCCTTGTTCCCTGAACAAAGTTAAGGATCCTTTTGGCTGCTTTCCAATGTATCTCATGAGGCTGATCCATGTATCTAGAATCCACACTTACTGCATAATAAATATCAGGTCTAGTATGTGTAAGATGCAACAAACATCCAATCAATTGCCTATACAGTGTATTGTTTACCATAGGTGAAGAATCAGCTTCTTCAAGCTTCACTCCTGAAAGGAAAGGAGTCTTGATTGGCTTGCAATCCTTCATTCTTAATTTGTTTAGAAAATCCAAGGCATACTTGGACTGGTGCACCTTGATTCCAGCTTTGGTTTGAGCAATCTCAAAACCAAGAATTGGCTCAATAGCCCCAAATCTGTCATGGAGAAGGCTTGGTTAATTGCACCCTTCAAGGAAGCAATTTCATCCTTTGAGCTTCTTGTAATGAGAAGGTCATCAACATATAAAACAATGATCATTAATGAAACATTAATCAGCTTCAAATAGACATTTGGATCTGATTTGCATCGAACAAAATTCAGTGATAGCAGAAAGCTATCAATCTTGGCATACCAAGCCCTGGGGGCTTGCTTAAGCCCATACAATGAATTCTTTAGCCTGTACACAAGAGATGGGTTAGTAGAAAATCCTTGAGTCTGCTGCATGTATATCTCTTCAGTGAGATCTCCATTCAGGAAAGCACACTTCACATCCATGTGATGTACTTCCCATTGCTTTGAAGCTGCAATGGCTAAGGCTAGCCTGATGGAGTCCATCTTTGCCACTGGTCCAAAGGTCTCATTGTAGTCTATGACATGAACCTATGAGTATCCCTTGGCTACCAATATGGCCTTGTAATTTATAGGTGAACCATCAGCAAAAAATTTGGTCTTGTACACCCACTTACACTGAACTAGATTCCTCCCTGGGGGAAGATCAACCAACTCCCAAATGCTGCTCTTCTGCAGTGAGCTGAACTCTTCCTTCATGGATGCTTGCCATCTTGGATATTATGCTGCATATTAATATGTATGAGGATCTGATTCAACCATCAGATAGCATTTCTCAGCAAACATAGGATCTTTCATGCATAGAGCACTCTCAAATTGAGATCTAGTCCTCCTAGGGTCATTAGGATTTCTAGTTAGCTCTCCAGCTGCATGAATGGTCTTGGCTGCCCATTTTGGCCTTATAGGGATTTTAGGATCTGCAATAAAATCATCACTATCAGAAATATCAGAATCAGCATGTTCAACTATCTCTTCACTTACATTCAGAGGTTCTGGTGGTGAAGATGATTCTCCAACTTCCACTGCTGCTAGGGGTTCTTCTTGAAACTAAAAAAACCTTTCAATGAAGGCTTTGTTTGTGCTCAAATTGATCAGATTGTACTTTTTTGAATATTTAGAGTACCCAAAAAATAGACACTCTTGGCTTTCGGGCTACAAAGCCTTCCTCTTTTCTGTTGGAATTCTAGCCCAAGCCCTTGAGCCAAAAATCCTGAAATGGGTCACATCTGGCTTGTGCCCACTCCATGCTTCGAAAGGAGTCATACCATCAAGCTGTTTATGAGGCACCCTATTATGGATATATGCTGCATAGTTTATAGCTTCAGCCTAATACTTTTGTGGCAAAGTCTTAGCCTCCATCATGCAGGTTGCCATCTCTTTCAGTGATCTGTTCTTCCTCTCAGCAACACCATTCTGCTGTGGTGTGTAAGGGATAGAATGCTGCATCTGAATACCTGCATCTGCACAATATTGGATAAACTTAGACTTGACATACTCACCACAATTTTCATATCTGAGGACCTTGAGTTTCCTCCCAGACTGGTTTTCAACCAAATCCTTAAAGACTTTGAAGAGGCCAAAAACTTCATACTTGTGTTTCAGGAAGTAAACCTAGGAATACCTGGAAAAGTCATCTATGAAAGTAAATGCATATTTGTCCTGACTCATTGACATATGAGGGAATGGGCCAGAAACATCACTGTGGATCAACTCAAGAGGTGTAGAGGTTCTCTCATGACTAGCTCTCTCAAATTTATGCTCTGGGTGTTTTCCTAGGATGCAACCTTGACAAACTCCTTTGGAAAATTTTATCTTGGGTAACCCTATGACCATTTCGTTTTCACTAAGATCAGAAGGATACTTTTAATTTAGGTGGCCAAATATTTCATGCCAAATCTTGCTTGCCTCATTAGCATGAATTAGAAGAGTAGAGGGTTTTGAGTAGTGTAGGAACTGTGAGAACATGTATACCTTCGAAGTATGATTTGCAAATCCTTTTGCAATGACTTTACCACTTGAGATATTTGTGATATCAACTTCATCAGGGGAGAATATGACCTTATTTGGAGACCCTATGTGGGTCATCTGATACACTGATAAGAGGTTAGAGGCAAGACCTGGAACATACAACACATTGCTGAACTTACCATGGTCAAGATCAATATTCCCTTTGCCCAAACTTTCAGTGAGAGAGTCATCTCCCAGTACTATTGGTGGACCTTTCGACATGTCAAGTGAGGTGAACGCCTCCTTGGTCGAAACCATATTTCTTGAAGCTCCAGAATCAATGATGAAACTAGGTGAGCTTGATGTGCCAGCAACCAATGCATGAACTCTCTCTCTATCTTCTGAACTTGATCCTCCTTCCCTCTTCTTTGAGCTGTCTGGAAGGGAGATGCCATTCTTCTCCAGGAGTTGGATCAGCATGTCTATTTTCTTCTTCATGCAAGATCTCTCAGAATGATTGGCCTTACTACAGTATGCGCACTTTATCATTTCTCCTTTGTTCTTGTTCTTCTAGTAGTTATTCTTGGAACCTTGAGGCTCCTTCGGAGACTTGTTCTTGTCTCTCTTTTGCTCAGGTGGCTTTTTAGCTTTATTTTTTATTTTTGAATCCACCCTTGAATCTCCAGCAACTAGATCTTGATCTTTGGATGGTTTTATGGTGCCCATCATCACCAATTTATCTTGTTCTTGTGTGAGAGATTCCATGAAATCTACAAGGCTAGGCATCTTCCAGGCTCGAGCTGTCAACTTTGTGGCATAGAAGGTTGAAACAAACACTAAATAGTCAAGGCCAAGCTTTGAGAGTATGGCAAAGACCAATTGATCATCCTTCTTTTCGATCCCACATTGTTTTAGCTGCAAAACAAGTGCTTTGAACTTGGAAAAATAGAGTTGCAGGGATTCAAAGCTATTGGGACTCAGGGAGATTAGTTCATTTTTGATTTGATGTCCCCTCATCTCATCTGTCTTTCCAAAAATATCAACAAGCTTCTCCCATACTTAATTCGGTGATGTCAATCCATCAAGATGGAAAAGGAGGTCTATGGATATACTCAGACACAAGAGACCATAGGCCTCATCCCTCCTGTTGTGCCATTTAATATTCTCTACAGTTGCATTGGGCTCTACTTCTGTTTCCATAGTCACTCTGTAGAGGCCTTTCACTCTCAACAGTATCTCCATCTCTGCTTTCCATTCAAATAAATTAAATGGATTCAAGATGATCTTCTGAGATTGATCCATAGCTCAGAAATTGTCCCGTTAGTCAGCAGAATGCTCCGAGTCAATGATGTCGAACCTGCAAAAAAAATTGGAAGGAGAGAAATCAATATACAAAGGCTCTGATACCATGTGGAAATTGAACCCAGTGTTAGAAAAATTACACTCACATCAATTGCCAATTACACATGCAAAATTACTCACAAAAGAGACTGAATATGGAGCTGAACATTAATCTGTATTGAATAAGTGGACAATAGCCAACCCTGTGAAGTCATAGGCTTCCAAAATAAATAATTACATGAGGGATTCAAATGCATGAATATTCCATTCGAATCTAGTCAAAATCAAGCTTACTAAATCTAAGCAAATCCCCCATAGGTGCATAAAGAAATTTCCAAAACTGTCTAGGAGCTCACGAATTGGAAAAATAAATTAGGAAAGCTAATAGTGGATGGAAGTACAACTCATACATGCTTTTCATAGGAGGAAAGAGTGGAGGATGTGGAGGACAAAAAACAAGTTAACTTCACCTAGTCAAACTTTACCAATTGCCTTAAAGCACTGAAAAAGCAGGCAATAAAGCAGAAAAAGCAGACATGTGCTAGGGAGGCTAGGAATAAAGTAGATTTGATTCCAAGAGGTTTCCCAAGTGCTCCATGACTCAAAATTAGCAAGTTTTACCACTATGGATGTGTAGATGACAACTTGCATAAGGTGGGATATGGAAACTAGAAAAATAAGACAAAAATAGATTAATTAATGTCTAAGGTAGCTAACTATGGGTTGATTATTCTAATAAAATAGAGGTAGGGAGGTCCATGAGAGGGGACTTAAATATTTTCATTGTTATGTTGGAGGAATTGGAGCTCTCTTTTCCCACACCTTTTCACTAGAATCTTTCTCCTTGTGTTGTAGAGCTTGGAGGCTGAGTTCCTTGGAGAAGAGAAGCAACCGAACCAGATCAAGGTTTCGTGAAGTGCCCAACTTGAAGAAAAGGTATTCTTGTACTTGTTTTCAAGATTAATAAGATGTGATGTCCTTCTTCTTCTGAAAGTATTGTTCAATGTGTGATTGAATCTTTTTTTATGATCATATGCTTATGTTAATTAGAATAGTTTCTTTTATTGTTTTGATTACCACTGCTTTATATGTGGTCTTAATGCTTTGAGGAAGGTATAATTCATTTTGTAGGTCTCTTGGAGCGAGAGGAGCAAGAAGAGCAAGAAGAGGATTGAAGGGCTTCCTAGATCAAACTTCGTTTGGCTAAGGTATGAACCATTCCAATCTTTGATATTGCTTATATATGCTTGCTAAACATTATGCTTCTCTCTTTCAACCCTAGTACGTTGATGGCCTCTTAAATCCTAGCCATAGGAAAATTTCCTTTACAACAGAACTAGCAACTCTGTTGGGGAGTGCCTTGTATGTTTTTGGTTTCTTTGTTTTTCTTCCAGTATTTTGTAAGGTTTCATGTCCTTCTTACATGAAGGGAACACCTTTTGAGTCTATTGGAACACCTTTCCTACCTTCCCAGGTCAGGTTTTGGCACTTTTTGTTTTTTTTGTCATCCATACGCGACTTTCAGGGTAAATAGTCACATGTATATGTTGTATACGCAACTTGCACTACCTGCAACCCATGTGTCATACACAACCTGCCTTAAGGAAACCTACGTATGCACCTGAATTTGTGTACTTTCATCATTTTTTAGGGTTTTTGGGTGTTTTGAGGGTTGTTTGTAAGGTCTTAAAGGGTCCTTTGCATGTGCATGAATCCTAAGAGTTGTTTTATCTCTATTAGGTGCTCTTTGTTTATCTTCTAAGTCTCTTTCAAGTCTTTGAACTTGTTTTGGCTGCCTTCCCCCACACCTCCTTCTTTGGCTTGACCTTGTTGGACAAGGTACTGAGTAGCCTCTGTTTGCAGGTTCATATTGATTCTTGGGACTTCTTGACCTTTGTTTATGTCAGCCTTATTTCTTGGTCTCTTCATTCCAAAGTTGTTGGCTTCTTTACCTTTGTGATCCTTCCTTTCAAGAGGTTATATCCAACTTTAGGGAAACCTAGGGTTTGTTTGTGGGGTGTAGAGTAGTTGTCTATTTGCTTGACTTACATTACTTACTTACATTAGTTGATAGGCTATTTTTCATTTGCATTTATAAAAGAAAAATAAAAAACACATGTTTTCTTTATATGCATGTATATTAGGTTTCTAGTCTAGATTGCATGGCATATCATTGTTTTTGAAAAAAATAAAAAGAAATTGTTCTTTTGTGGCTTTCAAGTTTCTATTTAAAAAAGAAAAAGAGAATAGTTTTTGTTTCTTGCATTTCATTTCTCTTTGCTTAGTCATTTTGTTTCAACTTTGAGTCAAAACATCTCCTAATTTTTGTGCCATTTACCCTCTGACTAAAAACAGCCTTTTAAAATAAACGATATAATTTAAAAAATTATTAGTAAGTTTTATTTTTAAGGGTCATACACTAACTAGCTCAGGTTAGACTTGTGGATTAGGGACGGTTTCAACTCTCCACAAGTGCTTAAATTTCAGACGTAATTGGCCAATCACTAGGTAAATCCTCTTCTATGTTGATTGTATCTGGGAAGCTCCTCTCAAACGAGAGTTAAGCATGAGGTTGCGTGGAGGCTTGGACTGAGGAGATAACCCTTTGATTCCTTGTCAAAGTGTAGACAAAGTTTTTTGCACATCTAGGGATTCTATCTTAGACAGGGTTTCGGGCTTTGCTACCCTGCCCATCTGTAGGAACCAGGATTACAACTGTCCCCCCAGACTGTCAATATAGTTAAGATAGCCTTTAGTCTCTTTGACATCTAGGGTTCATACATAGGTACACCAGAAGGCTATTTCTGGTTGACCTTGGACGGGCTTGGAAGGTAACCCCGGTAGAAGGTGTGGGTGGGTGGTGGGTGATTCGTCCACTTGTGCCTAAGAACATCTATAGGGATTCCAAGTAACTGTCTCTTAGCTTTCTTTTGGAAATAATATCTTATACCTATTTGTCTGTTTGGTTTTAGGAATTTTTTTAGTGAGCTATGTGTGGTTTGTCTGTACTTAGTGTGCCTTTAGGTGTGTGCTTTGCACTTTTGGTTTCCTGTCAACCTCAGAGTTTGCCTCCTAGTTTGAAAATATGGCTAGCACCCCTTTGAACACCAACCAATAGATCCCCATGCTGGAAACTTATTGTACTATTCCTCTCACATGGAATGTTGGTGTTCCTTTAATGGCCACCTTGAATCTGTCTGGATTCACCCTAGGGAAACCGGTGTGGTTTTTTTCCACTCCAACTATCCTGAATGCCCCTGAAGCTTTGAAAGTAATCTCCTTATATCAAGGGCATCAAAACACTTCTTCCCCTTCACCTGTAGTTGATTCTCCTCCTCCTTCTACCTCATGAGGTGAAAGTACAGATACTAGTGACCAACATTCTAAAAGGAGTAAAAGAAGGAGGAATAGGAAGAAGACACGTTAGAAAGGGGGAATCCATTCAACCTCTGTAAGTCAAGTTGATCTTCACCACCCAGGCTCTGCAGTTCATGCTGGGGGAACCTATCCAACCTTTGTAGGTCATGTTGGATCTAAGCACTCAACCTCTGCAAGTCAAGTTCATCTTCGCCATTCAGCCTTTGTTCATCATGCTGGTGGGATATTTCCAACCTTTCGAAGTCACATTGGATCTAGTCACTTAGCCTCTATAGTTCATGCTGAGGGCACCCATTCAACCTCTGATGTTCAAGTTAAACCTCCCCATCCAACCTATACAAGTCATGTTGGATCCATCCGCCCATACTTTGAAGTTCATGTTGGGGGCACACTCAACTGTTGCAAAGCATGTTGATCCTAACCATTCAGCCTCTGTTGTTCATGCTGGTGGTGCCCACCCAACCTCTGCAGGTCATGTTGGACCCAGTCTCTCAGCCTCTGCAATTCATGCTGGGGGTAGTCTCTCAGCCTCTATGGTTCATGTTGAAGACAATCAATCAACCACTGTGAGTCATGTTGACACTATTGAAAAGACTACCCGTTCAAAACACAAGCCCATGTTTCCTTGTAAGCTTTGTGAGGGAGACCACCTTACTTATAAATGCCATTCTATTGTAGAGGTGCGAAGAGTTTTCTTTGATGTTCATCCATTTTTGAACATTCTAAAGTTTTTCAACAACCAGCCTCTCTTAGTCAGGTTGGACCCAATAACCCAGCCTCTGGTGGTCATGCTGGGGGAAAACTCTCAGCCTCTGTAGGTCATGCTAAGAAAAAACAGTCATCCACTGCTAGTCATGTTGACACTGTTGATAAAACTGGTTGTTCAAAGTGAAAACTTAAGTTCCCTTGTAAGCTATGCGAAGGATATCATCTTACTCACCAGTGACCTACTATTACAAAAGTATGAAGAGTGTGGCCCGAGCCTCAAGAATTTCCTTCTCCTAAACAACCTATAGTTTATCAACAACCTACTCAACCTTTGGTTGATCAAGTGGTTGAACCAATCTCATCTTTGGTTGTTCCCACTCTTCTTTTAGAGAGTGATCTTGATGTGATTGGACCAACCTCAATTTTGGTTAATCCCACTCTCCCTTCACAGAGTGACTTTCACGAAGCGGTTGAATCGATTCCATTGTCGATCAATCCCACTCTTCCTTTGGAGAGTGAAGTGTCTACTAGTCACATTTTCTTCACTGCTAGTTCAGAAATTACTGAAAAAGGGGGCACTGAACTCGCTTCGGACCAGCCCCCACCAAGCTCTCGGATTGCTTCCTTTGATTGGGATAGCCTAGTTGAGCCGCCCCTTCCTTCTGATGAACCTTTCCAGATAAAGGTCAAAGTTGAACCATACATGATTTCTCGTTGTATTTTTGATGAAGGAGTGTTAGTTAGTATTTTTTCTGCTCGTGCTTGGTGAGGCATGGGATCCCCCAGCCTTGTGTCGGCTTCTAGTCAGTTACTGACGTTTGATAGAAGAACTTGTATAGAATTGGGAATTCTTGCTCAAACACTTGTTACTTTGGGTGGGAAGACCGTCTTAGTTGAATTCATGGTGATAGAAGACCCCTTGGACATCAATATGCTCCTCAAACATGATTATGTCTATTCCATGCAAGCTATGGTGTCAACATTCTTTCGTGTGATGTACTTTAATCATGGCGAAGAAATTGTCACCATCGATCAGTTGTATTTTCTTGATCCGTCTCCTGACCCAACTAGAGACCAGGTTTTTCCTTTATTGATTCCCAGTGTTTCTATAGACACTACCCCACCACAGGTGAGCTATGTAGCCTCATGTCCTTTGCGTTCAATTCCTCCTAAGAAGTAGCCTCTGCTTTCATGCTTACTTTCTCGAGACTTGGTCCCAGCAGTTGACCAGGTGAGTCATCCTATATGGATTGTGGGGCCTAATCTCCACTCTGTCAATCCATCAAAAATTTTAGACATGTGTCATATCTCGGATGATCTCCTTCCTTTTGATGAAGTCTTCCTAGAGTATTTGATATAGTCTAACCTTATTTTGGATGTTGGTTCAGTTGTGAGTAAGTCTAACGCTGATTTTCATAGCAATCCTAATTTTCCCATGGATAAGTCTTCTTATGCTGGTCTTGTTGATTTTTTGGACTCTCCCTTCGAACAACAAGTCAATGATCCTAATGAGTTTGATTTTTCTTTTGAATTTTTCAACTACTGTGATACTGTGTTTTCTCTTGCTGGCTCTATCTCTCCTGTTGATTTTTTCTCTCCTTCTAAATTTGATCTTATTGATTATAAACCCTTGATACTTGGTGCTATAGAATCTTCTTCGGTTGATTCTGCCTTGACTTTACCTTGTGTAGAAGATAGCAAAGTCACGTGTTTCTGCCAAAGTGACTTCCATCATATCTTTTCTTCTGAATATGATCCTGATGTTGTTGTTTCTTAGAGACATGATTCTTAGTTGGATTCACAATTGTTTACTGGCCTTGTCTTATTGTTCAAGCTGTAACTGCATTTGCATGTGCCCTTCTCACGCTTGTGAGCCTGATGCCGGCTTCCACACTTTTAGCTCATTGTATAAGCCCTCATATTTGTTCTCATCATTGCTAAGCCTTGTTTCATTTTTCCTTTGTAGCTTGACACCTTTTACCTTAAGGAGATGTTCCCTAAGTATATTTACCTTGCTCATGTTCCTTGCATTATGCATAGGTTTGTTCCTCGTGCTTGGAACTACTTTCGCTTTCCTCTGACACTCGTCTCCTCGCATTTAGAGCATTCTTTCTGCTCTCCTTCGAGCTTGTTAAAAATAGTAAGGAGGCTGCAAGTTGACTTTTCTGGACTCGTTAAAACTTCATGGGAAAGATATGGAGTTTATTTAGGCCCAAGTATAACTCCTCGAAATAGACTTGACTGCCAAGTAAACTTGTCCATTCAGGCTCATTAAGAATATGTGAATGGGCATCCACATTGGTCGTAGTTTATCACTTTCTCAGACCATGTGGAATAGTATGAGAAAGGATCACTCTCTTTTCTTCAGAATTGAGAAGAGTTTTCTCAGGTATAGGTTTATCACTTTTTCGGACCTGAGGGACTAAATTTATGGAAAAGGAACCCCCGGTACCAGCTTAGCTTTCTCTTTTTCGTGATCTGGACCTAAACATGAAAAAGATTCCAAGTGTACTTTATGTCTTTATCATGCTTGCTAAACCCTAAAGAACAAAGCATAGAGTTTATTATTGTAAGCCCCATTTCTCATAATCAAATGGATCTTTCCGAGTGATCTTGGCTTCCTTCACACTCATTAAACTCAGGCTATATGATGCTTTTGAAGGAGCATTGGCTAGGTGGTAATTTAACCTTTTTCATACCTCCCTGACTAAGTACGAAGAAGGTGCACATTTTCTTCTTCGAAAGTTAAGAGAGTTCTTCTTTGGTATGTTTTATACTTTTTTTGCCTCAGGAGACTAAATTGTCCAAAAAAGAACCCCTTGGAGTCTTCTTTAGAGTTTTTAGACTCTCTAAATTATGAAAACACCATCAAGCATGTACTAGTTTGGGCTCATAAAATCCATGAACTAGTTCTTTTTCAAGCATTCTTCTATCTCTTCTTCAAGCTTTCCAAAAATGACGAAGGTCCTGAGTTGGCTTTCTTGGACTCGTTAAACCTTTACAAGAAACAGGGGAAGGGAAGTTAATTCACATTTTTTTTACATCATGGAAACAAGTCTTGTTTCCTTGAACAAAGCACTAGTTTTGAGTCTATCAACAGTTGCATCCTAGTATTTTTACCTTATCCTGATTCAGAGTTGCTTACTCCTCTGGTTGGGCTCTTTTCCAATTATATGGGGAATTTGACAATGTCTCCTACATTGCAGATTTGTGTCTTTGGTCCTTTTGTGTCAAAAGTTTCCTAAGTCACTTTTGTGTCATGCTCACTGATTAAACCTTTGTTGGCCATTCTGTAGTTTCCTTGACCTTTTGTGTCGGCCATTCCCTGGTATCAGTTCATTACATCATGTCTTCGGCAGTCCTTGTCGTGAAACTCAATACCAATTCCAAATCCAATTAGTATTTTACTTACCTCATGTTGGATGATGAAGGATGCCTTAATGCCTTCCTTCCAACAGATCTCTTCCTATCAACTACAAGACCTCTTGCTCTGGGAATGAGATTTAGATTTTATGACAGTACATTGGGAATTGTAGTCATTAGTGGCAATTTCCCTTGCTATTAGGTAGTGGAAATACCTTAATGTTTCCTACTCAATGGATTCTTCAAGTGTTCTACTTCAAGTCCTTGTATTCACACTTGTTAGAATGTACTAGATACCTTGGGGACCATTTTCATTAATGGTGGTTTCCCTCGCGTTTGTTAATGGTTTTCATCATTGACCGGTAATCAAATGGTTTCCTCCATGTTTGACTTCGACCCATTTTATTCGCATGGTTAGGATTCATGCCTATTTTGGGCGATTTGGATTGAGGACCTTGGGCCGATAGTAGCATCGTCATTTTTATATTTCCCAAGTTGCGCAAGACCTTGTTACATTTTATATGAAATTTTTCTGAGATATAGATCCACCTTGTATTCTTGTGGCTATGATCGATTGTTGAGCATGGATCCATCTTGTTCATTTGTGGCCATGTCTCCTTTAGATTTGATATGGTGCATTTTTACATATTGAGCAACCATGATAGTTTCATCAGTTATACATATGTTGGATCCACCTATATCTTTATGGTGATGATTTGTATATGGACTTGTATGTCCCATAGATCAGTTTTGTCTGACATTTATCTCTCTTTAAGGTACCTTTGTTCGAGCCTTTCGATCTTGGATTCTCTACTCTCTCCATACTCAGCTGTTTCATTTATAATGTATTTCAGCTATCATCTTGCCCTCTAACCTCTTACATTAGGGGGCATCTATTATAGCTCAAAATGACACATCTTTTCCTGTGACCACTTTCCCATGATTCCGTCATATGTCGACACTTCCATGACGATACTTCATGAAAAGTCACTGAAAAAACACCTAAATTGGAGGAACCATATATGGATTTCTATAACTCCATTTTGACCTCATCTCTACACCATTGGAAATATATTTCAGCTAGCTAAAACTTTCCAGAAGACACCAAAGTATGAAAATGCCCAGAAATACCGTAAAATGAGTTGTTTTGATGTGTATGCAAGTTTCCTTAAGGAAACCCGTGTATGTACATGAATTGATATATATAATACTTGTGTACGCCTTAAATACATGACTTTCTACATTGAAACCCACGTATACCTCCTTGTGTACATGACTGTTGTCTCTACAACCCATGTACACCTCCTGAAAATGTCAAAAAAATACATATATTGAAATTCAGGTACTTTGGGTAGTTATGCAACTGACTCCTTCAGTTGTAACTACTTTGTCTTTGATCCTAACTCTTCATAAAGCATATAAATAGAGGTAGGGATGTCCATGAGAGGGGACTTGAGTTTTTGCATTGTTATGTTGGAGGAATTGGAGCTCTCTTTGCCCACACCTTTTCCCTAGAAGCTTTCTCCTTGTGTTCCAAAACTTGGAGGCTGAGTTCCTTGGAGAAGAGAAGCAACAGAACTAGATCAAGGTTTCATGAAGTGCCCAACTTGAAGAAAAGGTATACTTGTACCTGTTTTCAAGATTAATAAATATGTGATGTCCTTCTTCTTCCCAAAGTATTGTTCAATGTGTGACTGAATCTTTGTTTATGATCATATGCTTATGTTAATCAGAATAGTTTCTTTTATTGTTTTGATTATCATTGCTTTATATGTGGTCATAATGGTTTGAGGAAGGTATAATTCATTTTGCAGGTCTTTTGGAGTGAGAGGAGCAAGAGGAGAAATAAGACGATTGAAGGGATTCTTGGATCAACCTTCGTTTGGCTAAGATATTAACCATTCCAATCTCTGAAATTGCTTATATATGCTTGCTGAACATTATGCATCTCTCTTTCAACCCCAGTACATTGATGGCCTCTTAAAACCTAGCCATAGGAAACTTTCCTTTACAACACCAATCAATATCTAGAATGGGTTACCGGATGTGCAGGTACTCAAGGATGGAATGGTCGATGACCATTATGAGCAAATAGTTCAGTTTTTGGCGACAAGAAAAGCATCACAAGATTTCACCACATGCTAGAAGAAACAATTGGTTGTTGAGGATGTGTATTTTTAGTTGATTGTGGGAAAACTATATAAGATGGGACTTTATGAGATTCTGTGTTTCTATGTCTTACCACATAAACAAGAGAGACTTTTTGAAGTAGTTCATGATGGGGTTGAAGAAGGACACTATGGAGGTTGCGCAACTGCTAGGAAGGTTCTCTGCGAGGGCCTTTGGTGGAAAACTATGTATAATGATGCGACAGAATATGCGAAGAGTTGTGATGTATTTCAAAGAATGGGAAAGGATTCATGAAGGGATGAGATTCCCTTAGTACTGCATGTAATGCTGCAACCATTTGATAAATTGGCCGTGGATTTTACGGGCCCCATCAAACTACTAGGAAAAAGGACAGGTGCATGGTATATCATCACAACAACATCTTATTTGATGAGGTGGGTAGAAGAAACACCGGTGACTGATTGTACTACTGTGACTGTAGCAAGGTTCCTATTCGATAATGTTGTCACTTAGTTTGGTTGTTTGAAGATATTGATGAGTGATCAGGGAATTCATTTCATCAATTGCACACTACAACAAATTTGACATTTACGGGCGGTTGTCTTCCGCCTCTAAAAGTCACTTTTAGAGGTGGTTTTGGCATTGGTGGCAGTCTTTAGAAAACCACCCCTAATAGTACCGACACTAAAATTTTCACTTTTAGGGGCGGTTCTGGAAGAAATCAAAACCGCCTACAAAAGGTGACTTTTACGGGGGACTCTAAACCGCCTCCAAAAGGTGACTTTTGTGGGTAGTTTTAAATCCCCTCCAAAAGTGGCTTTTGATGGTAATTCTAAACCTCCTAAACATCGCTTAGGGGGTGGTTCTAAAGCCCCCCAAAAAGTCACTTTTGGGGGTGATTTCTGATTTGGAGGCAGTTTTGGAAAAACCGCCGCCAATAGTACCGACGTAGAAATTTTTTACTTTCAAGGGCAGTTTTGGAAGAAATCAAAATTACCCCTAAAAGTGACCTTTTGGGGCTATTTTGAGCCACCCCCAAAAGGTATTTGGGGGTTGTTTTGGCATTGGAGGTGGTCATTAGAAAACTGCCCCTAATAGCATCGACGTAAAAAATGTTTCCCTTTAGGGGTGGTTTTGGAAGAAATCAAAACCGCCCCTAAAAGTGAGATTTAGGGGCAATTCTAAAACCCACCAAAAAGTGATTTGGGGATATTTTAGATTTTTATTTGGTCATTACAAAACCGCCGTGAATATCATCGATGATAAAGTGTTGAATTTTAGGGTAGGCCCTAGAAGATATCAAAACTACCCCTAAAAGTGACATTTGGGGGTGGTTCTAAACCCCCTACAAAAGTCACTTTTAAGGGCAGATATAAACCCCCCTCGTAGGTACCTACGAGGGCAGTTCAAAACCACCCGTAAAAGTCCCTATTATAAAACTTTGTGGGAAGTTGTAAACCCCCCTTGTAGGCACATACAGATTCAGTTCAAAACCCTCCTCGTAGGTACATATTGAGGTGATTCAGAACCCCCTAGTAGGTGCCTATGGAGGCGGTTCAAAAACCACCTAGAAGGTACCTACAAAGGTAGTTTAAAACCCACCTAGTAGGTACCTACGGAGGAGGTTCAAGGATCCCCCTGAAACGCTTTACAAACTATTGGGGGTGGTTATGAAACCCCCTTGTAGGGACATCTGAAGTCAGTTTATAACCCCCCTCATAGGTGTAATTCAAAACATCAATATTGCAATATCATTAGGGCACAAAGGAATCAAACCTTCAACCTCATGCTTATAAATATAACGCTCTACCATTGAGCTAGAACCCTGTAAGAATTGGGGAAATGGGAAATATTAACACATAAATGTTTCTTGTGCCGTTCCTCTATCCCGACGATGAAGGAAAAACGTGAAACATGATCCGAATCCTTGGTGACAAGTCCCCTTGGAGCACTACTAAAATATCAAGCGATTAGTCACAGCTCACTAATAATCTCAAAGAAGCAAACTAAATTAGTAAAAAAAGGGAAGGTTCCAAAATAATTTAATATGTAAAGGTCAAGCATGATTAGTTACTTGAATGCCATATTTTATTAGAATAGTCTTAGAAAATCTAGCAAAGTCCATCCACTACATGGATTTCCTACCACATGAATCAGACATTGATTGCATGTGTTGGGACGCATACTCCATGTTTGGGTAACTCCGTGGTTAATGAGAAAGTTTGTAGGCGGCGTTATGGGTCAAAACAGTCTTAGGGGTGTCGAGAGAAGTTAAAACTCCTTTTGTTTGTAATAAACCCTTGGTTTAAATCCAGGGTTTAGGGTTTTGGGTGCCCATGGTTTAAGACCATGGTTTTGTAAAAATGCGCAGTATAAATAAGCGCTTGTGTAAAGAAGATAGGTTAGGTTTTATGATGTAAGAAAGATTAAGGTGAAGCTAAGATTGATTTTGTAAGGAAAGGTTAAGTCCCAGCTGTGTGCGCATAGGGTTTTTGTTTTGTAAAGAAGATCGAGGAAAGACCTGCTGCTGTGTGCGCAGGGGCCTGCTGCTGTGTGCGCGGCTTTTAAGGACTGAAAGGATCTGCAGCTGAGTGCGCAGATCAAATTGTGGTTTTTGTAGCGAGTTGAATAAACACAGTTTGTGGACGTAGCCCCTACACTGGGGGTGAACCACGTTATATCTGGTGTTGTGGTTTCTTGTGTTGTTTCTGTTTCTGTTGTCTTTTATGCATTAATAACTGTATACATCTGATAAGTTAGATCGCTGCTAATATTAAGCTTCACTGTCAATTCCCTATAGTGGGTTGAGCAAGTCACGACTGTTTATCTATATGCAAAGTTTAATGTGGATGAATGGTAAAGCTTTGTAATTACTGATAGATAAGATTCTTAAAGGCTAAGGTACAGTAATCCCCCTCTCTGCTTGCAGAAACTTGATTCTACGGCACCCCATAGCTGTTTCGGGTGAGACTGCAACCTGCGTACAGGTTGTTGCCGAAAGGGCCAACACTGTGGGTCTTTTGTTGGTGCGACACAAAAGGATTAAACCCGGGTCTGCCCTATTGCCCAAAAAATTGGTTCCGTTGCCGGTTGAAATCAGTATCTGCTTAAGAGGGGTTTACGTCATACCTCGAGGGCTATATTCTGGAGGCCCTCTGTGAAGGAAATCGGTGATTGGTTTGCCGAGACTTGTTTGACATTCACACAGCAAGAGAATACAAATCCGCATTGTAGCACCCGCGATTTTCTACAAAGGTATGTTTTTTTGATGCTTATGAAATTTTCTTTGGTAGTATCCACATAGAGTTGCACTAGTGGTTGTCTAGGTTAACAGAGAGACGAACGAATTTCCAAGTTCGACGGGTTCCCGCGTGGACCCCCGCCAGGGTCACTCTTGTGCAACACGCGAATAATGAGGTATCCTGCACTGTCGATTCTTGGACGACGTGAACGTTGGAAGCCTTCGTGATAGAATTTGCCATCGACACAAGCCCCTCCTTCAGTGAAGCTGAGCGGAAGTCTTCAAACGCCCCGTGGTAAGTTTTTGAATTCATTAAGTTTGCAGATTAAAACAGGGTATATTGTTATTTGAATCGGATTGTTAGCTTAGCAATACTAACATATGTTTGGAAGTGATAATACCTTCGACAAGCAAAGTGGTTTTCTGTGAAGTGAGAAAAGGAACAAAAGAGATTTTGATACCTATTCCTCAGGTCAGGCTACTGCGTTTTCACCTGTAAACCCTGAAGCGTCAGACTCTGAAGAAAACCTATCGGTTGAAAACCCCCCAATCACCCCGCAGCGAGGCTCTGTTAACCCTGAAATTCCGTCGCAGTCTGACAGTCAACCAAGTGTGACCACCACCGCCACCGGCCAACCTACCCCCGTAAACCCCCCTCCATCGACATCCTTTCACCCCCCTAACCCCCCCAGAAACCCTATGGACCACCTAGTCGATGACATTAAGCTCCCCATCTTCAAAGGTATGGGATCCGAGGACCCTGAACAGTTCTGGTTTTTATGTGAAGCCGTATGGAATGCCAAGAATATTATAGATGTGGATGTGAGAAGCGCGCAGCTAATCACTTCTTTCAGGGATCGGGCCTTGACCTGGTTCATGAAATTTTCCAGTACTAAGAGCCCCACTTTAGCTGAAATCAGGGCAGGTATCATCAAAGAATTTAAGAAGCCCAAATCAGAGTCGCAGTCTATCACCGAACTAAAGGAGATTTAGCAACGACGTGGCGAATCGGTGTGGGACTTCGACCAGAGATTCAAAGTTCTCCTAGACCAAGTGAGCTTCACTATTAGCCCTGCACAACATAAGGAATGGTTTATTGCAGCTTTATTACCACACATTTGAACCCCACTCATGCAACAGAAGGTCGCTGACCAGCCAGAGGCGCTGGAAATCGCCATGAAACTAGAGACCTCCCCTGTCCAAGATGATTCTAGTATTGCTCAAATCCAAGCGTAGCTAGCAGCGATGGCACTGGAGCTTCGCGATATGAAGAAAGCTAAAACCGGTCGAGAGGAGGTATGGTGCATGCAATGTCGAATAGAAGGTCACGATAGGGACCAATGCCCCGCGGTCAAAACTTACCTAACTACGGGTGTCCCAAACCAATTCAATCCCGGTATTCTATATTGTGAGATTTGTCGAACTACTAGCCAACATCGCCCCGAAAGTTTCCCTCTTCTACAGAGGTATGTTCAAGTCCCCAAGAACCCCTACTGTAACTTCTCTAAGTCAGTAGGGCACAATGAAGAGGAGTGTCGTAGCTATGACCTCTTGAGAGAGTGCACCTCTGACGCCTACCGAGTGCAACATGAAACTATGAATAATGAGGGCTATGGTTACCGCGGCGGTGCCCCTGGAAGAGGCACCTTTGGAGGTCGCGACCGTGGTGGTATGACCGGTAGAGGAAGGGGCCAGTTTGTATGCTACAATTGTAACCAAGATGGCCATATGGCTCGCAACTGTCGGAACCCCACCACCACCTGTCAGTATTGCCGCGCAGCAGACCACGTGATTGAGAAGTGCCCCCAGCTCATATCAAAGATTCAGGAAAACAATAGTGGCCCTACCAAGAATCTTTAGTTGTTTTCTGTTGAACAGAGACATGCCCCAGCCATCAATGTGGTCACTCGGAGTGGCGCGATGACACACATTCAGAATCCACAAAAACAACCTGGCAAGGTGTGCATGCGTAAGGCCCCCGAGAAAGTCCCAGCACTTGACACTGTGAAAGACCAAACACCAGTCCTGATGGCCCAGTGTGATATTGCTGACCCTCGCACAACAGAATTACCTGCGCGACAACCGCAGCAGACATCGCAGCCAGTAGATGCTTCGATGGATAAAGTAAGTACACTCTCCTCTTTTTTACAGAGTTGTATGAAAATCTTGAGGAATTAGAATGCTCTAAAGGAGCTGCAAAAATTTGTTTCTGTCACAGAATCTCAGAGAGGAATTGATCAAGAGAAAAATGTTAGTCGTGTCCGAAGAACGGGAAAGGAAATGAGATTAAACGTCCAGATAGGAGAATATGATATGACCGATGTCATTTTGGATCTTGGATCAGAGGTTAATGTTCTACCCAAGCAGACCTGGGGACAAATGGGAAAACCCTCCCTGGATTGGTCACCTATACAATTGATATTAGCTAACCAACAAAGGATTGTACCCCTCAGGAGACTTCTTAATGTTCCAATCGATATTGATGGGGTAAGTACTCTAGCAGATTTTGAAGTTATCGAGATCATTGATGACAGCAACCCTTACCTAGCACTGTTGGGAATTGAGTGGGCCATGGAAAATGCAGCAATCATCAACCTTAAGAGGAGACAGATGACCTTCGAAGGAAATGGTCTGCGCGTTATCATACCCCTCGACCCATCCCAAGGAGAAAGATATATAGAACCACTCAGAGACGAAGGAGAGCAGGATACTCTATACCACATCTACAACATTACAACTAAGGAAGAAGATTATGTCGAGCTTGATGCCGACGGCGTAATGGATTGGCAATGTGATAGCTCCTGCATGTTTGATTCTGACGATGGTCTAGAGAATTGGCAGAACCGACTGTACGAGCTACATGGCCATAGGTGCGCACGAATCACTAAGTCTCTTAGATACCTTAGTGCACAGTCCAGAGAGTTGCCTACATGTGTTGGGCTGACAGACCTTGGAGAATGTATTACACATGTGTCAGAACAAACACCTGAGTCACAAAGCATGCAGACTATGGAAACCGCACTAGGAGCTACCACAGCAGGGTGTACCAGTCATAAAAAGTCTCAATCCCGTCAGGAAAATTACCAGTAATTTCTGTGCCCCAGATTCATCAGCCAACCTCAAGCGGTGTGAAGTGAGTTCAATGGGCCGCATAGCCCTCAGGAACATTTGAGGCAGTATTATGCACCATGGGAAAACATACCTAGCGCGAAGTGGGAGCATAAGTTTGTGCACATCCTGGAACCTGTAGCAAAATACCGGTATATGGAGGCCAAGCTCCGACACGGTACTGTAAGTGGGGATGATCTTGTTAATAAATTTTTGTTCACATTCTCTATTAACAAAAGTGGTCCTGTTTTAGATCTAATTGTGAGATCAACCCACGACAAGGCAGATGATAATCCACCAGGAATTGCGTACCAAACCAAGGGGCAGAGCCAAGATGCCAGCTCATCAAACCTAACAGTCCTGTCGCAAATATCACCAGGTCTGGTCGAAGGGCACTACTACGCCGAGGTTGCTTCTTACCCTGAAGTTTCAGCCATGCTTTGGCCGAAGACCAGAAACACAGCGAGGCTCAAAATCCGACCGTTGAGAAGCAACCCAATTGGCGGCGATAGTGTTTTAATTGCCTTAAATGCCTGTACTGAGACGATTATCAGGAATCGGGTAACAGTTGGACAGGATTTTCGTAAGATTTGGTGCCTTCAATGCACTGTCCTGCCCTATTTGATTGATGGCGTGTATAAGAAGATGCTTAAGTTAGGGAAAAATGTATTCTACAAATCTATGAGATTTCTCAGTAAATCCATGACAACAAAATGAGAGATTGACGATTTAGTAAGAGAATTCGAGCAAGAAGGCTTGATAAGTTCCTCTAATCGACCGCCTGCCTCTGTTCGCTGTGAAGAAGCCCAACCAGCACCACCACGGCCGATGCAGACTCAGTATGCTAGGAAAAAGTGCAGAACTGAAGTTCGCTCCAAGCTCAACCAAGATCGGCAGAGGCGAACAGGGAAAACGCCAACAGCAAACCCTATGGATCCCCCCAGTTCAGCACAGGTATCGGCCGGGGATAGGGAGAACATTGCACCTCCACGGCCACCTTATCTCCAACCTCTCCGCCCAGACGCCAAGATTCCCTGACGGACAAAGCAAGTCACGTTAACCACACCCTCGCTACCATTAGGAGTTCAGCTGGTCGAAAGCATGATAGGGAAGATAGATCGGCTCAAGTACAGCGATCATGACACAAATGACCACGGCAAGTTTCCCTAGTTTGCACCAGCCGAATACATGCACTGCATCAAATACCCAGAACATGATGTAACCCTACTGGAAGTGCAACCGTGGGCTATGGGCCTGGATAACGCTGGCCTACTCAAGGTGCTTGATATTCCACATTTCGGTCGCGGCATACAGGTGACTATCGTGGCCAAACAATTGCTTGCGTTAGTACATGATGACTATTTGTGGATAGGATACCAGCAAATCCCCATTGATGCCGCACTCATTAATAAGATCACAGGGTTATCTATGGCAGGACCTGATCCGGGAGATGAATTTCCCTCAAAGCATGAGGATACAAAGCTTGCGCAAACTATGAAAGAGCGGTTTGGCCTGACCAAAGGGAAACGGGGGTATCACACCTCCGCAATTCAGGAACAGCCTATTCACTTCGCAGCTGAACTCTTAGCCTACAAGGTCATCCGAAAATGCAGGCCTACTGAGGTACCTGCTATAGTTATCCGGATTGCCATGAACTGCGCCGAGGGATACACTTACAATTGGTCCGCATACCTTGCAAAGGAATTCCTGGAGGATGCTCGCAATGCACAGGAAAAAGGTATACCTTTTCATTACTCCTGGTTGTTAATACTTATTGCATTAGTTGGGTGGAAAGAACCCACCAAAGCTCAGTTTGTCGAAGTAAATCCAGGCCGGCCAGAGGAATTAAGGTATGCCTCCCTCTAGCTATCCTCAAATAAGGAAACTCAGCAAATGATGAACACTGTGTTCGTCTGTTATGCCATAAGTATCCACATGGAGATTCTGCGAACACCTCGGCTTACCAATGAGTTGTTCTCTAAATATGAAGGTGCCATGAACTTCAGGGCTGATCTTCATCATGTGTTCATTCAATCCCGTTCCGATCCACGACATCGATGGTTTAAATTACCTTATGTAGTAACCGAACTAGATGTCACGGGCATTGTTCAGCTATGGCCAGCTGAGTGGTTGCAAGATGTTGGGAAAAAACCCTCTATCCCCGTCCCCCTAGCTACAAATATTGGCGCAGGTACCAGTCAGGCGCAGCAGAAAAACCCATTAGAAGATAGCGAAGACCTGAGTGATTCGTAGATGGATGGCGATGGCCAGGACGGCGATGACGGCCAGGACGGTGATGGCAGCCAGGATGATCAGGATGAGGAGTCATGCAAAACTCTATCAAATCTTAGTCCATCAACCAAGCACAAGTCACCAGAAGCAGCAGAGGTAAAAAAGCCACAGCCCCGCAAAAAGTCAAAAGCGTCGAAGGACAAAAATATTGAAGAAGATGTCACTATAATGCTGGATGAGCTGGAGCAGGCTCTAGAAAAATCTACTGGGATGCTTACCAAAAAATGGTCCGAGTTTTCCCAACTACATCTTGCCGGGCTCACAGGTATAGCAAACAGGGTTTCGGAGCTAAAAGAGTTAGCAGCAAAATCAGCGACCAGTACTGCGGCAAGTAGCACTACAGCGACCGCGCAGCAGGATCTTAGGCAATGGCCAACCAGAGATAACCAAGGCCAAGTATCAAGCACAGCTCTGATACTGACCGATGCAGATTCTCGGTCCCAGATGAATATGACTGTCGGGATCAATTATACAAAGATGACCATGTCCGAATTGCACCTCTGCCAGCTAGCAATTACAAAGGAGATCCATGCATGAGATTAGTTGTCCCAGATCCAATTGGATGACATTCTCAAGCAAAACAAAATCGTCGCAGCACAACTAGAAGAAGTGGCGCAAAAGAAGATAGATGCTGAACATAAAACAACTACACTTATGCAAGCATTGGACGAGGCTTGTCAGAGTCTTTCTGATTTCAACCTACAAGGTGCAGAGGAACCAGCACAGAGGATTGCTAAGCTGAGAGACTATGCCCAGCAGTCTCGCAGTGATATTGACAGGTTAAAGACAGAACACCAGCACCAGATCGCAGAACTTCAACTGCGCATCCCTCCTGAGACTCCACCAGAGGTCCGGGAACAGTGCCATAGGGACATCAAGGCTTCAGTAGCAAAAATATTAGATAATACAACCAGTGTCGCCAAATTGCTGGAAGACAGCATCGAAGCTTGGGCGAACCTCCAAGACCATCCAGATGTAGGTGGGATCCAGGAATCCATCAAAATATGCCAGGCCGAATTAGATGCAGTCAGAATAGAAATCAAGACGCTGCCACCTATGCAGAAGATGGCTAAAGTGAAGCGCAGCAAGGAAATTCAGTAGGAAATTGAATCTTGTAGGACAAGGGTAACGCTGCTGGAGAATTCGCTCCAGCCCTTGGTTGATGAAGCAATGGAATTGAGTAATACTGCAGAAAGCCAACTCAAAGTTTTGAAGAGCTACGACAGTTTTGCGCAGGAATGAGCTAATACAGATTCATCTTCAGTATTACAAGAGTTGGTGGAAAAGGAGAAAGCAGCTGACAACATAATACAGAACCTCAACAATCGCTTCAACACCCTCGCTTAGAAGATTCTCCCACCAGAGACGTCGCATGGTGTCCCGGGACGGGCACTAGTGAGTCTTAGGGGCCTGTTGGGACGCATACTGCATGTTTGGGTAACTCCGTGGTTAATGAGAAAGTTTGTAGGTGGAGTTATGGGTCAAAATAGTCTTAGGGGTGTCGGGAGAAGTTAAAACTCCTTTTGTTTGTAATAAACCCTTGGTTTAAATCCAGGGTTTAGGGTTTTGGGTGCCCATGGTTTAAGACCATGGTTTTGTAAAAATGTGCAGTATAAATAAGCGCTTGTGTAAAGAAGATAGGTTAGGTTTTATGATGTAAGAAAGATTAAGGTGAAGCTAAGATTGATTTTGTAATGAAAGGTTAAGTCCCAGCTGTGTGCATGGATGACCTCTACAGCTGTGTGTGCAGAGGGTTTTTGTTTTGTAAAGAAGATCGAGGAAAGACCTGCAGCTGTGTGCGCAGGGGCCTGCTGATGTGTACGTGGCTTTTAAGGACTAAAGGGATCTGTAGCTGAGTGCGCAGATCAAACTATGGTTTTTGTAGTGAGTTGAATAAACACAGTTTGTGGACGTAGCCCCTACACTAGGGGTGAACCACGTTATATATGGTGTTGTGTTTTCTTGTGTTGTTTATGTTTCTATTGTCTTTTATGCATTAATAACTGTATACATCTGATAAGTTAGATCGCTGCTAATATTAAGCTTCACTGTGAATTCCCTGTAGTGGGTTGAGCAAGTCACGACTGTTTATCTATATGCGAAGTTGTATGTGAATGAATGGTAAAGCTTTGTAATTACTGATAGATAAGATTCTTAAAGGATAAGGTACAGTAATCCCCCTCTCTGCTTGCATAAACTTGATTCTGCGGCACCCCATAGCTGTTTCGGGTGAGACTGCAACCTGCGCGCAGGTTGTTGCCAAAAGGGCCAACACTGTGGGTCTTTTGTTGGTGCGACACAAAAGGATTAAACCCGGGTCTGCCCTATTTCCCAACAGCATGGATCAAGATATTAGATTGTCAAAATGAGGTTTTGATGATTGTAACACAATGGCCAAAACATCATAGTGGCTATTATGTAATATATTTTTATCATTTCTAGCATTTATATTTAAGTCAAGAGAAACATACTTGCATACCTTCCAATCATGCACCCATCTAGTAGACAATAAGATGTGAATGGTGATCCATGTTATTATAAGGTGGTTGAATTGTAGCTTTACTACATTGAACATTATGAAATTGGACCCAATCTTTCAGAAAGGGTATTCACCAAAGTAATGGAAATAAATAAATCACTCCAAGAAAATAGAAAAATCTAATATGAGCTCCATGTGACTTTATCAAATGTATCGTAAATAAGAGATTTAATATTTTGGAACATAATTTAAAGTGAAACTATGCCTTCTCTAATTCAGGTGTTGAGGCCTAGAAAATCGCAGGCAACAACAGCAAGGGATTCTCCTCAGCCAACGTTCCCAACTAGGCCATGACTGTTTGGTATGGGGAATCCATCTGGTTTGTGGTCTGGCTACCGTAGGTCAAATAACAAAAATAAATGGTTTTACCGGTTGCGGCCCAGTACACCGTGTGTATTTTTTTGTTTTTAACTTTAGGTATGATATGCAAGTGCCTATCTAACATGTATATTGATAAAGAATATGAGGAGCGGTCACAATGTGATGCACAGGTTCTTACCTCTCATCTTAAACTCTCTCGCATATGAATCACACACACAACAAAAAACAAGATTAACTAAGCTATCCCTAGGGAGCAAGATTATCAATTAATGAGTAATGTATTACTGCTCATATGTTAAGATAAATCATAGATATTAGAATCAAAACACATAAACATGAACAGAGATATGCACAACAAGATAGCTCGTCATCTGTTAAAACATTCATTACTCATAGTGGAAATTATCATAAAATAAACCAGAGAACATTCATACAAGAACATAGGTTCAGAAAGTTAGAATGATCTCACAGTTAATGAAACACAACTGAAAATGAAATATTTCCCCTTAAACATTGTTCATTTCACCACATTTGAACATTCCACACAACACTTTCTCCAACATGCAAAATTGTAATTATATTATTGCAGAATGAAATAGTTCCTCTTACAACAAGTTTTTCACAAGTCTCACTAGGAAAAATCCCCTTATTCCCTCTAACTTTCCTATATTTATACAAAAACCAACCAAAACCTTTGAGTTTCCCCCCAACCGTTTTAATCTCATAGTTTTTTCATTTTGTGAATGCTCATGATTCAAACGTTACGTTTCAGATAAACACTTTTATGAAAACAGGACTGACTTGGTAACTGACGAACTACCCAAGCCTAAGCCTTTGCTCTTTAATGATTACACTCTATAAATCCTTGGTCCTTTTGAGATCTTGTTGGTCTCAGACCTTCATTATTTTCTTTTCCTTGAGCAACAACTCTGCTTCTTTATGCTTTAGCATGCTTTATCCTCCAGCTACATCTTCTTCGCAGCAGTAATCCTCAAATGGATCTGAGAAAATTTCCTATGTCTGTCTGTGATCAAATGAAAACTCATCATTTATCTAGACTACTTTCAATAAAACATAAACCATAATACCAATAATATGAGTATTGAAAGTAAAACCTAGGAATGTGTTTTCAACATGGAAACCTTAACTTGGTCAAAACAGAGAATTCTCGGCCGCCCATGGCGGGAAAACTTTGCAACAGGCAGATAAACCCTCATCGGTGAAACGGAACACCAAAAGTTAGACGTTTAGCTCACTAAACCACCACTACGGTGGGTGATTAATGTTCGAAGGGTTCCAGAGCAAAACCAAACATCGGTGAGATAAAACATTAGAAGAGGGCATCTAAATGTCTAAGGTCAGATCTACTACAGCATCAGATGGTTAGTATGCTACATAGCCACAATGGTGGGAGACGAAAGAAATGCAAGTTCCACAGTGCAAAGCGAAACATCGATGAGAAAAAAAAAAAACTCCGCATCGGAGCTCCACTAGACTATAGCTTCGGACCATAAGTTGGTTGGAACACCGTAATGGAAGAAGCTGTAAAGACAAAGAGTTTCGTAGACCATTCGAATTCGGAGAGAAAATAGAATTGAAACTTAAGCAAAACATCAACAAAGAATAAAACATCGGCCAAAGGGAAAACTAAAGTGGAAGATTAGTCCATTCTAGAGCCGAAACGGCGGAGCAAATTATACCAAGGCCTTGCGAAACAAAACTGACAGGAATCAGAAAAAAATTGAAACATCCATCATGGTGCTCGCAATCTGTCATCCGAAATGGTGGTACTGCAAAGCAATAGAGTTCCGATGGTTTTCAAACAAGGAATCCGATAATAAAATAAAAAGAAAGCGCATCAGTGGAAAGTAACACTTTGGATTGGTTCTTCATTCAACTGCACCTCCGCAACAGCGGATGAGTAGTTAACAGTGGTTCCAATTCATAGTTTCAATAAATTCCAACAGCGGGGTAAGAAATCTATGTTAGTCATAAAAGGCAGCATCAACATAAAGATATTCATTTAACAATCATCCTCAAAAATCTGAAATTGCAATAAAATCAAGCAATCCCAACCAAGCTAAGCAAGACAAATTTAAAAAGAGGGTCCCAAATTTTTAGAAATTTGGGAAATTGTTGTAGCTACAACATCAGGACAGAGAGAAGATTTTACATCTCGACAATAAATGATAGAAGAATACCATGGACCACTTTCTATTTTCTATAAAATAATAACCTAAATACTCGTTAGCTACAAAGTACACTAACCTAAGAGGTTAGCCGATCCAATTCTCAGTGGTCACCAATGTATGTTATTGTGCATTGTTGAATGTATGTTTGAGAGTTTGGAACTCTATATTGTTGTATGTATAATACAGCCATGACATCAAATTGAGCAAAGAGTCTCTGAGGAAGAAGATATCAATTTTCCAGAAGTGCCTCCCGGCCATATTTGTACTACTCTAGTAAAATGTCCTCCTAAAGAAAATGAAGGAGAGTTTGAGGGTGAGACAAGTTGTGTTGTGCTCAGTGATGTGTCCTACGTCCTATGGTATCATTTTTTCGTTGTTTTGGTGAAATGAAAAATCCACCTTGAAAATGGCACAAATTGTCTAAGTGTAAAATCTGCTAGTAAAACTACCTAAGTGGCATCTGTAAAATGCCCGATATAATTTCTATTTGATGTATTAAGTTATTATGAAGTTACATTCCTCTATATTGTTGATTTGTTCACCTAACCATATCATAAACTTGTCAAAAAGGTCTCTGAGGATGAAGTTATTAATTTTCCAAAAGTGCCTTCTCGCAGGTTTTGTACTATTTCAATACTGGTAAATCTACCTAAGTTGGCTTAGGAAAATGCACGCCATATCTTAGGTTTTAATGATAAAATTAATATGAGACTGTTAGGATGCAGCCTTTTGATATGTGCATCTATCCATGGTGTCAGATTCTATTCTAGAGATCACACCTATGGAAAATAGGTTTGCCAATTTGGTTAGAAAAAAAAAACATAATGTTCTTTTGCTAAAAAAAAAAGGGTAAGCTACATGTATTAACTACAGAAAAATGCCCTCACCATAATTCATGTTTTGAGAAAAATGTGTGCACCATGGTACTAGGCTTCATATTGTTATAGTGTCTATACAACCATGGTCTCAGTTTGACTTCATCACCTCTAAGGAGAAAGTTCTAGGTATTCCAAAACAGGTTTTTGCATCAAAGCAAGTGAAAATGACTAAGCGTTGGAATACTGGCTCAGCTGGCCTTGAGAAAATGCTCGCCACGACTTGTGTGTTGAAGAAAATTCCTACATCACATGGGAGTCTTGTAGATTGGTGTTTTTTATACCTAACCATATCTTCATATTGACAAGCCTCCTTTTCCTAAGAGAAGATAAGCACAATATTGACAAGCCTCCTCAAGGACTTGTTACTGTCAAAAACATTGTGGTTCTTCCCCAAGTCCCTGAAAATAATAGTCTTACCAAGATAGGAAGTGATGGGGTGGAGAGATTAACACAGAAGGAAAACAAACATTCCATCCAACTATGGACACAGGAATAACAGTGCCATTGAGCACATAATAAACAAAAATGGCCCAAAAATGAAAATACACGTTGCATAATAAACAAGTGAAGAAATAACTCAAATCCAGTTAGCATCCAACTACCATAGACGTTCTGAGCCATTATTTTTAACACAAGCAAGCCTGAAACTGAAGATGATGCATTACCGTTTAATACCAGCATGCGCATCGCTACATAATGTTTTGTTTTGTGTTTGCTAATCATGGTGAATGAGACACATGTGAGGTTGATAATTTTTTTTATCGAGATTATAACTAAATTTTGGATTTGTTTAGAGGTTAGTCTCGGGGGCCAGAAGACCTATGTAAAATCCTTTAATAGTGATCATGGCAACTTCAGGAGACCTATAGGTGATTCTCCCAATGCATAAAAGGAAACCTATAGGTGACACTCCCATAGAATGTTGAAATTGTATTGATAATAATGACATATACTTCAAATTTCAGCTCTAATGCCATTAATGTCAGATGATCTTGGTGTCCTCTATGCTTTACACAAATATTTCTCAGAAATTAGTTGTTACACCATCAATCCGGTATACGTATGTTGTAATTAAATCTGTTGTAAATCAAATACTTTCATTTCATAAGATAGACAAGTACAACTCTACTTAAAATGAATAAATGAACATGTTATAATCAATGAAATGACAATAATATATCTAATTGACAAATTCATTATGATGATAACTTACAAATATGCATTAGAGAACCATACAAATTTTCATTATAATCCTTTCCATTGCGAAGACTTGCACATATCATGCCAAAATGGTATGTTCATAAAAGCCATTTGTAGAAATGTAAAAAAATACATAACATATATGAAATGGTAAGACAATGAAATGAAAATACCTAAATAAAATTCTCTTGGTTTCAAGAATATCTTATTCTCTACTAAACAGAGCCAACCAGGTGAAGGTTGAAGCTCATATGGCCCCTCCCCCCTCAAATCACTCTCAATTCCCCAAACCCAATCTATCTACTGTAAAAATAAATGAAAGTTACATAAAAGAATAAAACAGATAAGATCCATTCATAAATAGTAGTAGAACAAGAAATATATGATGAAAGGTAAATCCAAGTAATAATCTAAGATATAAATCTTCACATGTACAACATAAATGACAACTGATAAATAAATCATGCATGTTACTTAATGAACATCCAACCATGTTCCTTAACAATCTTGTCAGACATAATCCATTCCACCATCACCTATAGATTCATCCACTTTCCATTTTGTCCCTTCAAAATATGCAACACTTGATAAATATGCACACTCCAATTCATATCTATTACAATTTCTTCGTCCCTTCGGAGGGCATGTCAAAACTACACACCAGTCATTCTCTACTAGATCGTGTACATAAAATACCTATTTCACTTGTGATGCTATAATAAATGGATCATCTTGCACTCTATCCTTACTCAAGCATCTCTTCAGATTCAACATGGTGAAACCAAGTTCATCAACTTCCATTCCATTATTCTTGTGTATATCTATCCAATCACATTTGAACAGTGGATACTACACCAAAGAGTAGTCCAATAAAATTATTTCTTGAATCACTCCATAATATGTTGTTGTTTGATGTATAGGGTTTTTATCCTTTACACTTGATCTCATTGAGGTTTGTGCATCTATGCACACACCACTATTTTGGGTGGCCCTGACATTTTATATGCTTTTAACTTAAAATATACACCTATTAATTAAGTATCCATCATAATTAGTTGCATATGTGCTTGGGCCACGTGCCAATCATTTAAGGGTATCATTAATGTTTTCTTTTCGTTCCACCTGTAAATTTTTAAATGTCATTACAAAGCCATTGAATTTCAAAATATATTAAAAGAATCTCACCTTCATACGTCATAATATTCTTCATCAATGAAGTTCAATTAAATCTAATATGAAGAACATATCATTACATGTTTTCTTAAATAATCACTAAAATGTTGGCTGTGGAGCTTTTGTAGCAAGACTTCATCTTTTTGTGCATGGATGTTATTATTGGCAATTTTTGTCAAGTGCATCCTATTTTCAAGAAATGTGAATAAACAATTTATTAAAATATTGTGATATATTATAATAAAAAATGATTTCATAAGGATGTGCTTATTACTTACTCTATCCAAGGTTGAATTTCATCTATGTTGTGCAAGACCCATCTGTGGGATTGTAACAAACTAGTTTTATCTAATTCAATAGAATTTTCACTAGCTAAGGCCTTCCCATATTGTCCAACCTCTCCTTGTTCAACGTCCCAACCTTCATTTCCACTAGGCATGCTTTGAATATATTCCATACCTTCAACATATCTAGCAAAATATTTTATGGATTCCTCCACATTGTAGTTTTCAGCTATGCAACATTTCGAGACTATTCTTATTTTTTACATAACTTTTGAAAACTTTCATGTTCCTAGAAAAAAAACACAATTTGTAGTGAAATCAAAAGTATTAATAAAGAGTTGCTAGTAATGTATTATTATTATATGCACATAAAATGTTGGAATTTATGTGGATTTGCACTTAACTAAATTTCACTAACCTTTCAAAAGGGTACATCCATCGATAGACAACAAGTCCACAATAACATAGTTCTCGCACCAAGTGTACAGTCAAATGTATCATTATATCAAAGAATGAAGAGGGAAATATTTTTTTAGTAAGCATAAAATTTCCACAACATCATCTTGATAAATCTTGTAGATTATGAAGATCTGTTGGATCCACCATTTTTGCACAAATTCTCCTATAAATGAAGCAAAGCCTGCAAATAGTGTTTTGAACATCATTTGGTAGCACATGGTGCAATGCTACTGGAAGTATTTGTTGCATGAGAACATGGGAATCATGTGCTTTCCTACTATGAAGCTTTAGATATTTCATAGATACATTATTTCTATGGTTTGAACTATATCTATCTAGAAATTTTAACGTGAAAAAACACGAGAAAGAATCTATTTCTCCTTTTTTGAAAGAGTGTGTGGCGCTGGTGGAAGAAATAATTTTTTCCCTGTTTGTTCTAGCCACAATGAATTTATTATACCCAATTGTGGTAAGTCATCATGATAATTTTTTCCATCCTTTGATTTATCTTTTATATCCAGGAGGGTTCCAAAAATACTTTCGCATACATTTTTTTCTATCTGCATTAAATCTAAAATGTGATGCACTAGGAGTTTCTGCATCCAATTGTATAACAAATCAATGAATTATAACATCAAAGAAAAACTAAACAAAATATTCCAATTAAACACAATGAAATCCTTCAATCATCGTACATTTTAGGCTAAGTTAATGTGTGCACATACCTCCCAATATGGTAAATTGAAGAGAATTGACCTTTTCTTCCACACGTTAGCCTTTGAATTTTCACCTTTATTTAAATTTCGCTTTCTTTTTGTACTTTTAGACTCTCCCCGTTTCTCTTCCCTTCCTTCTATTTCTGTAAAAATATCTGACACTTGTAGAATTGTAGGTGCAATGAAATGCTCAGACTTCCCATTAAATGGTCCTTTATGTGAACGATACTTATGATTTATTGGAAGATATATCCTATGTCCCATGTACACACAATTCCTACTATATTTGAGATACATTGAATCCTTGTTCTTTCCACATATAGGGCATGAAAAAAATCCTTTGGTCATGCATCCAGTCATATTTCCATAAGCAAGAAAGTAATGGATTACCCACATCAATATAGCCTTCATATTAAACAATGACCTTGAATGAGCATCGTATGTCCTTTCCCCTTCATCCCATGTTAGTTTTAGTTCATTTACTAATGGTTCCAAATAAACATCTATGTCGTTTCGTTGCTTGGGACTAGGTATTAATAACGATAACAGACAAAAGCTCCTTTTCATGCATAACCATGGCAGAATGTTACATGTGACTAGTACTACTGGCCATATAATGTGAGTACTACTCAATATTCCAAAAGTATTAAATCCATCCACTGCCATTGCAAGTCGTACATTGCAAGGATCATTGTAAAAATAATGCCATTTAGAATTTATATTTTTCCATGACGGGCTATCAAATGGGTGATGTGTTATTCCATACTTACTTGCATTCTCATGATGCCACCTCATTTTCTCTGAAATATATGTAGAGATGTAGCAAAAACATAAAGAATCATATATACATTGCAATACTTGGTAGATTAAAGAAGATGATTTTTTAGTAGGTTGGCAGTACATGAAGGTGTATGATAAAATGGAATTATAAGAGCTCAAAATCATACATGTACATTATCTTCAACCTTGGCACTATAGGTAAATACCTCATCACTTTGGTCCGGACACCTGTACGCACCTTTCTAGAACGAGCATCAACCTTCCATTATGATTCACCACATGTTAGAAATTCATTTATTTTTCATATTTACCCCAATATAAAATGCAATCATTGTGGCATGCATGTATCATTTCATAGTCCAACACCAATGATTTAATAAAAAAAAATTGTAGCATATGTATATTCTGGAAGTGTATTTCCTATTGGAAGCATTTCTCTTTGCAAATTCAACAACTTTAAGGTTGTACAATTTGACAGTGGTTGTTAGCTTAGTGAAACTAGTGCAACCTAGGTACAATGGTGACTTGGAATATTCAATTAACTTTAGATATTGATTGATATCATTTTTTATTCCATTGATTCTACTTGGTCATTTTCAAAATTCACATCTGGATTTTCATTATGATATTGACGAACATCATTCACCATTTCAACCATGTGATCATCAACCATGGTTTCCTTGTTATGATCTCCATTCTCAAGAACTTCAATATCATTTGTAAGCAATGTTGAAAACTCATCATTATGATTATCATATTGATGTTTGACTATGTGTTCATCACCATGTGTAATTTCTCAAGGAAAATCATGCATCTATGTTGTGTCGAATTTCTTTCTCTTTTCAAATTTATAGTCCCGAGTAGGAAGTCTATATTGATGGAAAAACCAAGTTTTATATGAACTTAGTATACCATGAATCATCAAGTAATCTTGTACTTCCTCAAACGTTAATACTGCAACATTGCAACATTTTTTACAAGGGCATCTTGTGGTGTTATTATCCTCTAAATGCCTTTTTGAAAACTCTATGAATTCTTCAACCCCAACTTAATATTCCTTTGACATCATACAAAAAAACCAATTTGCACATCACGTAAGAAAAAACCACTACAAATTACAATGAATACATATGTTATAAAATATCATATTGAAGAATCAAATATAAAAAGTATACCTCATTTTCAAATCTGTCCAATCCCTTTTTTTGGCCATTTGAAAATAAAACCAAAGCAATTTCTTGAATTGGTACCTTTAGAGTTGGCATCTCAACTTCCTTCCAATATACGATTAGGAATATTCATGTAGTACACCCATATGCATTCCAAAATAGCCTTTAAGAGCACATGAAAGCACATGAAAACCATATATTACACCATACAAGATTCCACCTTATAATAACCAAATCCAAACATCAATTACATAATATTTTGGTTTTTATATTAAAGAAAAGATATTTAAGAGTATAACCCATTAATATAACTCTGAAGAAAAGAAACAAATTTGTGAAATTTGGTGGGCCACTCCACATTTGATATTGTGCTTGAAGATTGGAGGTACAAAGGTCACTTTTAGGAGTGCTATGGTTTATAAGGATAATCAGCTTGACATTAACAGTCCGCTAATATTCCCACCACCCTGGAAATCCGATATCCTCCAAGCACGAGTCAGCTGGATACAACTACGACCTCCACAAGTGGTGACCATCACCACCAGGTACACATTCATCGTTTATCATCCCTTTCAACAATTCCTCCATGGCCTTGTCTGTAAAAAGATTTCACCCTTCTCAGGAGATTATCTATGATCAACTTTACGATGCTTATGTTCCTCGTTTGTTGTTGTCCTCTGTCAGTGATGCCTAGAATGCTTTGTTTTCACCTTCCGGAGACTGGCCGAAACTGTTTGTAAATTTAAATTCATCCTTAATAGGGTTCACATTAGAACAATTGCCCATTTTCCCAAATATTTTCCAAAGGGTAGCCTCCAATTATTCCCCCACTAGGAAGCTTTTCTTATATGATACCCACTCCCATGTCGATTTCAAAATTAGACCAGAAGCTATCAGTGCCACCTTGGGTCTCATCGAAGCCCAATGTTAGGCCCTGAACCCCTTCACGAAATCATAGGTTTTGTAGGTGTTCGAGAAGCCAACATAGAATCCAAGAATAAATTGTTCCAGACCATTTTGAACACCCTAGTTCCCTCAGAGACCCTTATCACCCCACTATCCTCCAAATTGTTCATAAAGCCTCTCGTATCAGCCATCTCCCTCTTGATTCAAATCCTAGGTCTTGATAGCGATAGCATTGTCTTTGAAGTAATGCTAGGCATTCTCTTTTACCTGATTCAATCTACATCAAGAATTAAGCTCAATGATTTCTTGTCCAAATAAATCAATTCTCAGATTGATAAGTTTGATTTGGATAAGAACTTTAGATACAAGGTGTATCTATTTTCCATCATAGCTATTTCCAACTAGCAAACCCTTGAGGTCATGGATCCAGAGGTGTTCAAAGACTGGCCCCGGTCGGTCCAGAACTTCCAGGACTGGTCTTACACCCTATTCATTGATAGAATTTTCCTCATCTTTTGCATACTATTCGACCCTAAAGAGAAGAGGATATCAAAATACATGAAGGATGCCTTGCAACAAGATAGTATTGGAGATTGGTTCTTGATGCCAACGTATTTAGTTGTCAAGGTATATGTTTTTTTTGCTGCCCCTTTCATGCTACCAGTTTACCTAACTCCCTCAGTATTCACACAAGAGTTGATCAAGCAGGGGATTTCTGCTGATGAGGAGCATTTTACTACGCACTGGGAGGACTCTTAGATCAAATACCCTATTAATTTTGGGTGATTCATTGTGAAGAAGCTAGTAGCATTACCATTGGTGGAGAAAGTTTTGAAGGCCATGAAGTTTGAGGTGACTCATGCATAGAATTATGATCCAAAGGGTATCATTTCCCATAGGAGGGTCAAGGTCTAGAGGTAAGCCTTTATTCACTCCATGATCCCTGACTTGTCCCAGGAGAAAAATTGTCTTTCCTATGATTTTGATTGCACTCCTGCAGAGAAAATTTAGGCTCCTAAATAAGTGCAAGGTACGGTCCCAGCTACTCCCTTTTTGCTAAATGGTGAAGGTTGTAGTAGAAGGTCTCAACCAGAGGTGGAGGACATGGAATGTGATGAAAAAATCCCTAGCAAGAATCCTAGGATAGACGTAGAGGAGGACGTAATCAAACTGGAGCAGGAGTTTAATTTTGAATATGATTCCCTCAAAACAGTCATAGAGGAGGAGCTTGATTCAGTAAACCCTACTAGGGGAAAGGTTGCAAATCAGATGGGGATCACGCAGCAACTAGTGGCTGTAAATATAGCCACTACAAACTCAAAGATAAATCCTCAAAGAACCATATAATCAATGATGAAAGGGAGTAAGGATTCTCTACTCAATTATCAGAAGTATTATTTTTCCTCTGCTGTTGAATGGAAATTTAAGACTAAAAAGCAAATGTCGACCACCTGTGGGAAGCTCAAAGAGAAATGAAAGGTTGAGACTCATAAGTATCCCAAGGACCTAAGCAAGATATCAGGCAACAAAGTCTCTTTCACTACTACTAGGAATCTTACAACAAACTCCCTACACCTAGCTATCCCTGATGAGTAAGGAGTTTCAGAGGTCGAGTTTAAGATGGATCAGTTCTCAATCTGAGATAAGATTGCATTCCATAAGGGATTTACCGATCTCATCTATGTTGATCTGACTAAAGAAGCATTATCCCATCTCAAGTCTCAGTAAAGGGTGGATAAACTAGATTCCCAATTGAAGAAAGAAAAGGAAACAAACAAGGCATGGAAATTGCAGGTGAAACTCCTGACGAACCAACTGGAAGACCTAATAGCACAGAATGCTTTACAACAACACCTTGCATCTAAGCAGCCAGTGGAAAAAAAGTAGGCTATTTTACCAGCTAATTCATTGGCCAAGATACATGGTTACAAAAAGAAAAGAAAGAAACCTATGAAAGACATATAGCTACATCCTCAGATCGTGCAGTTAGAAGGTGATATAGAGGCATTGAAGCATGAAGTTTTGGATTTGAAAGACTACCTTGCTGTGCTAGATGCTGACAAGCACACATGGGAAGAAGAGAATAAAAATATGCAAAAGAGAATTGATGAATTAAATGACTAGAGCACCCCTAGGAGAGATCACTCACTTCTCTGGCGATCAAAGATATGTCTGAAATGTCCCTGAAGGACCTGGAAATCACTCGATTGAAGGATTATAATCAAGAGCTAAAGGACAGCATCACTGTTAAGGAAAGTGAATACGCTTCTAAAGAGATCAGGACACTGAAAGTGAAAGTAACCAAGTTTGAGGAAAGGGTCATAGGTCAAATTCCCCTACAAGGGGCTAAAAATTTTCTCTGGATGCAGTGATAAAGGAGATTCCCTCATTAGAAAAGAATTTGTTCATGGTGGTGTTGCAGCTGCAACATTTTCCCAAAATTCCAAAAAAGATTAGGACCCTCCTTTGCTTGGATTAGTTTGGTTTTCTTCTTTGATTTGATCTAATGATTTTCTAAAAATATTTCTAATGCTTGGATTGATCTACCATTTCTTTTAGATTTTCCTCTAACGCTTGAAACAATCCACGGTTTGATCAAACTTTATCATTGCTTTTAAATGCGTTTTCATCATGCTTGAATCAGAAGTTTATTTGGTTGGTTCTCCCACTGTTGCAGAGAAATAACGAGTCTTGAATTCATTTTTCTTTTCGATACGTTGGTTTTCACATCGGCTGCTTTTTGGTTTTGCATCAGAACCGTTATTACTTCTGCCTCCGTAGTTGCGGACGACAAACTGCTAGCTCTCCCGATTATTGTTTGAAGTTCGGACCTTGCATTGTTAATCGATCCTTGAGTTATGGGGTTTTCGTCATTGTGGTTGTGGAAATATCTATCCTTCCGGACGTTGAGTCATTTTAAAACCCGACGTTGTGTCCTTTACGTTCCCGCCGTTGCGGATGAAAGAAGCGATAAACCTTCCGATCTTTAGTCGTTTGCTCTTCCGATTCGGGTCTTATTTTGTGGGGCATGATATCCTTTTGATATCCATCATTGTGGCTGCGGAAAGCATTACCCTTCTAGTTAGTTAATGGTTTCTCCTCCGATAAATACTTTGCTTATGGAGGGATGACTTGTCCTTTGTATATCTTCCATTGTGGCTCCCATACTGCTTTCTGCTCCGATGCCTTAAAGCTCTGACGCATTATTGGGTATCTCTCGGTTATCCCCGCAGATGGATTTGTGGTTTGGCCACCCGACGTTGCGGAAGGGATTATGCTTTCGACCTCCGATCCTTTGTCCCTCCACCGTCCGATCTTTTATTCATTAGCCATCCGCTTGTGGTCGTTGTCCATATATATATGTATGGGGACAGGTTTTTATCATTCTATTTGGACTGTTGCCGTTCTGTCTGTAGTGAACTGTCGTTATCGCGCTATCGTTCTCTCAAGCTAGCAAAGGACCCCGTTTCCAGTACCCACGTCTAGGTGGCTCAACAGTGGGAGCTTGACCTCCTTTTCTTCCATGATACATGCTGCAGTGCCAGGTAGGCTCGTATTTTCCTTTCCCCATTCCGTTTGAGCATTTGGTTGATGTTTGTTACAATTGGGTTTGTACGCGGGCATTTTGCCTTGGCCCTGTTAGTTGCAGGCCTATATAGTTGGGGATTTTTCCTTAACTATCTGTGGGGGGGCGGTTTGACCCTTAGGGTGTTTTACTCCACCGTCGTTTGTTATGCAACCCTGCGCATAGAGAATGAGGGGGTTTGGTGCAGACGGTCGTTACACTTTCTGCACCAATCCGCCCTGTGTGATGTCATGGGTAGGAATAGGTTTTTTGTGGCCTTTCCCTGTGGGGTTTGGACTGCTTGTCCTATTTTTTTTTTACCTGCATCATTTAAACCCCAGTCATTTTTTTCCATGTTGTTCCGCACAACCGGTTCGTGGCCAGTTTTGATCTCGAGTAGGGTTGGGGTATATAGCGCCGTGGCGTATTAGTTTTAACCATAGTTGCATAGACAGTAGTTTGTTTCCTAAAGATGCACCATTGAAAGGCTTGAATTTTTTTTACTGTCATTCCCGCGCAATACAATGGTTATGGCACCCCCAGTGAGTCCGAAATTTCTTCATTTTAATGTAGTTTTCATTTTCTCACAATAGTTCTATTAGTTAGGCCATTTCAACTTATATACATGCATATATTTGCTTCATTAACCAATTGCTGTCATGGTACACATAAAAGCAGTAAAACGCTGTACATTGTTATGTAAATGTTTGCAACCTAACCAGGAATGGCTTAATATTTACAATGTTATATATGGCAGGAAGAATTTGAACTCACAATGTCAAAAATGCAAAAGAAGAAGGCCCCTGTGGTTGAGGAGGATCTTGAAGTGGAATTCATTACTAAAACAAAATACATATATGAAGACACCAAGTGTATATCTGGTGTGGAGCCATAGTACCAATGGGGAGAGATTTATAGACTGATCACACGCAGAGAAGTGCCTGATATGGGCTTGGAGGAAGAAGGCATTTATGCCAACATAGAGAGATATTATCTTATGAATATTGCCACCAGACCAGATCTTTTCCCATGCTCTAAAGTAATTGGTTGGATTCTTCCCCGAGCGGATGTAACAACGATGATCCTGGAGAATGTTGAAAAACAGGGCTATGCTGCATATAGCCCAGGATATGTAGCTCTGGCCTATCACCTGCCAAAAGCGCAAATATTTCTGTCTGATAATTGGTTGAATAACATTAGAATGGACCTTGTAGAAACCCTTAAAAGAATGCTGCTATCAGGAAAGCATTTCAGAACCAGGGCTACGGGAGAGTATGATACAGCAAGCTTAAGGGCCCCTTACAGGTTCATAGCTTTAATGCTTAACAGGATCTTTCGAAGAGCTCATGGTAGGTTCTTCAAATTAGAATGGATGCCAATCATTTTTTATGTTGCAACCCAGGGGACAATTTTCAACTGGGCCAACATTGTATCAAACAGTCTCTCTGCCTGCTTGGCCTCAGCCTTGGGTGGAGTATCCCAAAAAACGTCTGAATTCTATATGAGTTCCATACTTGTTGATTGTATATTATGCAATCAGCCTTTCCCCGGCCTCAGGTGCATCTGGGACAGGGAGAGGATGCCTGTTTATGCTGCATACAAGCCACTGTGGGCACACCAATACCACAGTCATTATCAAGAAGTCTGTGAACACTTCGTCATGCCCTTATATACACTCATTTTCTTGAAGGAGTGTGATTGCATGTCAGGGGAGGTGCTACAAGTAATTGAAGATTATGCAAATTACTATCTGACTGGAGATGGCCTTTACTTAAGGATGTTTGGAGGTTCAAGAGCACCTTCCCTGCTGCCCAGATATGCCACTGACTACATCATTCACAAGGAGGAAGTGAGGCAGGTCTTCTTGGATGGAATCAGAAGCTTCTTGTTTGAGCATAAGAAGGATGCCTATCCTCCTTGGCCCTTCAAGTTAGGAAGTTACAGGTTCACTACAGTGAGGAAAGCTGATGAATTTGTAGAAGAGTTGGAAAGGTTTCATTTTGGCGAGATACCTTTCCATAGAAATGACTCCCATGGTAAAGTAGTTGAACATTGCAAAGAAAACAATGTACATTTTGAGTACACCCATCATTGGGATAGGGAAGAATCTGTCTTCTGCAATGCTTTGAATATGACAGCCTTGAGGAGGAGGTTCAAGAAGAAGATCTATACCAAAGGTGGGAAGGGAGATGAACAAGAAAAAGTTGAGGAAGAAGCCAAGAGAAGAAATGAGGAAGCCCAGAGGTTGGTACAAGAAGCTGTAGGGTGGCTGTAGGGAGAAGAAGAAGAGAAAAGAAAAGCTACGCAAGAGGCAGCTAGAAAAGCAGAGGAAGACAGAAGAAATGAAGAAGAAGAAAAGAAAAAGAAGCTTGATGAAGAACTACAGAGACAAGAAGCAGAGAGGATAAAGCTGACACAGACACAGATAGAATAGTTAGCCTCTAACATAGTTGGAGGGCAGACCCAGGACATGTAGAACCCTGAGATTCAGGACCCAGAAGTACCTACTGCCAGCACATCTGGACAATCTGTGGTTCCTACACTGAAGCTGGTCCCCATTGTATAGAAAAAAAGGGGAAGAGATCCCTGATTTCAATATTGTTTTCTATGACAAGGCAACAAAGAGGATAGTGAAGAGAACAAAAAGGAAGATTGAAACAGGAGGTCTACCCGGGAAAATGATAACGGATACACCCATTGTATTTGGAACAGACCAAGACCCTAGATTCACCATTAGAGCCGGAGCAGCACTGATTCATTCTTCTGAAGATAATGTGGACAAGATTATGACAGACTTGGAGCAATCCAAGAAGTCCTCTGCTCAATTGAAAGACACATTGAGGAAAGAAAGAGAGGAAAGCAATAGGCTAAAAAGGAAATATGAAGACATGAAAAAAGAAATGAGATATTCAAAGGATGAACTGCAGCTCCTCCAAGAAGAGAAACAAGCTAGTGAAACTGCACAAGGATGCCTGGAGAAAGTGTATAAAGAATATCAAGAGTTAAATATGGAAAAGGAATAGCTGCTGGGAAAGCTAGAAGATTTAGAGTAGCAAAAGATCATATTGGAAGCCAGTGAGATGCATGCCCAAGAAGAGGAAAAGAAGCTTCGAGAGCAGGTCACTTCTCTAACAACTACTCTAGAAGAAGCAAGAGAGCAATAGTTCAATCTACAACCCTTCAAGGAGCATGTGCTAGCCCAAAAGGCCAAGATGCTACAACTATAGGCTGCCTTAGAAGAGGAAAGGTGCAAAGTGCTGCAGGTAGATGGCCGATTGGAGGAAATCCTGGAGACCTCCTCTTATTTAGTTGATATATCTCAAGACGTCCTTGAAGTCTTGATTGCAAGAATGGAAAGGCTGGAAAGAAATGAAGAAACTCCAGCAAAACTGCCCTCAAAGGATCAACAGGTCCTCAAGCGGGATTATGAATTACTAGAATTTGCTATAAATACCGCAGAGGATTTCAATAAAGCCGTTAAAAAGACGAAAGGAGCATGCACATATTTTTTTAGAAGGCTCCTTATTACCTACAACCGGTGCCAAGTAGAGGTCGAGCAGAGGCTTGAGGTTTTCCTGGACCACAACGCATTTGTGGAGATGCTGCAGAAGAGATATCAGGAGGAGGAAGTGAAAGTACAGCATATCAAAGCCCTGGATGATCAGATCTTGAGGAGTGAAGTAGATCATTCAGCCATCAGTGTGTAGCTTTTGGAGGATCAGCTTCGGTTGAGCACAGCCAAAATTGAGGCCATAAAGAATCAGGCTGTGAATTTTGAGATCAACATTTAGTTTCTGGAACCTTGTGCCTTTGAAGGCATCGCCTCTGAAGCTGTGGCATGGAAGAAGTTTCTGGACACTCAAGTGGGACCCTCCTCATAAAAGATTGGTCACTTTTGTAATTTGTAACAATTTTGTAAAAACATTTGAGAAAAGTGAAACATTGGAGGTGAAGAGTTGGGAAGCCCAAAGGTTACTTTGGGAAGCCCAATAGTCTCGCCCTTTTTGTATAAATGTAGAAGGCTTAGAAGGAAAAAGGGGCTTTTTCCCAGTTAGACATGAAAAGCGATATTGTAAGAAGAACTACTTTTTTTTGCAATAAAGAGTAATTGTTTTCCTATTGGAGAAATATTGGTGGCACTTTCAAATGTTATGTTGTGGATGGCAGAAAGATGAACTATTTTTTTTTCCATCTTTTGTCCATTAACCGTGAGATCGTTCTAACTCTTAGAACCTATGTTCTTGTTTAAATGATTTCTGGTTTATTTTGTGGAATTACCACCATGATTAATGTATGTTGTTCATAAAACAATTGGCTATCTGATTGTTGAAATATCTTTAATCATTCATGTGTCATAGAAAGAGACATCAGCTACCTGTAATTTCTCTTTATAATGCATGCACAATACACATTACTCATAATTAAGTTATAGTTTGCTCCCCGGGGATAGATAGATAGATAGATAGTTTGTTTTATTTCATTACTGCATATGTGATTGAGATGCTCATGAGTGATAAGATGAGAGGTAAGAACCCACACATGACGTTGTGACTGCTCCTTGCATCCTTATCACCATGCATGGTTAATTAGGCATGTGCACATCATACTTAAATCAAAAAATACAAAAATACACTGTGGACCGGGCTGCAAATGGTAAAACCTTTGTTTTTGTTACTTTGACTTACGGTAGCCGGACCACAAACAGGATGGATTCCCTATACCAAACAGTCACGGGCTAGTTGGGAATGTTGACTGGGGAGAATCCCTTGCTGTTGTTGCCTGCAATTTTCCAGGCCTCAACAGGTGGATGAGAATAAACAGGTTTCTATGGATGTAAGTAGAATATGTAAATCCCTATAGGAAAGTCTAGCACAAGGTCCTAGGGAGGAGGCCCAGAAGGCGATTGTTTTTCTGAACTTAGCCTCTAGGGAAGAACTAATTTCCCTGGGGATTACTGAAAGGATATCAGTTCTGGTGGCAGCAAGAAGGATGGACACAAAGCACAACATGTTGCAGAATTCACTTAATAGGATTAACATTATTCAGCACGGGGTAGAAAAGTTCAAAAAATTGTTGCAGTCCCTTTTTCAGAAATGGTTTCCTAATTTTTGGGGTCCAGAGGGGAAGTTGATTCCTCAGATAAAATATTTCAACCCATTGTAGGAGGAAGTACTAAACCATGCAAAGTTTGAGGGTATGAATGGTGGGCTAAAGGGAAAGGTTGTCATTGATAAACTTAGCGAGGACTTTGATCTGCTAGCAACACTCATGACTATCAAATAAAATCTCCTTGTTATTGGCCATACCCCATTGATTGACCTGGATTTTATGCTAAAGGAGCTATTGGAGATGGCCACCCCTACAGATCAGCAATGGAAATATATACATAGAGTGAGCAATAATCAACCTAGAAGTCCCGCCAACAGCTGAGTTAGTTGTAGTGTATTAAAAATATGCTTGGAGTTGTCATTTTCATCAAGCGAACTCGAAAGCCCTAGATGTTGAGATTTCCCTTTTTTATTGGTCAGATGTAGCACAGTGTGCCTTCTTGAAATGTTTTATGGGCACAACGCATCTGCCACATCAGATTTTGTTAAGATTTAGGACGTACTTTTGGGGTTGATTCTCGTAATGTAACTAATTTTGATGCTTTGTTTTGAGATATGTCTCGAGGGTAAATTTCACTATAAATGTAACCTATATGGAGGAGGAAGGGTTTTACTTTCATTTTTTAAGCCTCTGTTCTTGGATTGTAGATCCGTAAACTTTCTTGGAAGTGTTAATGAAAAGTGTTTTTTTGAGTTTCTAAGATTCATCACAGTGTTCATATTCAGTTTATGTTTCTTGTTTGCGTCATTTTCATATGTGTAAATTTTGCTAATGCTTTCTAGAGAAAACCATGACCTATCTTGAGCCTACTCAGGGCTGTTGTGACATGTCTTAAGCTTGGTAGGACTAGCGTGACTGGCTAAAAGTTCCTTGGGACTATTAAGTGTCCCAAGCCTATGTATGAAGCATTAGAGGAAATTTCAACTCAAAATGGGCCTTTTAACTGTAATTCAAGTTCCATGTCATCATGTGTTATCCAATGAAATTGATTTAAATTTGAAATACTTTATAGGTTTTAAACAATTTTTAAATATAAATTTGGGGATAGGTATCATAAAAAAAAATACTTTATTTGTTCGTATTTTCGACATATCTCCCTTTATTTTTACTCAAATTTCGATCAAGAGAGCTTGTTGGATGTAGAATTAAATTTCGCATCCAACAAGTATTCACTTGGCATACTTGACAAATCCCACTACCCCAAAAAAATAAATACCTGAAAAAACATGATGATGACATCATCATGACATTTTTTCCAAGTATTTCTTTCTTTTGGGGTAGCGGAGTCTGTCAAAAGCATGCTGAGTGGGTACTCGTTGGATGCGAAATTTAACTATGCATCCAATGAGCTCTCCCTATCAAAATGAGTAAAAAAATAGGAAGATATGTCGAAAATACGAACAAAAAAGTAGTTTTTTTCTTTTCTTCCTCCAAAATTAATAAATATTATTTTATTCTTTTAACTATTATTTTATTAATTTTCCTTAGGAGGCCCATTTTGAGTTGAAATTTCCTCTAATGGTACCATGACCTAGTGTGGGTTACTAAGGATGTCATGAGGGTGTATAAATTTGTTGGCAGCATAATTGTGTATTGCTGGATTAGATCGTGATTTGTTAGTATGGATGGCAGTATGTGTGAGGTCTAGTACATTGGTCACTACCCTTTATTGGAATAGTTATGCAAATAATGAAACCATTGAATTGATTCCTATCACCCATGTGCTTTCTACCAATCTGGGAGCAAAGCTCACAGAGGTCAGAAATAATGGAACCTACTCCTTGTTGAGGATTGATGGAAAAACACAAGTAACCATTGAGTTCAAAAATGAGAGTGGTGCATGGTTCATCTGCGCATTAACACAGTTCTCATATCCACTCAACATGATGAGATAGTGACCAATGAACAATTTTTATCTAAAGGAAGTGAGAAGGTTTGATTTTTAAACAAGGGGGATATGCTTTGAATAGTAAACTATAATGACCCCCATCAGATCTTGCTGATTTTTTTGGCTTATTTGCTTATGTAATTTGGTTAAAACACTTGTCAAAAATACCACTGAGTTGTCCCAAATAGTCTTAGTTGGTTTTTGTATTCAATGTACTACTGATATGTTGATGCAGGAGAATAGGCTCAAGAGACTGAATTCATTCATGACTTCATAAGGTAAATGGAACTCTTAAGAGACCTAGGGTGTTGTACATTTGTAATTTGCTTTATTTTGTAAAAGCCGAATAAAATGGATAAGGAAACTAGATCCTTTTCCACATGTAATTGTTAGGATTGAGTTAGTTGTGATTCGTAGGGTCAGAAGAGATCAATAAGGACTACAATCCTTTATTATAGTTTTTGGAAACAGAATCCTCTTGTATTTAAATCAAGTTCAAGTTATTTTCTTAGAAGCTTAGTTAGATTACAAATCTTGTTGGCTCGTAGAACCTTAGGTTAGTTCACAGAGATTAGGAATTAGGATAGATAGGTCATAGAGGTTAGAGGATAGCTCAAAGAATCTTTAATTATCTCATAGAGCTTGAGAGGGAGAGAAATTCCACATAGCATGAATGGATGAATGTGAGGTCCACAGAAGACTGAGCAAGGAGTGAACAAGTAGAATTCTCTGTGTGTATTTGATTTTTTGGTGAATTGAATAAAGAACTTAGGATTAGAATATGCATGTGGTTTTGATGGATTTCATGTATTCAAATAGTTCTGTAGAAGTATGAATTCATCCCACATTCACTCCATATAACCCTGTATCTAAAAACTATGGCTTTGGATTGCCATATTTTCCAAATTCCAGAGAAGAATTGATCCTATTAGTGATCAATTAAGTGAATCTTTGTAGAGGGTTAAACCTTAACCATTCGCTAAAATAAAACAAGATTGTAGAGTGGGGATGGATCATGGGGAAGATCAACGGTTTATAGTGATATCGCTGGGAGAAGTTACAAGCTTTGAAAAAAAATTCATGTCTGCGATATTCTATGGAATGCACTTAATAAATTTTGGAATGCACCGTTGATTTGGTGGGGACACTGATCAAATGATCAGAAATCCATTTCAATTCCTGAAAAGGTAAGTTGTAGTAACAATAATGTTGGTCGCAAAATCGATAGATCAACGATCAAGATCAACAGCGGGAAAGAAGCATTGTGCGAATAAAAAATTATGGAAGTTTCCAAAGTTGAAAAGCTGACTTTCGATTCCCTCCTTCCGGAAATAATTATGCTACGGAAGGCAACATGCAAAAACCTAGAATTCCACTATGAAAGAAAGTTAGACAGTGCGGAAAGCTATTTAACACAGAGAGTTTGTTTCGGATCTCAAGGGTTTTGAAGTCTGTATGCAAATCAATGCCATCATATGTGTATATTGAGTATAATATTCATATCCTTATTTTTCATAGCACTAACAGTGAACAGTAAATGGAATAGAGATTCTGTTGCATAAATAACAAGTAAAATAAATGCTAAATTTCATATTCTTATTACTTCTAGTTTGCAATGACTGTAACAGCAGCTCTAAAGTGGACAAGCAAATATGAAATTACTTTAACTCTAACCTGTAGCTTCTTGTAGGACAATGATTTATGGTGTTTCTATTTCTCTTTGGTGTCTGCCCTGCCCTGCTCCTCAAAAAAACCCACATCTTCTTCTTCTTGTTATTATGTTGTAGCGCCCTTCTTCACTACCCAGAAACGTTATGTACAGTCATAACAAGAATATTACCCAACAAAGCTGTAGTAGATTCCTGTAGGTGTCAATATAGATTGCAGCTCCCTTTTTGGATGTAACAACCCTTTATATTGTCCCAGATGAACCATGTGGGTCACTATAGATGTGGAACTACAAATTGTACTAACAAACAAGACTGTATCTTCTCCAACAGAAAGAAAAACATCCTCACAAACAAGAGTGTATCATCTCCAGACGATGTCATGGCCCACGTGTGCAATCCAAACTCAGGAAACAAATGAAGAATACGGCCTCCACAAGATCAAATAGGCCCTTTTGTTACTCCTTTTTTTCAAAAACATAAAAAACATAAAAGACGAAAAATAGAATATGCATGAATCTTTAGCATCTTATATCTAGATGGGCCTGAAAATTTGTTGTATTGATAACCATGGCATGAGCCTATAATCCTAGGTATAATATAATATTGTTACTTGTTAGACTCATAGAAAGACCCCCTTGGGATAAACCTTATTATATAATATGGTATGGGGATGGCGCTAGGGAGTCCTAGTTTCTTATATTCTTATTTTAATTATTGCATAAGAATTTCTAGCTTCTAATCTATTGCTTGTCAAGGATTTTTATAACTAACATCGTAAGGAGGCTCTATGGGTAAAATATGAATATCTTTCTAATGTGGATATATGCCGACCTGTATACTAAATAATACATGTTGTTAGTGTGATAGGATATCAAGATGTTAAATTTGTCACCACCATTTTAACTTATCAATGTATTTTTAGGAGGAGTTAGAAATGGCTTCGATCACCTCATTTAATGGCTTGGAAGGTATGGGAAAATTCAATTCCTTTAGATCTCAAGAAATATCACTTGGGAGTGAGTAAATTAGTCAAAGGTGCAGTGCAATGGCCATAACATTATTATAAATCACTTGGTTCAATAATTTCATATGCCACTTGTCGTTGACTCTCTAATGACCTAATTAAATAGGAATTCTGATGCAGGAATCTATAAAAATGAATACACTTCCACCACTAAAATGGTTCATTGAACAATGCAAATACATAAATGAGCTGGAGGCTACAGATTGGCATCGCATGATTAAATGTAATACCGTATCACTCTTCTTATTCTTCTAATATCCTTGGTTACCATCTAATTGATATTTCAATTAAGAAAGTTGATTTCTCAGGTATACCACCATAGAATTTTAGCTTATATGATTTCCATAAGAAGAGAGATCATAAATCCAACCAAGAAAAAAACAATAATTAATTCTTTGAATCCATATGATAGATCTCTTAGTAAGGCAAGAAACACTAATGAGTCATATCATGCCAGTAGTTACAAATAACAGATAAAAGAGAAAATATATGATGTAGAATCATAACAGAGTCTATGGAAATAGATTAATTTAGTACAATTAATTTATCCTTATGGTATCCTTCCTTATTGACATGGGAGATTGAATTATATATAAGTAATTTGATCAAGTAACTGGTGAATCCACCTAGTTAATGTAGTAGATATCGACTACAATTAAAACTATGTTTGGATAAGACAATCATTTTCAGTTAGGGATGATGGTAAAGTGAATACATAAGGATAGATTAGATGATTTTTTTTTAATCTATATATCCATCTTTTTCTATAATCTAGATACAAGAATATTTTCATGGTTCACTAATTCATATAACTAGTGTTATAGCAATTAGAAAGGTGTCCTTTCCATCATTAACACCTACAATACTAGGTATAATATACCTATAATTTGTTTGATAAAAATCATCTAAAATACATAGGTTAATGGTTCAAATTCCTTTTATAATATTTCTAACATTTTCATATGGTTGGAATAGGTTATAGTGATAAACATTCTTAATATTTAAAAGGATATATTATGTATGTTCTTGTAGGTTTTCTCCGGGTAGGACCTTAACCAATGTATTAATGAATTATTGTCAAACGTGTAGAGAGAATGTTGATTAAATGCAACATCATATATCTATTATCCTAATTATTCTAATATACATCGTTGCCTAATTTTTATGTCAATTAAGAAAGTTGATTTGTAAGGCATAGCACCATATAAATTTTAGCTCATATGATATCCATAAGAAGAGATAACATAAATCCAACCAAGAAAAAATGGTTTGAATGGATATGATAGATCTCTTTGTAAGGAAAGAAAAGTTAATGAGTCGTATCATGATGCCAGTAGTTACAAATAGCATATCAAAGAGAAAATATCTATCTTGTGTAGAATCATAAGAGAGTCTGTAGAAATAGACTAATTTAGTAAAATTATTTTATCCTTATGGCATCCTTCCTTATTGACATGGGACCTTCAATGATATATAAGTAATTTTATCAAGTAACCGGTAAATCCACCCACATATAAATGCATGCAGTAGATACCAAGTAGAAATAATACTATGTTTGGATATTGTAATTAAACCCAACATCTAACCTAAGATGAAATTAATGACATCCCTTATGTGGTAAGATTATAAAATTGATTACTAGTGCACTTGAATACATCGAAACAAACTCACTACTGCCCCCATCCTTCTACAAATAAAAATCACAATCAATGCATTATAAGCCATGGTTATTGCATTATTTAACTTCATGCCATCCACCACAATAGACTAATATACATGGTCGATTTCATGGTATAGCACCCTCTCAACCTCCTTATTTGTATCAAGCCATTTTCCTTGTGATATCAATTCATCAAAGGATTATTAATGTAAGTATGAATATTTCGTTGATCACAACATGCTCTAGTACTAGTGCAAGATAAATGACAAATTTTCCTCCTTTGCAATTATGTCCATACTTCAAGGTACTATAAGTTACTTTATTAATTGGTGTCAATCATTTTGATTAGTTAGGGATCTGATGGTTAAGGGAATACTAGCTAAGTATAGATTAGAAGAAATTTTGGATCTATATAGCCTGTATTGTTTTCTTTGATATAGCTACAAGATTGTCATGGTTCACAAATTCATATAACAAGTGTTGTGGGAATTAGAAAAATTAAAGGTGCCCTTTCCATTGACATTAACACCTATAGTACTACGTATAATATACCTATAATTTGTTTGATAATTATAAAGAGACAGAGGGTTGACATTGTAGGTTAAAAATTATACTTAGGAGGAGATGGCCAGGGTCACATCATATTCACATGGTCTCTCAAACAAGTTATCAGATTATCATTAGGAGAATAGTTTCAATGGTATAATACAGGTCTGAAATACATAGGTTATTAATGCTGGTTCAAATTCCTTTTATATTTATAAGAATGAATATGTTTGGAAGAGGTTATAATGATAATAGTTCTTAATATTTAAAAGGATTATATAGGTTCTTGTAGGTTTCCTCCAGGACGTAGGACCTTAACCAATGTATTAATGAATTGTCAAACTTGTGGAGAGCATATAGATTATATGCATTAACATTTCCATATATTTCTTCTCATAATTACTATAATATCCCTCGTTACCTAATATATATGTCAATTAAGACTGGACATTTGTAAGGAATACAACCATAGAAATTTTATCTTATATGATCTCCATAAGAAGAGAGATCATAAATCCAACCAAGAAAAAAACAAGATAAAATTGTTTGAATATTGCATATAATCATAGATATCTTTGTAAGGCAAGAAAATAATGAGTCAAATAATGATGCTAGTTATGGTTACAAATAGCAGATTAAAGAGAAAATATATCTCTTGTGTAGAAGCATAATAGAGTTTATTCAAATAGACTAATTTAGTACAATTATTTTATCCTTATGGTATCCTTGCTTATTGATAGGGGACCTTCAATGAATATATATATATGTAATTTGATCAGGTAAACAGTAAATCCATCTACGTATAAATGCATATAGTACTAGATACCGATCAAATAAAAATAATACTATGTTTGGATATTGTAACCTCAACATCTAACCTCAGATGAAGTTACTGATGACATCCCTTATGTGGTTATAAGATTATAAAATTGATTACTAGTGCACTTGAATACATTGAAATCGTAAACTCACTTCCCCCATACTTATACAAATAAACATCACAATCAATGCATTATATGCCATGGTTATCACATTATTTAACTTCATGTCTTCCACCACAATAGGCTAATATACATGGTCAATTTCATGGTATACCCTCTCAACCTCCTTATTTGTATCAAGTAATTTTCCTTGTGAAATCAATTGATGAAAGGATTATTAATGTAAGTATGAATATTTGGTTGATAACAACCATTTTCCTTCATATGCTCCAGTACTAGTGTAAGATAAATGACAACTTTGCCTCCTTTGCAATTATGTCCATACTTCAAGGTAGTATTTGTTACTTCATTGATTGGTGTTATTCATTTTGATTGGTTAGGGATCTGATGGTTAAGGGAATACTGGTTAAGGATAGATTAGAAGAAATTTTGGATCTATATATCCTGCATCTATTTCTCTAATATAGCTACAATATTGTCATGATTCACAAATTCATATAACAAGTGTTGTAGGAATTAGACAAATTAAAGGTGTCCTTTCCATCGACATTAACACCTACATTACTAGGTATAATACACCTATAATTTGTTTGATAATTATAAAGAGATCGAGGGTTGATATTGTAGGTTAAAAATTATACTTAGGAGGAGATGTCTGGGTCAGAGCATATTCATATGGTCTCTCAAACAAGTTATTATATTACCATTAGGAGAATTGTTTCAATGGTATAATACATGTCTGAAATACATAGGTTATTAATGATAACTCAAATTCCTTTTATCTTTATAAGAAGTGCATATGGTTGGAAGAGGTTATAATGATAACAATTCTTAATATTTAAAAGGATTATATAGGTTCTTGTAGGTTTTCTCAAGGACGTAGGACCTTAACAAATGTATTAATGAATTGTCAAACTTATGGGGAGCATATAGATTATATGCATTAACAGTACCATATATTTATTCTCATAATTACTATAATATCCCTCGTTACCTAATATATATGTCAATTAAGAAAGGATATTTGTAAGGCATACCACCATATAAATTTTAGCTCATATGATCTCCATAAGAAGAGAGATCATAAATCCAGCCAAGAAAAAGACAAGATAAAATTGTTTGAATATTGCATATGGTCATATATCTCTTTGTAATGAACGAAAAAATAATGAATCAAATAATGATGCCATATATAGTTACAAATATCAGATCAAAGAGAAAATATATATCCTTTGTAGAATCATAAGAGAGTCTATGCAAATAGAATAATTTAGTACAGTTATTTTTTCCTTATGGTATCTTTGCTTATTGAGAGAGGACCTTCAGTGAATATATATAAGTAAATTGATCAAGTAAGCGGTAAATCTGCCTACATATAAATGAATGTTGTACTAGATACTGATCGAGTAAAAATTATACTATGTTTAGATATTGTACCCTCAACATCTAACCTCGGATGAAGTTAATGATCACATCCTTATGTGGTTATAAGCTTATAAACTTGATTACTAGTGTACTTGAATACATTGAAATTACAAATTCACTACTCCCATCCTTCTACAAATAAGAATCACAATCAATGCATTACAATCCATGGTTATTACATTATTTAACTTCATGTCATCCACCGCAATAGGCTAATATACATGGTCGATTTTATGGTATACCCTCTCAACCTCCTTATTTGTATCAATTCATTTTCCTTGTGAAATCAATTCACTATAGGATTATTGATGTAAGTATGAATATTTGGTTGATCACAACCATTTTCCTTCATATGCTCCAGTACTAGCACAAGATAAATGACAACTTTGCCTCCTTTGCAATTATGTCCATACTTCAAGGTAGTATATGTTACTTCATTGATTGGTGTCAATCATTTTGATCAATTAGGGATTTTATGGTTAAGGGAATACTAGTTAAGGATAGATTAGAATAAATTTTGGATCTATATAGCATGCATATTTTTCCCTGATCTAGATACAAGATTTTCATGGTTCACAAATTCATATAACAAGTGTTTTAGGAATTAGACAAGTTAAAGGTGTCCTTTCCATTGACATTAACACCTACATTACTAGGTATAATATACCTATAATTTCTTTGATAATTATAAAGAGATGGAGGGTTGACATTGTAGGTTAAAATTATACTTAGGAGGAGATGGTTGGGGTGACATCATATTCATATGGTCCATGAAACAAGTTATCAGATTATCATTAGGAGAATAGTTTCAATGATATAATACAGGTCTGAAATACATAGGTTATTAATGCCGGTTCAAATTCCTTTTATCTTTATAATTATTGCATATGGTTGGAAGAGGTTATAATGATAAAAATTCCAAATATTTAAAAGGATTATATAGGTCGTTCTTGTATGTTTTCTCTAGGTGGGACCTTAACCAATGTATTAATGAATTGTCAAACTTATGGGGAGGATATAGATTATATGCATTAACACCGTATATTTCTTCTCATAATTACTCTAATATCCGTAGGTATGAATGCAATAGATATTATTGGGTGTTATAATGTCTAAATTAATCCACCTATTCTTTAATTATCAACCGGGTTTGGTAAGCTTAGAGTTGACACAAAATATATGTGAAGGTTGAGAGTGTCATGTAAATATTTTGACAAACAAAAGATTGAAAGATCTTTCAAAATGAAAAACTGAGTCAAACTTCCTAAAACTACAATTAAGGTAACTAAACTGAGATAAAAGATTAACTGAACAAATAATCTATCTTATAACTTTGGACTGAAAAAGATATAATCAGCAACTTACTTATTCAAACGAAAAACTAAAGTGCAAGGAAGACTTAACTTATAAGCAACTAGAAAACTTAATAGATAAAACTTAATAAGGAAAAAATAAAAAGAAGTAGAAAACTTAATAAAGAAAACTTAAATAAAAGAAGCAAGTAGAAAACTTAATAAAGAAATGTCTTTAGGTTCTGTCCTACAAGTTCTTTCAACAATAACACAATCATAAAAATACTACCTAAAAACATACTAAGGAAAACACTAAATCTCGCATGCAAACAAATAAATCAGCTTAAAAGGAATAAACACAAAACCATACAACAATAAAACAAAATCAGAAATTAAACTTAAGAGTAACTTAAACTACATTCAAAGTAAAATAAGTAAGGAAAATGATAAAACTTTCATAAATAATTTAAAACAACTAAACTTTAACTTAAAATGTTAAACAAAACTATTATTTAACTATTACATACAAAGCATAATTCAAAAATGAGAAAAACATAACTCAAAACAATCTTAAAATAGATTAAAAAACACTAAAAATAGAACTAAGGGTTGAATGAAAGATTGAACTGTGGGTCTGAAAGGGTGGCTAAATAACAGGCTGAACTGGCTGTCCAAATGATAGCCTGCATAGTTAAAAAGGTAAAAACTAACCTAAATGAACTTGAATCTTTAGCTGAAGCAATGCAGATGTAATTCTAATGCATTGGAACAGTAAATAAACCTATTTAGAAGCAAATTAACCTTAAACTAATTTATGAACAAAAGGATTCATTTGCATATTAAACTAATAAATAAACTGGAAATTAACTTGCATAAATCCAAAATAGGAAAGGAAATAACATAATTGAATCTATTCTAAATTCATGAAAACAACTAATTCTATATTCTTGAAAACAAAGACTGAAAGTATTGTTGGAAATGAAAATAACTTGGAAACAAAATGACTAAAAGCAAATAACCGAAAGAAAGCTATGTGCACATCTAACTAATTATCTTTGAAATAAAACTACGTTAATGTGTTACAGAAAACAAATAAGATAATGATTTACTATAATCTAATGGAAACAAACTAGAAATTAAACTACACTATCTAAAACAGAAAAGAAACTAAGCTAAACAAATAAAACGAACCTTTGGTTGACGCGGGACCCTCTTAGCAATTAGAGGTGATGCTTGGATAACTTCCACTTAAACGCAATCTTCAACAACAATGCATGCAGCTCTTTATTCAAATAGTGGAACATAAATACAAAGGTCAATAGTAGATTACAACAAGAACTCTTCTTCTAACTCTGCTAACTGACTGATTTTCTAGCTCTACCTGAGCTCTCTCTTAGAGGCTGCTATATATAATGCTTTACAGAGATGCGCAAGTTGACCCTTTAGTGGACGATTGCTCTCTAATTTTAGTCAATTATAATGGCGTTTAACTGATCATAGGCCAATGCATAAGTGTTGTAATCTCACAGATCACATAAGGTTACCAATAATACATACTAAAACATACATAAATATAACAGAGAGACAAGAGACAAGAACAGATAGGAGTAAAACAGATTATATTATTATAGTGAGTTCATACAAGGCAGAGAACTGAACTGAGTTCTCGTTTGGCTCAACAGCCTAATATATACAATTTACAAACAGTTACAAAATAACTACTTGTCGGTTCGGTGAACTGATGCGACTTTTAGTTAGCCGACCTAATCTTCTGGTTTAGTAGGTTGACCGACTTAGTCGGCTGATCGACTAAGTTGGCTTATCGACTTAGTCGATTAATTGACTAAGTCCGTCTTTGTTCAAGTCGACTTTGTCAACTTACTCCTTCTACATCTCCCCCACGAACAAAACGTTTCTTCTTCCCGAAGAAACAGGGAGGTAGAAAATAGGTTTGTTGGATCCTTCAAAATTCTATTGTGGCGGACTGTGCAGACAGATGGTTGGCCTTCTCTGTACACAGACCTCAACAATCGTTGGAGCTGTGATGGAAAGGTGATGTTGGAAATCTATCCAACTCTGCAAAGATTTCTGCATGTCAATGGTTAATGTAGTTAAGCTCGATAGAACGGACATCTTCTCCGATATGGTGACTTCTTCTATCCTTTCCATGTTTGGGCCTAGGAACTGGTTTTGCTCTTCTGCTGCGTCGATGAGTCATTTCATCTGTGGGTAGATGATGTCTACTTTCTCTAAGTTGGGAAGAGCTTGTTGCACCCACTGATGTACTTCCCATTCCAATTTCTATAGTTTGTGGGTTTCCAGCACTATCTGTTCTTCTATGGTCAGTCTGAGTGCTACCTCTGTGGTCTTCCTGCTCTCCAAAGCATGAATGCCTTAACGATTCTATCGTTTTTTTTGGTAGACCTGCCCATAGTAATTAGGCCAGTCTCTTAAGACTTCTTCAGTGACGATAGACTCCTCCATATGGTCCTGTGGCACTTTGTATGCCTCTGAGAATGCAGTGTGCTGTGCCAGGAGAAGTCTTGATGTTTCCTCTTTCTGTTCCTCCTTGGTTTCCTGGAGGCGTGCCTGGATGGCTGACACCATGCTCTCAAATAGATGGTATTCTATTTCAAGTGGTCTATCTGTGTCGACTTCGATAGGGCTTGGGATGACGGACTGAGCTAACGTCCTGCATTTTTCAAGAAACTCGACCTGTTCTGCATTTGTGTCCGTGAGTTGTTTGGTTCTTCGCTCAGTCCTTGTCTTTGCTTCTCTAGCCAGGGTTTTGAGGAGTTGGATGACCTATGCGTTGGTCAAGGAGTTCACATCTCTTAAGCTAATCCAAATTCTGGGAGTCTTACCATGATGCTCCTTCTTCTTCTTGTGCTTGCATGCTTTTGTCTCCTGTGTGCCTGCAACATCTGAGGGGGGGCATGTGGTTTGCGAGGTAGAAGTTGATGGTTTTTCTGGTTGGGGAGGTGGTATGACCACTTCCGACTACGTGGATGTAGTTGGGTGTGGTAGATCTATCTGTGAATCAGGGGGTGGTGGGGGTGGTGATCTCGGTGGTGATGTGTTAACACCCAAAAAGGGTTCACTACCTCATCTACCCCATTACATGGCTCATTTGTCCATTTTCCCACCATATTTCCATCAAAAACCCATAAAACCATGTAAAAAGCCTCCAAAAGGCTTAAAATGCCTCCAAAAGGCCATAAAACCCTCCTTTCCTCTTAAAAATATCCAAAATTCCTCCAAAAAAGCAAAAAGATCCAAAAAGGAAGAAAAAATATAAAATAATGAGGAAAATATGGAAAAAACCCTAAACAGCTAAAACCCTAACCCTAAAACCGCATGGTTTCCAACTATAAATAAGTGATGGAGACCCCTTATTTCATATCCACAATCACAAGTATCCTGCCTCTGCCAAAATTGCTCGTGAAACCCTAGCTCACCATTGAGCTACTTTCACCATTAAGAGCCCCTTTTGGCCCATTTCCGCCATTGGAGAAAGAGAAGAAGCAGCTTGAAGCTTGGAGCCACCGACTCGGATCACCGCAAAGGGCTTCACCAACCTTCACATTGGAGGTCAGATCAATAAAAAATCATTATTTACTTTTTACTGTTTTGCTTCATGAACATGTTTAGATTTAGTTTTTATTTTCAGTTATAGTTTTTTGTTCATATATCATTGAACTGCTACTAAGGAATCCGTTGTCCTTAGTAGGTGCTCATTCGCACAAGCTAGGGGTAAGAACCTAGCAAAAGTTTTGGCGACTCCGCTGGTTTTTTATTTTATTTCCCATTTTGTACTTTCGGCTGTCGCTTTCGGCCACCATAAACCACAGTTTTTCCCTCCACAGTCGCGTCCCGACCGCGGCTTTCAGGCCCTTACCCGCGTTCCAACTGCGCTTTTCCAGCCCTTAGCTGTGACCCGACCACGCCTTTCGTTTCCTTTCCTGTGGCTCAACTGCGCCTATTTCATTTAAACCCACTGTCCGACCGCCGCTATTGTCCAGAAAGCCGCGACCCGCGCGTGCCTGTTTTCTCTAAACCCGCGGTCCGACCGCGCAATTTCGCCCCATACCCACGAACTGACTTTTTCACTTGTTTCTGCTTTCTGAGCCCAGCCCCTTTGCTACCATATGTTCTGCACCTACACAGCCATCTATTCTACCTGCAGTCCTACAGCCTATTTTGCTCATATTATTTTTGTTACCGTTTTTACAGCATTGTTTATTCAAAAAAAAAAATTGCATGGTAAAATTTTTTCATTCAGTATTATTGTTATTTAGGAAGTTTCCCTGGCACTTCTCTTCTGGGTTCATAACCTCACAAGCACACAATCTGTCACCTAATTCAAGTGAGACTTAAAAATTACTTAACTCAACCAACATTCTAACCCCATTTGGGGAACACAAAAGAATTTTTGTAGTTAGGTAGGATCCGGGGGATAGGCTTCCAATAACACCCCTCGGTTACTTGCACTTGAGACATAGTTGTTGTCCATTAGGGAACCAAAATCCCCTAGTATTTTTTGACATGGTCACAACCAGATTACCAGAAGGCCTCTCCCTTAGGAGGGTTGAAGTCGTGAGATTGGTTCCGGAGGTCTGAGTGGAATGCCGAACTCCATTCAGTAACTGAAGGGCTACCTTTCGCAGTTCTCGGGATATCCCTGTATAGGGAATATTGCGGTTAAAGGACCAAGAGGCAGATTTACCTTTCTGGACGTGTCATGAATGGGGTATCTTAGTGGCCATTCTTCTAGGATTTGACTACCCGGTGTCCCTCCCGGTAGGGGGATACCTTAGCCACTTGACTTTCCTATTCATATTGTCTGACTTGGATTTCATCACCTTGCAGAGGATATGTCTAGTTGAGTCATATTACTTTTAGTTAGGTGTTTGTATGATCCCTTGCCTCCTTTTGGTCTAGTGAGTTCACCTTTTTTTATTTTTTAGGAAACCTGCTGCTTTTTGGTATTCTGACCATTTCTGTTGACACTCTGCCTATTGTAGCACGCTGTTATAGTGGGTGTTTTGAGTTGGTTGTTGGCCTGAGTGCCCTATTTTTGGAGCTCTCCTTCTGCACACTCAGTTGCATTAGGGTTTTTGAGCTATTTTATAGTTACCTCAACCCACAGAGATTTGACATCATTTGTCACCATTGAGTCCCCGAGACATTCTCGGCGCCTCAGAGGTGAGCCCCCACAGCACGTTTCACTTGACACCACTCGTCATAGACATAGATCATCATCACTTGATACCACTTTTCATAGATCTCGAGCCTTATCACTTGACTCCACTCGTCAGTGGCATAGGACTCCGTCACCAGATACTGACGCCCCTTATTTTACCTCTGATTCTGAGCCAGAATTCGAGAACCCCCTTTACACTACCCTTGCTAGCCCCATGGCTGGCGTGAATCCCACTCCCATCTTGGTAGGAACCGTTGGTGGCACATCCACCACGATACCCGTTACCACACCTACTTTGGATATGCCCTCCACGGGGACACCCTCTACTGTTCCCCTCATGGCGCCGATTCCCGCAGCGGGAATACCTATTCCCACTCCATTAGTGGCTCATACTACCCATGGTGGTGTAGGACCATCCCATACCACCTTAGTCCCCCCACTTTGGGGAAACCTCCCTCACATTACCCCTCCACTTGGGGGCATTGGCCCTAACCTGATCCAACCCACTACTGGGTCACATCCACCTTCTAGTTTTCCATTCATGGCTAGCCTCAACCTACCTGATCTAGCTAGATTGACGAATGACCCCATCCGACACGACACTGCGTGGCCTCACATGCCCACCAAGCTCCCCTCTGATATCCCTAAGTTCGAGGGCAAGGCAGGTGAGTACCCACAAAACCATATCATGTCTTTTCATCTATGGTGTTCCTCCAACTCCATAGTAGATGACTCTGTTCGCCTCCGTTTATTACAGCGCACTTTCACTGGCACTGCTGCCAAGTGGTATATCGAGCAACCCCATGGAACCCATGCCACCTTTACTTCCCTCGCCTCGACATTCCTACAGTTCTTCCAGTTACCTATCCGCTACGACGCAGGCGTTGAGATCCTACTATCATGTAGACAAAACACGGCTACCCACATCACGGACCAAATCCATGAATGGCGTCGACGCCGTAGTTTATGCAAGATCAAGCTAGACGACCGACTCTTCCTAGACTGGTTCCTCAAATCTCTCCTTCCTATCATTGCTAAGGATGTAGCATCCGAACGACCCCAGTCTAAAGAAGAGGCCATCCTTAAGGCCCAGCAATTCGATCTCATTTACGCCCAGTCAGGTTATCTCTATACCATTATACCTGACGCCCCTCGCAACAATTCCTCCCAGCAGGATACGCCGGGGGCATCCCACACTGCCGACGGCATCATTGGCCGTGTCTCTTCGCAGCCTCAACCATTTTCCATAGCCCGTCCTACCCCTGGCCTTGACCCTTCGCGGGCTACTTCACAATATACTCCCATGACACATCACCACCATACCCATGGACCCTCATGTCCACCGCAGTGCTTCGGTCATATGACTCCTGCTTACGCCCCCCCTGTCGCACCTCAGCCCTACTATCACCAGCGGGCTACACCAGCTCCTGCGCCGTCACAAACACAACCTCATTATTACCCGCCACAGGCAGCCCATGCGACAAACCCACAACCTGCTCCACAGCACTATCATCAACCCCCTCAGGTTGCTGTACCTGTGCAACCCCCACCTACATATCAACCACCACAGCCTGCCCCAGCCCCTGCGCAACCGCAGAATCCACCTGCTGTCCAAGGGCAAGTTTACGCTCAACAAAACCCACCACAAAATCAGAACAACCAACGCAACCAGGGCCAACAAAACCGTGGCAGAGGCCACAATCGTGGGAACAACCAACCAACCGAGCAAGTTGGTCAACACCCTAATCCCCCCGCTAATAATAATGTGCCCCCTGCTAACCAAAACCCTGATCGCCCGCCCAAGCAGGCTAAAAACCCCAATTTGTGCACAAACTATCCTTGTTCTGTTTGCGGGGTCTATGGCCACTACACACATTTTTTTCCACATATGGAGCAAGTTCGACAACTTTTGGCTGCTGATGCACAACGCCAAGGGCAGGCGGCTCCTCAAGCACCACCAAACCCCCCGCAACCCCAGCAACCACCATTGGTGCTGCAAAACCCCTTACCAAACCAAGGCGTAGTGAACATCGAACCATTGGCTCCCCCTCAAGCTAACACGCCCATCCAACAACAAATCACTTACGCTGCTCCTGATCAGCCCATGTTTGACTCAGGTACCCACTATTTGTTGATGATGTCCTCTGATGAGTTCAACCTCCAGACCCGGCGGAACCAATATGGCTCTACCTCTGAAGCCACTCCCGTCGATCAACCCACTAACGCTCATCCCACTGATCAAGCATTACGTATACCTCCACCTCCACTACATGGCGCCCCCAGATCACCTCGTTTCCCACTGCGCCGTATCGACAACAACCCCAATGTGCGGGCTGCGTCAAACTACAAAATTGTCGATGACTTATCCCAATCCCCCGCAGCCATGTCTGCATTAGAAGTCTTAAAAAACTGCCCTTCACAGTGCAAGATTTTACTCTCAGCCATTGGAGCTATCGATCTGAATGATTCGCAATTAATGGCATTTGATTTAGACCAATCCGAACCTCGCCTGCCTTCCACTTTGGCATTCCAAGTTTCTGTTTCCATTTGGAATTTTGTCATCCATCGATGCATTATTGATGAAGGTGCCTCTACATGTGTTATGCCCACCTCCATCTGGCAGAAAATGGGATCACCCCCCCTCCAGCAATCTTCCACTACGTTGCGAGCCTACGACGGCCGTTCAGCTCAACCACAAGGCCTATTAACTAACGTCCCCATCCAGCTGGATGGCAAAATCGTCCTCATAAACATCGAGGTTATCAATGCACAGCTAGATTACAACCTTTTACTTGGCCGAAGCTACATGTACGCCATGCAGGCAGTTGCTTCTACTGTGTTCCATACCCTGATGTTCCCCCATGAGGGACTCATGGTCAAGGTTGACCAACTCACTTACCATGATCCCAATGCCCCCGCAACACCTGAAAATGTTTTCCCCATGGTTGAACAACCTGTTTCAGGTGCCACCACCTCATTCGTTTCTTCTACGGGGCCCGGAGTTTACTCAGACACACCAATGACCTCGACCTTCCCGTATATTCCACCCCCGTCACCTACCACTGAAGTGTCCAACCTATGTACCCTGTCCCATAACACATGAACTCCTCATAATCAAATGCCTTTGTTGCCTAAACCCCCTTTGGTACCTAGTCACATTGGTGCTACATCCATCCATACCATTCCGTTCCTCTTTCCTCCCTTAGGAGTGGTTAGCGCTCCAGTCATGGCTACCCTAAGCCTCCCGGGCTTAACATTAGGATTACCCGTTTGGTATCTTTCGCCTCCCGTTCCCTTTCCGACACCAAATGTCATCCTGCAACTGGTACAACCAATTGTCACTACTAGTCAACCACCTCCTGGTATCGCTACCCCGTCGTCTTCCAAGAACCCCCCCCCTCCTCTTACAAAACCCACTGGGGGCAGAGGCCCCCAACCTTACACTACTGTCCCACCTCCTAAGACATTCAAAAACCCCGCTGTATTTCGTGCTCCTTCCAAATGCGCGTTATGCGACGATTTGGGACATGCGACTCACCTTTGTCCTCAGTTACCGGCATTACAGAAATACATGCAAATGCTTGACGACGACCCCACTATCCCGGTTGTCCATCTAGATTCAACCCCTAAGCCTCGTGACAAATACCTACGCACTAATCACTCCTGTGCCCTATGCAATTTTTACGGGCATTACTCCCATCACTGTCCTGACCTCCCCGAGTACAGAATAGCTCTCTTTGAGATGAACAACCCGGATCTTGAGACGACACCCCCCACCATTCAGGAAATCCATTCCCCGGTCTCTTCCCCTTCTGGAGAGGTCAATACCACTCTCTTTGAGATGAACAATCTGGATCTTGAGATGTCACCCCTCACCATTAAGGAAATCCATTTCCCGGTCTCTCCCCCTTCCGGAGAGGTCCATACCACTCTCTTTGAGATGAACCAGCTGGATCTTGAAACAGCACCACTCACCATTGAGGAAATCCATCCCCCGGTCTATTCATCTTCCGAAGAGGTTAATACCATATATATGATCTCTTCCGTCACTACTCCCTCGTCAACCGACTTGACGACACAGACATTCCATACTGATGAAGAGATCCTCGAGGCTCTCACTGCCCCAGATTATCCCTGGGATGACATGCACCACTGTTCCTACTTCCTCCCAGATGAACCTTCCTCTAACACTGCTCCTCAATTTGTAATTGAATCCAAAGACTTCCTTCCCCCCAAGATCGATTGGTTCAAGGACCCTATTCCTGCTCCTGACGCCTTCGAAGAGGGTAACATGGCCAACATCTCACTGGTCATCCAAATTGATATCGCTGCCTCCGGAGGCACCCCCGAACCCATCGCTTTAGGAGCATCTTGCACTGAGCAGGAGATTGAGGAATACAAAACACTCTTCAAAGAATTTCATGATGTCTTTTCCTGGTCCTATACCAAAATGCGTGGTCTTGACCCTGCCATTATAGAGTACCACATTGACACATGGACTGATGTACCCCCCGTTCGTCAGAAACAGCGTCCCATTCATCCCTCAAAGCTCCCAGCTATCAAAACAGAGATTGAGAAACTTCACACGGCAGGATTCATTTATCCTATTGCCTATACCACCTGGGTTTCAAACCCTGTTCCTGTCAATAAAAAACAAGGCACCCTTAGAGTATGCACTGACTTCCGAGACTTAAACCGCGCCTGTCCCAAAGACAATTTCCCTACGCCGTTTATTGACCAACTCATTGATGCATGTGCGGGGTATGAAGTCCTCTCGTTCATGGACGGTTTTTCTGGATACAATCAGATCCAAATGCAAAAGGAAGACCAGTACAAAACCGCTTTTACTACCCCATGGGGCACCTTTGACTATCGCGTCATGCCTTTTGGCCTAAAAAATGCTGGTGCCACATTCCAGTGGGCCATGACCTATTTCTTTCATGATTTGGTCCATATCCTACTTGTCTACCTTGATGACCTTACAGCTCGTTCCCGAAAACGATCAGACCACCTTAATGACCTTCGGCAAGTTTTTCTGCGTTGTTGCAAATATCAGATCCGCTTGAACCCACACAAGTGCATCTTTTTCATTCTGGTAGGCCGATTGTTAGGTTTCATTATTTCCCAGAAAGGAATTACTGTTGATCCCCTGAAAGTCCAAGCCATCTTAGACCTTCCCTCTCCTCGAACGCTCCGGCAACTCCAAAGTCTGCAAGGGCGATCCAATTTTCTTCGATGCTTCGTTCCTGATTTCACCACCACCATTCACGGTTTCTTGCGTTTGCTCCATACCCACATACCCTTCGTCTAGGACGAGCAAGCAGAAGCTGCATTCGAATCCCTCAAGAAAGCTCTCACACAAGCCCCCTTGATCTCCCCCCCGGATTTCTCTCAGGAATTCATCCTCTATGTCTCGGCATCCGAGCATGCTGTGTCCGGAGTCTTGGTTCAAAAAGACACCTCACGCCAAGAGCACGTCATTTACTATGTCAGTTAGACCTTGTCCGGACCACCCCTACGTTACCCATATGAGGAGAAACTAGCCCTAGCAGTGGTCTTTTCCGCCCAAAAGTTGCGACACTACATTTTACTTAGTCATACCACAGTTGTCGCCGACTCTAACCCCATGGTATATCTCTTAAACCGGCGTCTCCTGCAAGGTCGTGTGGCTAAATGGGTCATTATCCTCCAGGAATATGACCTCATGTTCCGAACACCTAAGAGCACTAAAGCCCTTGCGCTTGCCCAGCTCATCACCAATCTCCCTTCCTTCATCCCGGCCCCACCTATCTCCGAGGAGTTACCCAATAATCACTTTTTTACTATCTCGTCCGAGGACCCGTGGTACGGTGATATCTTGTTATACCCGCGCACGCAGAAGTTCCGACCCACTGTCACTCGTAATGGACGTCGTCGTATCCATCACCAGGCCTCTCGCTACCTACTCATAGGAGATGTCCTTTACCGACGAGGAGTCGACACAATTCTTCGTCATTGCCTTACACACGAGGAAGCTGAACAGGTCCTTAATGATTTCCATAGCGGTGCCTGTGGCGGCCATTTCTCAGGAATGGCAACTGCCCAAAAGGTCATCCGCGCCGGATACTTCTGGCCCACACTTTTCATCGACTGCATCACTGCGGTCAAGCATTGCCATAACTGCCAAATTTTTTCCCCCAAGGCCCGAACACCACCTGCTCCATTACACCCAGTCGTCACCGTTGGTCCCTTTTGCAAATGGGCCATCGACTTCATGGAGTGTAGACCCCCATCTGCTAACGGCCATAAGTACATCATTGTCGCCGTTGATTACTTCACCAAATGGGCGGAAGCCATGCCCACCTTCAACTGTACCGCTGAAACTGCTGCTCGTTTCTTTTTCAACCATGTTATCACTAGATTCAGGGTCCCCAAACAGTTAGTCTCAGACCATGGAACACACTTTGAAGATTCCGTTTGGCGCGAATTATCCACCTTCCTCAAATTCCAACACCAGTTTTCCTTGGCTTACTACCCTCAAGGGAACGGTCAAGTCGAAGCTATTAACAAAATCCTCAAAACCATACTTCAACGCACTGTTGATCAACATAAGTCCAATTGGCACCATATGCTATTCCCTGCCTTATGGGCTTACCGTACCTCCACCAAGACCGCCACCGGTTTTACCCCATTTCATTTAGTTCACAGTGTCGAGTCTGTCCTCCCCATCGAGTGTCAAATACCTGCTTTACACATCGCCGTTGAGCTTCTCCCTGATACCTCCCCCCTTGAGCACCGTCTGCTATCCCTCGAACAAGCCGATGAAGATCATCGTGCCATTCTCCAGAACATCGAGGCTGCCAAAATCCGCTCCCAAGCTAGTTATGACAAACATGTTCACCCTCGAACTTTCCACGAAGGGGACCTCGTCCTCGCCTATGACCAAGCCAATGACAAAAAAGGTAAAGGAAAGTTCGAATCCATGTGGTAAGGCCCTTACATTGTGCATACTTGCCTAGGTAAGGGGGCATACGTTTTAGCCAACTCTGAAGGCCACCATTTATGCAACCCTCATAATGGGTTGTACCTTAAACATTTTTACCCATAACTGAAGCCGCGACCTCATTGGTCCGCATTCTAAAGTTTTCTCTCCCTTTTTTACCATAATCTCACATTCATCGTCTTTGCATGACCACAGATGGACCATCTTCCACCTCGTTACATTGGCTTCGCTGATGGGGCAAGCCACTGGTCTCCCAACTTGGCTTCTGCAGCATGGGTCTTATACTCCTCTTCCAACGAACTGATTCACCTTGACGGAATATGTATAGGCGCTGCTACCAATAACCAGCCAGAATATGATGCTGTGACTGGTCTCCTGACTGCTGCCCTCCAGATGGGTATATGTCACCTACATGTGTTCTTGGACTCCCAGCTACTTGTCTCCCAGCTCAACAACTGCTACTAGGTGCGTGATCCTTTCCTATTTAGAAAATTCCTGCGTACAAAACAACTTAGCCGATAGTTTGAATCCATCACATTCACACATGTCCCAAGAGCTCAAAATAGTGTCGCAGATCAAATGGCCAATAACATCCTAGATTGGCATATCAATCACACCATATAAATATCTCCATCATGCATCATAGCATCTCATCCAACTATATCAAAAATCCAAAAATACTGCATTGCATCAACATTTACATCCATGAACATAAACCATAAAAACACATTTGCATCCATAGGGGCATCCACGTGCCCAACATCCTAGACTACTTGCATCCACGTGCAACACATACATACAAACACATCATCAAGCACATCCACGTGCGTACAAATGGTCAAACATCATAAACAAAAAGTGCATCCATGTGCATAAATATATATATATATCAAAAATATACATGAGCTATACATGTCCTGAGTACCCCTCTACTCAGCTATACAAAAAATGTATGTACAATCCTAAAGCCTCATAAGGTACAGGCCGTAGCTACAAAAAATAGGGGGGAGTCCCCTGCAGCCCCTAATGGGAGTAGTACCCGGCATCATTGTCAGTATCTGCCGCCTCTGACTCCTCCTCCGGCAAGTCAACATCCCGTCTGGGCCCCTGTTCCCGTGCCCTGTCCGCCAATAGGGCCACCCGGATCGCGATCGCTCTAAAATCCCGGGGCACCCCCAAACAATCCTGGACCACAGCTGGATCCAGGTCCCGCCATCCCACGTCAGTCACTCCCTCCAGTAACCGATCCACCAGCACCTGTACGGACTCCAGTGTCCCCTCTGCATCTGGACGACCCACGTCCCCCCGCCCTAGAAAAGCTGGAATGGCCATAGTCCCTCTGCGTGCCACATGTCCTGGCGGTGGCCTCGGACCCACATCTGCAAAACACCAATTTGTCAGTTACCATATATCAACAATATATCATAAAACTAAAACTAGACAATGCAATCAAAGAATACATACCATCTGGCCCCCATGCCTGTCCTGGTGGCTGTGGAGCATCCGGATCTCCTGTGAAGTCCAGATCCCTGTATGGATAGTCCTCCAGCGTCAGTGGTAGCTGGAGCCACTGCAAGTATAGCTCCTGCGTGAAATATCGCCCTACATCCCTGCCACCATGGCGGCGCATCATCTCTCCCCACCGCACCATCCGAGGCTCCCTCAAGCCTCCTGCTCTGACCGGCACCCACGGCCACAGTGTGGGGACCCTCTCCATGAAGAAGGCACACAAAAATGAACCATAACAAAATCCCCTACCAGACTCCTTCGCTGCGGTCAGTTGTCGCTGCATGCAGGTCAGGAACATCTGGCCCCACGCAAAGTAGGTCCCGGCCAGTACACGCTCCATGAGCTGCATCTGACTCCCAGACACCTTCTCAGGTGACTGGGACCCCAAAATACGAACCACACACGCCGCCATCGCTTGTACTGCTGGCTCCCGCAGATCCCTCACCAAGAGTGCATTCCGATGCACCCGAGCCTCCGGCTGACAGAACCGCTCCACCATATCATCCATATCCAGGTCTGCAGACACCCTTGGCTGAGTATCTGCTACCCTCCCCAGGCAGGGCAACCCCGTTAAGAAATAAACATCAGTGAGGGTGAGGTCCACCCTCTCTCCCTGCACCCGAAATGCCAGTGCGTCTGGATCCCAGAATCCGACCAACCAGTTCAGCAGCAATCCTGCCGACCGCATAATAGGAACCTCTGTGAACTTCAGCAGTCCGAAGAGTCCTAGCAGTGACCGCACTCAGCGATCCTCTCAAACCACTGTCACTATCTCGTCTGGGAACTCTCACTCCCTCCATGGCACCTGTGGCATCCTGTCAATCACACAACGAAGTCTCATCAGGCTCACGTCAAAATAATGGACCTTCCCATCGATCCAAACAAAAAACAGAACAGCCCGGTCCCCGACCGTGGCTGACAAGCCTACAGCCACGGTCTCCGACCGCGGCTGTTAGGCCTACAGTCGTGGTCTCCGACCGTGGCTTTCAGGCCTGTAGCCGCAGTCCTCGACCGCGGCTGTTAGGCCTACAGCCGCGGTCTCAGACCGCGGCTGTCCCGGTCTGAACCCGCGGTCTGCGACCGCGGTTTAGATGCCCTAACCTGCGGTCCACCCACATGGACCGTACAAAAAACCCCTAGGAACCACTACCCGCCCCCCAACCCCAAAAACAATGCAGGTATGAGTTTGACGGCCTACTTGTCTCTCCCGAATCTACAGTCGGTCGGTCGGATCGTCCAGTAATGACACATCAGCTCTGGTCCACTATGCTCACAAGTCAACATCCACTAGTCAAATGACACATGTCATGTTGGGCCCATTTACTATTTATAGTCTGTTGACTTTTCTCTCGTTTAGCCATTCTGAACCCATACGGAGTCCGTTTTTCGCACCGTTTCCACCATTAGAATCAGCACGACAAGACCATCCCGATGGTCACCTCATTGCATTATTTTCTCTATGTCATTTTTTACCCATTTTTCAGACACCGTTAGACGTCTCGGTTTACGCGCCACTTCGACCGTTCTCCGTTTTTCACACTTTTTATATCGCCGGATTCATTTTTCTGAGCTCGTGATGATGCTTGAGATCATTTCTCGCTCTCACTTGGGACAATTTCAACATTGCGTCCCTACACCTTGCTGCATCGATTTGCGTGCCACATCGGCCGTCATCAGAGTATTTCACACTTTTTACATGAGCCATCCACTCCTGTCATACTGCAAATGTTTCATTATTTTGCCACCATTCATTCACCCCGCAAGGAGGCCTATCAGTGTTCCCCCCGACCTCAGTCTTGGTCATCATAAATATTCTTTGATTGAACACTTCCTCCTTGCCTGGCCATTAATTCAGAGTCTTCTTATTTGCTTTCAGACTCCTTAAAATTGAAAGCAACCATGAGCATGCACTATCCTAGGCTCGTAAAATCCACACGACAGTACCATTCTATTACTTCAGAGTCTTCTTATTTTTCTTTCAGACTCCTTAAAATTGAAATAAACCACGAGCATGCACTATCCTGGGCTCGTAAAATCCACACGACAGTATCATTCCATTACTTCAGAGTCTTCTTATTGCTTTCAGACTCCTTAAAATTGAAAGCGGCCACAAGCATGAACTGTCGTGGGCTTGTCAAATCCACCCGACAGTACCATTTCATATACATACTTCTTCTAGTTCCATAACCCATGCAGAAGTCCCCCCGCACCTCTTAGCGCTATGATCGATCCTCTCGGCAGCACCCCTACTAAGGTCGCCTTTGTTCAGAGTATTCTACAGTCTCCTACCATTTTACCACAGCTTGAGTCTCCCTTAGCCCAATCACCCTCAGATCCCCTACAACTATGATCCCTTTACCACCAGTCAGTTTTATATGCTGCCCAATCATCCCCGCCATCAGAATCTGAACAAAGGAAGTTTGAGTCCACCCACTCTACTTGCCCAGTTATTCCCCCCAGTTTATCACTCCTACTATCAGTACTATCAAATTTCAGTTTTGCACCTCGCGCTCCTGTTAAGGACACTTCATTGCCTTAATAGTTGCAGGTCTCCCTCTGTCGACGACAGCCCCTGTATTCCAGAGTATAGACCCAGAGGCCCCTGCATCTTGGACCCATCACCATCTGTGGTGAGTGCCTACAGACCGTTTTGGGAGGAATCATCATTGCCTCTCCGAATGGTTGTTTCTCACATGCTCGACTTCAGCACCTTGATCGCATCATTGAGAATCACGCAGGATTCATATCCATTCCATTATTTGTCAAAGACCCCAGACCTCCCCCGACTCTAGCACATTGGTGAGTCACTTCGTAACAGCCAGTTTTATGTTCACGTGGATGTCCAGGCTGCGTTGGCGATTGTATTCGGAAGCCATCCAGTTCCATGCTTCCTCGAGTACCCAGTTCAGTTCCAGATCAGTGTACCATTGCAAGTATGACCATTGTCATTTTGATCCAGCAACTCATTAGTTCCTCTTAGAACCACATTCAGTAGCACTGCAGTCATTCCAGTACATCAGTTGTTCAGCTCAGACATGGTCATCCCAGCAGTATATTCCAGATTTGTGTCCCTTCTGGACCCTTATGATATACACAGTGGCTTGCTATGTATCCTACAGGTCCCTCTTTTCGGGCCTCACAGTTATTTTTATGTATCTTGATACGAGCATGGGAATGCCCACCTCGTCTAGATTATCAGATGATCCCTCATCCATTATTGAGGTTATGTACTTTTCAGTCCTTGCAGTTGGTTCGAGATCGTTGTTCTGGGCTTCAGTTGATTCCTTCTCTTCTCCATACCCCAGAAAAAATGAATATGACTTATGATGCCCATCGGCCATACGATGAGCTCCTGCCCTCGCACATCAGGGGGCAATCTGTTAACACCCAAAAAGGGTTCACTACCTCATCTACCCCATTACATGGCTCATTTGTCCATTTTCCCACCATATTTCCATCAAAACCCCATAAAACCATGTAAAAAGCCTCCAAAAGGCCATAAAACCCTCTTTTTCTCTAAAAAATATCCAAAATTCCTCCAAAAAAGCAAAAAGCTCCAAAAAGGAAGAAAAAATATAAAATAATGAGGAAAATATGGAAAAAACCCTAAACAGCTGAAACCCTAACCCTAAAACTGCATGGTTTCCAACTATAAATAAGTGATGGAGACCCCTTATTTCATATCCACAATCACAAGTATCTTGCCTCTGCCAAAATTGCTCGTGAAACCCTAGCTCACCATTGAGCTACTTTCACCATTGAGAGCCCCTTTTGGCCCATTTCCACCATTGGAGAAAGAGAAGAAGCAGCTTGAAGCTCGGAGCCACCAACTCAGATCACCGCAAAGGGCTTCACCAACCTTCACATTGGAGGTCAGATCAATAAAAAATCATTATTTACTTTTTACTGTTTTGCTTCATGAACATGTTTAGATTTAGTTTTTATTTTCAGTTATAGTTTTTTGTTCATATATCATTGAACTGCTACTAAGGAATCCATTGTCCTTAGTAGGTGCTCATTTGCACAAGCTAGGGGTAAAACCCTAGCAACATGATGGAGTAGGGGAATGGTCAGGAGTAATGGGTTTGGGGGAAGTGTGGCATGGACTTTCATCGGACGGTGCATCTAGTTCCGGTGGTGTAGTGGTGGGTAGGTCAGCCTAGGGTTCAGGGTCGACTGGTTCAATAGTGGACCTCTCGTGTCCAATCATGCCTTCTTCTTGGTCAGTTCTAGTGAAGTTCGACGAGAGGTGTGCAAATACCCTGGGGTGTGTTCTGGTTTCTGTGTAGAGAGGCACCTTTGTGTGAATTTTCTGAGCCAACTAAAACAGCTCAGGTAGCATCTTGAAGAAAGCTTTTAGTTCAGTATATTTGTCAAACTTTGCTTTCACTGTCTCTAGTATCGAGCTTTTGTATAGGTCGAGGGGGCTAACCGACTGCTGTGCCGGTACTTTCTCTTTGACTATTTTTGTCGATGATGGAGGTGGAAGGGTCGACACCAGATCAATGACGTCTTCAGCCGTTGACGTTGTTTTTGCCTTCTTTGGTCGACCTTTAGGGGCAGCTGCTTCGATAAAACACTGGAATTGGGTTTCAACCGGCACTTTGTTTGCGGTGGCATCCTTTATGATGTCGAGAGCCAAAGCTACCAGTTCATCTTCATCATCGGATGATTCGGCAATGATAAGCTTACGCTTACCTTTGCCTTGTTGTTGTTTTTGCGCTCTGATTTTCTTTCTGGATGCTGCTATCTCCGCGGCCAGTTTCTTAATGATGCCTTTGGACAGAGCATACTCTAGATTGTCAGGCTCGACTTCACCCATTGGTTCTTGAGTCGGAACGACCATTAATGGAGCCGGAGGGTTTGTTTTCTACTGTGGTTGTGGCTGTAGTTTCGTTGGCTATGGGTCGGTTCTTTTTTCGATCAGAGGTTTGATAGTTATGTGTACCCAACTAGTGTGCTCGATCGGTATGTCCTCCGACACAAATGTGCTGATGTAGAGGTTGAGCTCGTAGTCCTCCTCTTTCTCTTGGTCGGTGAGTGGCTCCTGGATTGAGAAGTCGACTGGTTTCGCTGCCTCGGGCACTGGTATTTTTGTCTTCGCCTGTCGAGACAATTCCCGAAAGATTTGGTCGACAGTCGGATAGTAGTCAAGGGCTTTGGCATTGGAGGCCTCGCCATGCATATACCACACCAAAGTATGGTTGATCTCCAACTGGATGTGGGAGTTAGCTGGTAGATTTTATCGGATGCTTTGAGGCACCCTCCATCTAGTTGTGCGAACCTTTAGTTGTTGGAACCAGTTTTCCAAAAACACTTTCCCTTGTTCTAGCTCATGTAGGGTTCCTTTCTGGGAAAAGAGTTTGAACCTGTACATGTCAAACCTTGACTGCTCTCGAAAGAATGGGCTTCCTTCTTAACATATGTGGTACATAACGATCCATAGGATAAGGGAGGGGAACTTGATGATTCCTCCCGTTTCTTAGCATCACTCGCAGACGGTTTTGATCATGTCGGTGACATAATATCCCCATCTGTAGATTCGTCCATCGGTTGCAATAGTGTCGATGACCTCCAGCATTTCCAACTTGAGGTCGCTGCCTTGACCTGCTAATGTGAGGGTGATGGCGATGATTTTGGCCATAATCTGTGGCGTTCGAGCTCCAATTTTCCCGATCATCAATCCTTTTGAGTTTTTCCCGGACAATGATCCCGTAAGCTTTTTGACCAGTCCTTCCTTGATTCCAATTGGTACCAGGTCTCCTTTGTTGGATAGGCCAGACAGTTTGGAGATGTCGTCCCTAGAAATGTTGATCGGCCTATCAAAATAGAACTGATCGTTGTGATAACGGCTGATGATGAATTTGACAGCAACTTCTTTTGTCCCACCAAGCTTGCCATCAAGGGTGCATTGGCATATCCAAAGAGGGTGCTACGTCGGACTTTTTCAGCCGCCTGAGTCATTTTCTTGTCAACAAAGGCCCACTCTTGAATCTCGGCCCATAGTTTCGGCCATGGACCCTCCTGCACTTTGGCGTTTTTGATGTTCTTTAATATGTGAACCAAAGGTGTATCCATAGCCTGTAGCTCTTTCATTTTGGTCGATGCTCTAGTCTGTTTGGGGGCCATTGTATCAGTATGGTTGAGGTTACTACGGGGTGCTTGGCTTTTGGTCGATTAAGTGTGCGAATGCTGTATATGTAAAGGGTGCGGTGAATGAACCTTCGATGATCCAATATTTATAGGCGCTGGTATGGTTGAGTGTGGAAATGGATGTATTAATGGCAGACTTGACCTTCTAGCTGTACTACGTAGATGTGAACTAATGGTGAATTGCTTTTGGTGCTCGAGGTCATAAATGCGCGATGGGACTTTTGAGGTCGTCAGCTTGTGTCGGTGCTGAGAGTGGTCGATAGGAATGGTCGATGAAGATGGTCGAAGGTCATGATGTCGGTTGTCGAGGTGTCGATTTTCTGTCATGGTGTTGTGTCTGTGATATTATTTAGGTTTTTGGGGTTTTTATCTTTTTATGGATTTTGTGTGCCAGTTACGGTCGTTATATGTCTTTTTTTTTTGTAACATTTTAGTCGGGCTCCATTAATGAGCTTCCGAAATACTAGTCCCTACAGCATTTTTAGTCAGACTGAGCCATTCGGATGTATCTCTTCGACAACGTAAGGTCCCATCTATTATGTGTGGAGATTCTTGGGTTTTCCTCTGACTCGACTATTATAAAGTAAGGCAAGGTCGCCGACCGATAGGTTTTTGTTCTTGATGTTACGGTCATGCCAGGATTTCTATTGTTGCTTTTGAATTTCTTGGTGTTGAATAGCCATGAGTCTGTGTTCTTCTAGTTTGCTGAGTTGAAATAGTCGGTCCTTTATTGCATGTTCGACATCGACATGTAGTAGTTGTGCAATGACAGGTGTCTACTGCCGAAAATGTAGGGGGACGACTGCTTCTTGGCCGTAAACTAGTCAAAAGGGGGTTTGGTCGGTCGACCATTTATAGGATGTCATGTACGCCCATAAGACTGCAGGGATTTTCTCATTCCAGTCGTCTTGTCAGTATTGCATATTTTGGTTAACCCTTTTGTCAATGTTTTATTGAAAGCTTCAATCACACCATTCGACTAAGGGTGGTAGGCTGTACTCCGTCTGTGGTCGATATGGAATTGGTCAGTCAAGTTTTTGATAGTTTTGTTGACAAAATGTGTCCCCTGATCGCTAATCAATGTTAGTGGGAAGTTGAATCTAGTGATGACGTTTTCATAGATAAACTTAGTGGCTACCTCACTCAAACATGTATCGACGGGTTTAGCTTTGGCCCATTTAGTGATGTATTCTATTGCAGTGATAATATATCTTGCACCTGATCTTGTGGCTGGGATAGGAAATGGTCCTATGAAGTCTATAGCCCAGATTTCAAATGTGAGACTAGGGTTTACAGATATCAAGGGAATCTCTGTGCTTGGCAGAGGTCGACCAAGTCATTGAGATCTGTCACATCGACTAACAAAACTTTTGCAGTCTCTGTGGAGCGTCAGCCACCATAATCCTGACTGTTGGATTTTCTTTGCAGTTGTGTCTGCTTGGAAATGTCCTCCTGTAGGTCCATAGTGGGCTTCATGCATGATTTGGTCTCTTTCATGTTTGAGTACATAGTGTCTGAGAATGTTTTCTAACCCCATTTTGTATAAAAATCCATTGCTGAGGCTATAGGGTGCAGCCTTCATAGCTAAGATTTGTTTTTTCTTGGTATTCATACCTTCTGGTGCCTGGCCAGTTTCTAAGAACTGAGCAATTTCTTCTAGTTCTTCTGGTACTGCTTCAATGCAAAATAAATGTGCATCTGGTAAGTCGTCATCGACTCTAGTCGGTTCCTCTCCTGTGTCTATGTGGGATAGATGGTCAGGCCCGACATTTAGCTTTCCTGTTCAGACAACGACTTCGAACTCAAATTCTTGAAAAAGAAGTAGCCATCTACAAATTCTTCCATGATGGAGTGGTTTATTGACAAGGTACTTCAGTGCTTGATGGTTGGTAGAGAATGTGAAAGGGTTGGCTAAGAGGTAATGTCGATACTTTTGGAGTGCAAAGACCATACCTAGGGATTCTCTTTTGGTGGTTGAGTAGTTTCTTTCAGCCTTATTTAATTTTCGACTACTGTAAACTATAGGGTAATCCATTCGATCATCCCCTGGTTGAGTTAGGATTGCTCCTATTGCTATTCCTGATGCATCGATATGCACATGGAATTTGGTCGACCAGTTTGGAAATTTTAGAATGGGGGCTTCGACTAATTTTCTTTTTAATTTTTCGAAAGAGATGTGGCATTCCTCTGTCCACTTAAATTCTGATCTTCCTTTAGTAGTTCTTCCAGAGGATAGGTCATATCTGAATAGTGTCGTATGAATTTTCTATAATATCCTGTATGACCAAGTAACACTATGACTTGTTTGGGGTTTACTGGTGGTTTCAAGTCGAGGATAATTTTAATCTTGGCAAATTCGACCTTGATACCTTCTTTACAGAAAATATTCCCTAAGAGTATGCCTATGGGAGTCATAAATATACATTTCTTAATGTTAAAGGAGAGTTGAATCTGTCGACATCTCTCCAGCCTAAGTCTGAGCCATGTGCAGTGGTCTTTTAAGGTGGAGTATATTGTCCAGTCGTCGAAGTATACTGCCATGGTATTATATATGTATTCTTGGAACGTCTTGACAACAATTCGAGAGAACACTGCAAGTGCATTATTTATACCAAAAGGCATAACTCTGTAATCAAAGGAACCAAATTCACACACAAATGTTGTCTTCTTTTGATCCTCTTTAGCTATGGGTACCTGTTATAGCCTGAGAATCCATCTGTGAATGAATAGCATTCATGTCCTGCAACTTCATTCAATATTTCATCAGCGTAAGGGGTTGGGAATGGGTATGTTAGTGTGACTTTGTTGAGTTCCCTAAAGTCGACACAAATTCTCAATCTTGTTGGGTTGTGTTTCTTGGGCTGTACGACCATTGGACTTTCCCATTCCGACTGGTCGATAGGGTGAATAATCCCTGCTGCTAACATGTTATCAATTTCCTTTTTAACTATCTCCTTGTACTTGTGAGCTAACTTATAAGATCTTTTCTTAACAGGTCGGACATCAGGTTTAGTATCTATTTTCATTTCACCCATTTCTTTCACTAAGCCTTTTAGGTCTTTATAGTCCCTAGCAAAGACATCGTGGAATTCTTTTAGTAAATTGACTATTTCTGTGGTCTGTTGTTCGTTCCCGTATTCACCAATTTTTGCTATCTTTGGTCAGTCATCATTTGAAATGTCAACCTCTTTAGTTTTTATTTTGGCATATAGCCACTCGGGTGCTTTAGTTTCATTAATTGGTCGACTTCCTTCTTTGAACTATGAGAATGTGGCAGGGAAATCGGCTGCAGTCATTTTGTCAATGTCTGGTCTGTCAGTTGTCGTGAATTTCAAGATCGAGTAGATAATTTTTGTTCTTTCAATGTGGTTGGATTTCTATCTAAAGCTCTTTCCTTTTGTGTTCTCATTTTCTAAGTGTAAACGGGTCGACTGTGGTCTCGACTGTGTTTGTATATTGTTACATTCTTGGTAGGGTTGGTTTTCGGTCGGTTGGATAAATTGTTTAATTTGTGTTGTTGTTTCAACCAAACTGTCATTTTGAGGTATGAAGCTGAATTCTTTAAGAAAATTTTCCTTTAGTTCGTGCCAAAAGAAGGTTTCACCTCTAGCTTCCTCCATCTTATACCATTTATTAGGCAAGTCGGCTAGGGTTGAAGGAAACAAGTGTGGCCAGGCTCGCTCATCCTTGTATCCAAGTCTTCTCCACTCTGCTTCACAAGTTTTGATATGTTCATCTGGGTTTTCTCCTTGGGTAAAAATAGGGATCTGGGCTTGCAACGGAACCAATGTTGTAATCTCATAGATCACATAAGGTTACCAATAATACATACATAAATATAACAGAGAGACAAGAGACAAGAATAGATAGGAGTAAAACAGATTATATTATTATAGTGAGTTCATACAAGGCAGAGAACTGAACTGAGTTCTTGTTTTGCTCAACAGCCTAATATATACAATTTACAAATAGTTACAAAATAACTACCTGTCAGTTCGGTGAACTGACACGACTTTTAGCTAGCCGACCTAATCTTTTGGTTTAGTCGACCGACCGACTTAGTCGGCTGATCGACTAAGTCGACTTATTGACTTAGTCGATTGATCGACTAAGTCGGTCTTTGTTCAAGTGGACTTTGTCGACTTGCTTCTTCTATAATAAGCATATTCCTTCTTCAACGCAAACAGTCTTCAAAGGTGGTGCACATGCTTCTCTTCAGTGTGAATGATCTACAGAAGTGGCACGTGGGTTCCTTCCTGAGTGCACCAGGTGACTGATGGTGAACAAAGGAGAGCGTAGTGGTGAATCTTCTAGATCGTGGGTTGAATGCAACAGTCCAGTGCATGGATGGTTGATGTGGTGGTGAGTGAAGGAGAATGCAGACTGTAAAGTATCTAGAACACAACTCCATTACCAGATGCGTCGATAACCAAATCGTTTGCAACTATTTCACATTTTAAATGGTCAGAATTAATTCTCAGCAGCGCGCAGTCTGATAGGTGATTTGAACGGAGTGTTGAATGGAAGGCTAGGACGTGAGCTGGATACACTGGGCTTCAATCTAGGGTGAACGAAGTGTCTATCTTCTAGCATACTTCCAGACTGGAGTCTACAACAACACCTTTTGACATCTAGAAAACCACTAACGAGTTTCATAGAATGGGATGAATGACGAGATGGACGTCGAAGTGGACATGCTGTGTAAAAGCAGGATGAATTCGTTTTGTGTATTAACTTGGCCCAAAAAGATTATAAAATCTACAAACAATTATACAAACCAATTAATACATCGAATATGCTTTAATAATGCTATTTTTATTTAATTAAACCATAAACATGATAATAATAAAATAATTTCATATAAACCTTAAAAACACTCATACCTGAAGTTGAATAATGATCTGCGTGTCATAAAATATACAAAAGATAATAAAATATATGGTTAAATGAGTATTTTATCTACCAAAAATGGTAACAAATCTAGGATCAACATTCCCCCAAACCGAAGAAATGCCAGGTCCCACTAAGCAAAAAGAAAGAAAAACAATTTAGGAAGATGGCGAACTAGCATTTTCGTTCAACTTGGAAAATAAAGAAGGTAATTTAAACTTTCATTCCTTTAACCTATAATTTCAAAAAATATCTTTCATGTTACATATTGTATGGAAGTTAAAAATGACTTTATTAGATTTTCAACATTCTTAATTTAACAGTTTTCGAGTTCAAAATAATTTTATCATTTATAAAGTTTAAAATTAATTCAACCATGTCCAAAGTAAAAAATTTGGCATGTTGAATATACAAAACATAAATTGCATTTTGAATAGAAATATTGATCATTTTCATGCATAATTGAGTAAGAGGATAGAATTATTAACAGTGAAATAGAAGTAAAAACTTTTTGCCCAAAAAAAACAAATTTTGGTTAGCAAATTTAATCATAAGTACTATAATATCATCATTTTTCTCAGATTACCATTTGATATTTCATTTTCCTTCATTCGATTCTTCATATGGTAAGACCATATTGAATTTTGTTTTAAAATATGCTTCAAGCTATAACCAAATTCCACTGTTTATATTCCTGAAAATACTTATCATTTGTTAGAGATAAATAGATTTATCATAAGTAAAAGTAATCTAAATTTTTACTAGTCAAATCCATCCATCTTCGCCAAAACCAAAGAGATGGCATGTCCTCAAGCCTTACAGAGAGAAGAAATGATGGTTCCAAAAAACATAAAGAATGCAAGCATGTTGTGAATTAATAAAAAAACTAACTAGTAAATGGAAATGGTTCAGAAACATATATTCACGAAAAATAAAATAGTGCTGAGAAAGACCATGTAAAATGAGAACAATATAATTAAAATAAAACCATAGGAAAAACTAGCCATCCATGCCTCATTATAAATATATCCTGTCACCGTTAAGTATTTTAAGTGTACCCCGGAGTGTGTGAGATTTACAGCTATAGGTCCCATTTCTAAGATAATGACGTCTTAGATATATGTGGAATTAGACGGTTGGAGTAAAGTCAACTTAGAGCCATTCTCAAATGGCATTATAAACAATTGGCCATGACATAATTTTTGAAAAAAAAATCATATATTAGCACTATTTGACGAACTATGTGTATAGAAGTGTATTAACCAATTCTCATTTACCAGATATTGCCCTGCTGCTAGCAAGCCTATTCAGTACCCCAACGGGTTTATCTTGGTACCATACAAGCATAGCCCCACCTCCATCGAGCCTATTCAGTACCCCGATGGGCTTACTTGCATTTATCAAGCTTCATGTTATAAGTTTTTACTTAGCATTGACCCACTGCCAATAGGCCTGTTCAGTACCCCGGTGGGTTTGCCTTGTATAATGATATTAAAGATATGGAATCCGATTGGTACTAGAGTGTGTTAATTCTTGCTAAAGACATAATTCAATTTTTTTCAAAATAAGGTTATAAGTAATTTCATAATGGCTAGACTCATAAAACATGTCAAAAGAGAATAACTGAAAGTTGTTCTTTAACCTAACAATCCTTCTTCTTTATAAAGTAAAGTAATGTTCCCCATAGATAAAAACTCCACTTACTTTCGAGTTATCACAAAAATACTAAAGAGAGAAGCTTTGATAACAAGTATAGGATGAACTAGTAATTCATAGGTAGAAATAAGAATGTGAAAACTATGATAATGAAAATGGGTCTTATCAAGCAATTGCTTAAAAGAATAAATAAAAAATATACATGTCTGAATCAAAATACCAAAAACTATATGAATCATAACATAATTGGTTAAGTATGATATACATAAGATTGTAAATTTTAATTTTTAATATAAGCTGAAAATTTAAAGAAGTCCCCCAAGAAAAGTTAAAATACCCAATGAATATTTAACATACTTACCTTTTCCAAGCAATACCCCATATGCCACTTATAGAGATACAATACTGTAGTCACTAAAAAAACACTTGTTAGATGATTCAATTTACTCATAAAGACATAAAAGCAAAAGAGCCTTGTATAGACAACCTACTAGATATGACTCTTATTTATTCAAAGAAACAAGCACATATTTACATATATACAAATGATAATAAACCAAAATATTTCAAGGATTGGGAGGAGGAGGAATAGATTCCCCTTCGACTAATTCCATTTCATTTTGCTGAAAAAAAAATTGTATGAAATCCTGTTTAGATTTTGGTTGGTGGTAGAGCCTAAGTCTATGTCCATTTACTACAAAGGAAATTTCTGAGCCATCAATTGTTTTAATTTTTACTGATCCATTGTCAAAAGTTGTAACTACTTTGTATGGGCCCATCAAACGGGTAGTTAATTTCCCTTTAAAAATTTTAAACTGTGAATCGAATAGTAGTGCCCAATATCCAGTTTTAAACTGCTTTTGCTTAATAACTTTATCATGCCATGTTTTTCATTGATTCTATATTAACATTGTTCTAAGAAGTGCATCTTGTTTAATTTCTTCTAACTCATTAATTTGCAATATTCATTGTTTCTGTTCTTCATCCAAATTCATGCCGAATTGTGCTGCCATATGAAAAGTTTTAAATTGAAACTCAATAGGTAAAAGGACTTGTTTTCCATAGACTAACTTATAGGGGGTATGTCCAGTAGTGTTTCTCCATGTTATCTTATAGGCCCATAAAGCCTCGGGAAGTCTATCTGCCCAATATTTATGATGTAAGTGAATGGTCTTAGTTAAGATGGTTTCTAATACTTTATTAGTTGATTATGCCTGACCATTAGCCTGAGGGTGGTAAGGTGAATAATTTCAATGTTGGATTCCATATTTTGTAGTAAGTTCTTTCATTAATTTAGAAGTAAACTGAGTACCTTGATCTGTGACAATTTCTCTAGGTACACTAAACCAGGTGAATATTTCTTCATATATAAATTCTACCACTGATTTCTTTGTGGCTCTAAATAAAGCTTTAGCTTCTACCCACTTGGTGACATAGTCCATACAAACTAAGATATATTTATTTTTACAAGACATGGGAGAGATTGGTCCTACAAAATCAAGAGCCCATTTCTCAAAAGGTTCGATCATAACTTGGGGTTGTAAAGTCATTTGATCAGATGACGTAGGTCTACCCATTCTTTGGCAACTATCGCATCCTTTAACATATTTGGCAACATCCTTAAAAATGTTGGGACAATAATAACCAAAATGTAAGACTATATATGTTGTCCTCTTATCAAAAAAATGTCCTCCACATGGTCCATCATAGCATGCATGGAGGATGTCTATCATTTCATCCTCCCACACACATCGTCGAATAATAAGATCGAGACTAGTGTGGAAGAGATCATTATCAACCCAAGAATAATTAGAACTATGAACTATAATACGATGCTTCTCATGTAGAGAAAAATGGTTTGGTATTTTCCCTGTTGCTAGCTAATTGGAAATATTCACAAACCAAGGGGTTTGAACAGATACAGCAAATAGATGTTCATCAGGAAAAGCGTCATCAACTAGTTTAGTACCGTCTTCATGTTGAATATGGGAAAGGAAATCTACTATGAGATTTTATTTACCAGGTCGATCAATGACTATAATGTTAAATTCTTGCAATAAAAGAAGCCACCGAGTCACTCTACCACTGGTAATTAGTGTATTCATTAGAAATCTAATGGCAGAGTGATCAGTGTGCACAAAAAATTCATAACCTGTAATATAATGACAAAATTTATTAATAGAATAAACTACTTCCAAAAATTCCTTTTCGGTAACAGTATAATTTAATTCGGCAGGGGTTAGATTTTTTATAATAAAATAGATGGGAAAAGGTGCTTGTCCTTCTTTTCTACCGAGGACTCCTCCTATGGGCATATCAGAGGCATCGATAGATATGTGAAAAGGAAGGGACGAATCAGGACCTTGAAGTATTGGTGTCACCGATAATTTAGCTTTTAGGATTTCAAAAGCATTTTGATAGGATTCTGTCCACTGGAATTCTGAGTCCTTTGTGAGTAATTTAAACATTGGTGCAGCCATTTTAGTAAAATTTTCAATAAAGTGGTGGTAATATCCTACATGACCAAGGAAGATTCTTACCTCTTTCCGAGTTTTGGGAGAGGGAAGGCCAACAATTACTTCGATCTTTGCAGGGTTTACCTTGATTCCGTGGGAGGAAACATGGTGTCCTTAAACTATACCTTCTGTCAGTAACATTTTACATTTTTTGTGACTAAGGGCTAGGTTTGTCTCTTGACATCAGATCAGAACTTTCTCTAGGTTTTCAAGAGATTCTTGAAAAATATTACCGCAGGCTGTGAAATCATCCATATATACTTCAACAAAGTCATGTATAAGGTGAAAGAAAATTCCTAAGACTGTTCGCTGAAAAGTGGCAGGTGCATTACATAAGCCAAATGAAAAAACTCAATAAGAAAATTTTCCCCAAGGGAATGTAAAAGTGGTCTTATCTTGATCTTCAAGTGCTATTAGAATTTGAATGTATCCACTATAACCATTAATAAAGGAAAAGTATTGTTTACCTGACATAGTATCTAATACTTGATCGATAAAAGGTAAAGCAAAGTAGTCTTTAAGTGTAGCTTTGTTTAGCAATCTAAAATCAACACAAATATGCCATTTCCCTGTAACTTTCTTCCGAACTAATACTAAAGGAGATACCCATTTACTGTCGGAAATAGGATAGATAAAACTAGCAATGAGGAGTTTTTGTAATTCTTCTTTTACTATATCCTTTAGAGCAGGATCCATCCTTCTCTATGGATTCCTTACAGGTGACATGCTTGGATCCATATGAATATGGTGAATACAGGTATTAGGGTGTATACCCTTCATATTGGTGTATTCCCATGCGAATGCTCTAGCTTGTTTCTTAATAATTTTATGTAGCTGTGCTTATTAGTTTTCACTTAATCCAGCGTTTATATGTAAGAATTTTTCAGGGCCAACCTCATAAGGTATGGTATATGGTCCTATATGCTCTTCAATTGTGAAGACACATGGCATTTCTCTAAACATTTAGAGAGCCATATTTTCTTGAAACTCATCTCCAAAAATCTGATTGAGTTGAGCAAAGGACTGAGGGAAATCTGTACAGGTTGTTGAAGAAACAAACTGGTTTAATACATTCTCAGTAGTCTTCTTTTGAAGTGGTAAATAAAAATCACTATGAAGGGAGAGATCATCAAAGTCTTAATCCCCAAAAGAAGAATTTAACCACCCGGAATTTTCAGTTATTGGTTCTGATAGGGGCTATAAAATAATTCTTTGTGTGGACAACCCATTGGAAATAGTCATCTCTCTATCCCTACACCATATAAAAGCATTTGCGGTGACTAACCATGGTCTTCCCAAGAGAATAGGATGTCCTTTAGAAGGATCCTTTGATTCTATGACCATAAATTTGATAGGGTATTCTCATGATCCAGATGGAGATCGGTGGCCACCCACCTATTCCACTGGCTCAAAACAACTGTCCATTGTGGCAGTTTTCTAGTTATTTTTCTACAGTTTTTCATGTCCTAAACTTCTGGGGCCATTTTGAGGCCCTAAACGACATTTTTTGGAGATTTGAGGCCAAATGGTTGCCATTGGCATTCATTTGGCTAACAAAAAGTTGTAAATCTTGGACAGACCTAATCAGAGATCGTATGCAAAAGTTATGACCCTAGGAAGTTGACTATTCAACTTACCACCTTGGGGCCACAAACTTTATGACGGTTCATCTTCTAGGGTTATGTTTTGGAATTTTGGGGTTCTCACCTCATTTTTATTATAAATAGGCCCCTTTGGCCTCATTTTGTATTCATCTTGGCACGGATGAGTGTAGCAGCCACATCTCTTCTCAGAGATAGCTACCACTATTCTAGCACTTGTATTATAGTCTGTTCTATTTACGCCATTTAATAGAATATGTGTTTACTGTATCTCTATTATCTTTGCAAAATGTCTATTATTATGATTCTGTATATGTTCTTTCATTTCATTCACGCATAAATCCAGATCATCTCATGAAGCTACTAATACAACAATGTTATCCAGCACTACAGCAGGTTTTACTATTGTACGATATGCTAGTTCTAGGATGGAAGGGGTAGGTCGAATAAATTGTCCTAATTGTAAAACTTCTAAAACTACGGTGGTCATCACATTAATAGGGGATCCTAAATCGATTAATGTATTATCTATGCCGGTGTTGTTTATAGTTACAATCACTATTGGGGCTCCTGGATTTATATATTTTGCAATCGAGGACTGACCTATCATACATTCAGAAATTTCTCCTATAACATGAATTGTAAGAGGGTCCTTTCGCTTCTATCTTGGGTGTTTGATACATAGCTCTTTTATTACCTTACTATAAATTGGTATACCTTTGATAGCTTGTAATAGGGGGATCTTGGTACAAATGTTCCTTAATTCATTCAAAATGTTATACTCCAGATGAACTACAGAAAATTTCAACTCAAAATGGGCCTTCTAAGGAAAATTAATAAAATAATAGTTAAAATAATAAATAATATTTATTAATTTTGGAGGAAGAAAAGAAAAAACTACTTTTTTGTTTGTATTTTCGACATATCTCCCTGTTTTTTTACTCAAATTTTGATCGGGAGAGCTCATTGGATGCGAAATTAAATTATGCATCCAAAAAGTACCCACTCAGCATATTTTTGACAGGCTCCTCCATCCCAAAAACAAGAAATACCTTAAAAAATGTGATGATGACATCATCAACACATTTGTTTTCAGGTATTTCTTGTTTTCGGGGTGGCGAGTCCCATCAAAAGTATTTCAAGTGGGTACTCATTGGATGTAGAATTTAATTCTACATCCAACAAGCTCTCCTGATCAAAATTTGAGAAAAAACACAAGGATATCTGTCAAAAATATGAACAAAAAAGTAGTTTTTTCTTTTCTTCCTCCAAAATTAATAAATATTATTTATTATTTTAACTATTATTTTATTAATTTTCCTTAGAAGGCCCATTTTGAGTTGAAATTTCCTCTAATAGTAACTCTACTCTTGTAACTCCTCTTGAACTAGGAACATTTCCTCTTATATTCTTACTAAAAGGCTCTCGAAAATTCTTCGCAACTTCCCCCCTACTCCTAGAATAATTTTTACACATCTCACCAATCTGTGCAAAAGTTTTATGAAAAATATTGCCAGCTGCCATGAGATTAAGAATCTCTAACAAGTCTTTGGAGATTCCCTTAATGAAAATTGCACGTACTGCATCTTCTTGGAGGTCATTATATTGAGACTTATGTAATGTTTAAATAAACCTCCCGAGATAATATTCTAGGCTCTCATCTTCAAGCTGTTGTATCTTGAATATATCATATCAGGAGTCCTTAGGTTTGCAATATTCTTGATATTTTTGCAAGAATGAATTTTTCATATCATCCCAAGTCCGGATAGAAAATTGTCCTAATCCCATGAACCATCCAGGCGGAATGCTTGAGTGTAGTGGGAAAGAGTTTTAGTTTGTGAGCATCTTGTAGATAATTGTAACTCCTACAAATGAAATCAAACTCGAATAGGAATGTGTCTAGGTCATGATTACTTTTTCCATAGAAAGTAGGCAAGGAGGAAGGAGGGATGTTTTTCATGGTTGCATTCTGCATTGTATCTAAGATAGCGACCCCGAAGGTAGCCTCGGTTCAATTTTACCCTTCTCCTTCTCCATTCCTAACTTCATCATGACCTTGATTTTCTCCCCGTCTCTCCATATAAGTTGGATTCTTAACATAAATATACCTAGGAGTCTCCTTTCGAGGTGATAAGGAGGCGTCCCAACATTCTTTTTCGGGAGAGATCTTCCTCTGATCAACCGTGTTTTTATTAAACCCTAGAGGATAGTAGGTTATACTATAGAAGTTCCATTTGTGAAATAACTAGATCTACTGAGGTTCCAAAGAGAGATTTTACTTGAGCAGGATCAACAAAGTCAACAAAATTAGGATCTCCTACTAGTGAAAACATTGTGTTAATTGGATTTGAAACTAGATGCAGGATAGGGGTTTCTAATGGCTGGTATTCTTGAACTTCCTCAAGAACAGGGTCCTTAGGACCTTCTACCAAGGTTCCTTCTCCTTCTATGGCTTCTCGAGTAAGATATTCTAAGGGAGTTTCTTTAGGTTTCATGGTAGAACTACTTCCAATAGGCATCTTTCGATACCCTTATGGTGAGTTAGTAGTTGGGGAATTACGTCCCCTATGGTGGTTAGTAGGGATTTCAATAACTTTTTCGGTCTTAACAAATATACCCTGAGGATCTCTAATTCTACTCATGAGAAACTTTAAACTAAAGAAAACCTATGCTACTACTGTTGCTGGATTTGGGGGCGCCTGTTATAACATATGCGCAGGTTCTTACCTCTCGTCTTACTACTCCCCCGCTACCAACCTATTACTAAACTTCATAAAGAATTCTACTCTACCTTACAAAAAAACTCCCCAACAACAACGCCAAAAATGTTGGGTGTTATAATGTCTAAATTAATCCACCTATTCTTTAATTATCAACCGGGGTTGGTAAGCTTAGATTTAACACAAAATATATGCGAAGGTAGAGACTGTCGTGTAAATATTTTGACAAACAAAAGATCAAAATATCTTTCAAAATAAAAAACTGAGTCAAACTTCCTAAAACTGCAATTAAGGTAACTAAACTGAGATAAAAGATTAACTTAACAAATAATCTATCTTATAACTTTGGACTGAAAAATATATAATCAACAAATTACTTATTCAAACGAAAAACTAAAGTTCAAGGAATACTTAACTTATAAGCAACTAGAAAACTTAATAAGGAGAACTTAAAAAGAAGCAAGTAGAAAACTTAATAAAGAAATATCTTTAGGTTCTATCCTACAAGTTCTTTCAACAATAACACAATCATAAAAAGACAACCTAAAAACATACTAAGGAAAACACTAAATCTCACATGCAAACAAATAAATTAGCTTAAAAGGAATAAACACAAAACCATACAACAATAAAACAAAATCAGAAACGAAACTTAGAAGTAACTTAAACCACATTCAAAGTAAAAGAAATAAGGAAAATGATAAAACTTTCATAAATAATTTAAAAAAACTAAACTTTAACTTAAATGTTAAAAAAAACTATTATTTAACTATTACAAACAAAGCATAATTCAAACATTAGCAAAACAGAACTGAAAACAATCTGAAAATACATAAAAAAAAACACTAAAAACAGAACTAATGGCTGAATGACAGACTGAACTATGGGTCTAAAAGGGTGGCTAAATAACAGACTGAACAGGTTGTCTGAACGACAAGTTGCACAGTTAAAACGGTAAAAACTGACCTAAATGAACTAATCTTCAGCTGAAGCCATGCAGATGTAATTCTAATGCATTGGAACAGTAAATAAACCTATTTAACAACAAATTAACCTTAAACTAATTTATGAACAAAATAAATCATTTGCATATTAAACTAATAAATAAACTGGAAATTAACTTGCATAAATCCAAAATAGGAAAGGAAATAACATAATTGAATCTATTCTAAATTCATGAAAACAACTTATTCTATATTGTTGAAAACAAAGACTGAAAGTAATGCTAGAAATGAAAATAACTTGGAAACAAAATGACTAAAAGAAAATAACTGAAAGCAAGCTATGCGCGCATCTAACTAATTAATTTCGAAATAAAACTATGTTAATGTGTTACAGAAAACAAATAAGATAGCATTTACTATAATCTAATAGAAACAAACTAGAAATTAAACTACACTAGCTAAAACAGAAAAGAAACTAAGATAAACAAAAAAAAAGGAACCTCTGGTTAATGAGAGGCCCTCTCAATAATCAGGGGTGATGCCTAGCTAGGCTTCTACTTAAACGCAATCTTCAATAGCAATGCATGTAGCGCTTTATTCAAATGGTGGAACAAAAATACAAAGTTCAAGAATAAATTACAACAAGTACTCTTCTTCTAACTCTACTAACTAACTGATTTTCAAGCTCTAACTGAGCTCTCTCTTAGAGGCTGCTATATATAATGATTTACAGAGATGAGGAAGTCGACCCTTTAGTGGTCGAATGCTCTCTAATTTTAGTCGACCATAATGGCGTTTAACTGATCACAGGCCAAAGCATAAGCACCTTCCTTCTTCAACGCAAACAACATTCAAAGGTAGTGCACAGGCTTCTCTTCAGCATGAACGATCTGTAGAGGTGGCACACAGGTTCCTTCCTGAGCATAGCAGGTGACTAATGGCAAACAGAGGAAAGCATAGTGATGAATCTTCTAGATCGTGGGTTGAATGCAACAGTCTAACACATGGATGGTTGATGTGGTGGCAAGTGAAGGAGAATACAGACTGGAAAGTATCTAGAACACAACTCCATTACTAGATTCATGGATAACCAGATCGTTTGCAGTTGTTTCACATTTTAAATGGCCAAAATTAATTCTCAGCAGTGTGCAGTCTGATAGGCGATCTGGATAGAGTGCTGAACGGAAGGTTGGGACGTGAGATGGATACGCTGGGAGTCAATCTGGGGTGAACGGAGTGTCTATATGCTAGCATGCTTCAGGACTAGAGTCTATAGAAACACCTTTCGACATCTGGCAAACTACCAACGAGTTTCACACAACGGGCTAAATGACAAGCTAGACGTCGAACTGGACATGTTGTGTAAAAAACAGGCTGAATGTGTTTTGCATATTAAGTTGGCCCAAAAAGATTAGAAACCCTGCAAACAATTATACAAACCAATTAATACATCAAATATGCTTTAATAATGCTATTTTTAATTTATTAAACCATAAAAATGATAATAATAAAATAATTTCATATAAACCTTAAAAACACTCATACCTGAAGTTGAATAATGATCTGCGTGTCATAAAATATGCAAAAGATAATAAAATATATGGTTAAATGAGTATTTTATCTTCCAAAAATGGTAACAAATCTAGGATCAACAGATAGCTACTAGAAATAATAAAATGTATAGATGTAACCTCAACATCTAACCTGAAATGAAAATGAAATCCCTTATGTGGTAAGGTAAAATTGATTACTAGTGTACTTGAATATATTGAAACAAACTCATTGTCCCCATCCTTATAAAAATAAACCTCACATTCAATTCCTTAGAATCCATGCTTATTACATTATTTAAATTCATGTCGTCCACCACAATAGGCTAATATTGCATTTCCTTTTGATGCATTTCTTTGGTTCCCTCCTTCCTTCCTTTGGTCCACCTACATGACTCCTAGTACCAGGGTCCTTACCCTTTTCATTGAAAACATTAGGAGAAAAATCAGGTGTTTTTTCTATCTATACCAAAAAAAAGGAAATTAAATTTACCAAAAAGAAACAAAAAAAATGAAATTAAAAAAAAAAAGCAAAAAAAATGGGACCCCTAACATAACGTTTCACATTTTATCTCCCGTGAATAGTTTTGTTGGGAAAGGGCGATGTTTTATTTTTGCATAGGATAGTGTTTACTTGCTTTGATTCTAGTATTCAACACCATGAAATTTGTAGCTAAGCTATTGGGATATACTGAGGTGATCTAGGTGTTATAGCAGATTTTACCACTCCAGGTGAATCACACTTGTATGGCCTTCCCCCTATCCCTTCGCAGACTCCTTAGACCCCTTGGACCATTGTTTGTCCTTTGATGTTTCCTTGACCATCCCTAATAACATGTGAAAAATGATACACGCGACTTTTAAATCCTTAATCGCGTATATACGCGGGTTCGACCACTAAAACCGCGTACATCGGGATGTGTACAAAATCCAAATCCTTTTGGAGTTTTCCTTGACATGGATCTGACTCACTTGACTCCTGGTCTTCCCTATGCCTTGAGATCGCTCGAATTCAACCTTTCATTACCCCTTTGAAAAGCTATATAAGGAACTATATGGTACATTGAAGGCATATGAGAGAATTGAGAGAAAAGAAACTATAGTCCATTGTTGCCAGAACTTATGCTTGAGTCTGCATCCCTTTGTCCCTTGGAGCACTTTGGTGTTCTTCCCAAGATTGCCTTTTGCTTGTGAGCTTGCTATTGAGAGATGGAGGATTGAGGTGGTGGAGGCCCAAGTGTGGGATTCAGTTTCTCTGATTCGTAGACGTGCCGACAGAGGTTGTATCCATTGTAATCTCTAATTTTATATTAATAGAAATATCTTTTCCTATCCAATAATGTATGTTTGAATGAATATTTTATCCATGGATGTTTTCAAATGCTTATACATTGTTGATTATATATGCTAGAATAGATCTAACACCAATATATATAGTATGCTTGCATTGTTTACTTGTTGTTGAGGAAGTAATCTATCAATTCAAGCTGAAGTTGGAAAGCTCAACGGGGATCTACTCCAACTGTCCAGAGTAAGGTACGAGGTCTGATCCTTTAGTGTTAGATGTTTAATTTCTATTGCATATTGGAAAGGATTGATTTCTGGAGTCAATCTGTTTGTTGCGGTACCCCAACCATAGGAATTTCTCTCGGTAACATAATCGACGACTCTGTTGGGGATGTTCCTTGTTTTTATTTGGGGGTTTGCGGGCACAATGTACTTGATATTATTGACTTGATCTTTGTTTCTCCTTGTTTCTGTGTTTCATTTTATAGTATGTTCATCCATTGACACTCCCCTTTATTGGTTTGACCCTTGGCCTACTTTTTACCATTGTCTTCTCTGTATACGTAGGTTTTTGGTTAAAATTTGCATACATACGAGGATTTTTGGCCAAAAGTCATGTATATACGCAGCTGTCCTTTAAATAGTCACATACATCCTCCCTTTTGGTGAGTTTGATGTTGTGGGAAGCTACTGGGTGGGTTGTGAGTGTGGTTGGGTCTTCCTTGGGTCTGATGTTTTCTGTTGGATGCTTCTTTTGTGACCAGAGACTGCTTTTTCATTAATTTTTCTTTGAAAGTAGTTTTAGTCATTTATCCTTTTTGTTTTTCCATTAGTGCATTACTCTTTCTGTCTTGGTGTCTTACTGGGCTTGTGTTTTATACTTTCTATAGAGACTGAGAGTTTTAGATGACTTTTATTGCATTTTTCATTCTTTTATATTGAAAAATACAAGGTAGTTGCATTTTTTGCATATGGATTTGAGGAGGTACTTGCATTGGATTGCTTTGATGAGAGTTTTATTTAGGATTTCATATAGGAAGGATTGCATTAGCATTCGGAAAGGAATATATATTTATGCATCTCATGTAGTGGCATACCCTATTTTTCATTTGACAAAGATTGCACTTAGCATTGTTTGTTATGGTGTGCATATTTATTTCACTGCTGAGTCATAATCTCATTAGTTGCATGGCCATTTCCCTTTGAGTAATTACAACCAATTAAAATCAATGCATAATAAAATGAATTACACTCTTTGCTTTTATAAGGTGCACCAACAAGATTAGGTTTTAGGGTCTTGGAATACTTCATTGTGAGTAAATTCTCCAAGACCACTAAACAACAACATGTATGTGTCTGTCTAGGTGAGTGTGTGAAATTCCATGGTATAACTAGTGTTTCTCAGGATCCTCCTCTCAAAAGGGAGTCAAGCACAAGGCAGTGTGAACGATTATTGATTGGGATGACCCCTAGTCATAACTGAGTAGCAACAGAGATATTTCCAGGATTGTATTCATATCTAGGGCCTCTTTCGAGAGTTTTGGGCTTTGCTACCCTGCCCATACGGTCAATCCCTCCTGCGACTGTCCAACTGAGCATTGATTATATTGAGGTGACCTTAGTTTCCTTACCTAGGTTATTGAGGGGATACTTCACAGACGTTATTCTATAGGTGTCCTATCCAGGTAGAGGTCGAACAACATAGTCTCTTTATGCGTTGAAGCTGAGGGCCACTATAATTGGTTACGTACCTCTGCTTGTAGTGTATGGGATTTTCGAGCCTCTCCTAGGAGATACATACTTGTTGCATTCGGGAGATCACATATCCTCCCCTTGGTTTGCTTGTATTTTGGCTATAGATTTTCTTAGGAGTGTGCTCTTTGTGCACTAGTTGGCCTTTGAGATCACGGTTACTTGAGTATATTTATGCTCTCTTGACTTCGAATCCTTTTATTTTCGGCATTCCTGGTATCCTATCACCCATCCTTGGTCCTAGTACGGACCCTAGTGTCAGAATTGGGGGCATCACAGTCCCTTACCGTGCTCATATATTTGAGAATGGTCATATTCCATCCTCTACTCCATTTGTGGAGGATTTTTGTTCCCTTCGCTCGGTCTTTACACCAGTGGTCACCCTCACGGGGGTGGTGGTGGATGCGTGAACGTTGGGTCTACACCTTACTTTCCTTTTTATGTCCCATCATTCACCACATTATTTCCTTTGAGTGCCGTTGTCATGATGACTCCTCCCTATATCCTATAGTTTGGATTCTTTATTGATTATTTTTTGACTAATATGGTTGTCATGTAGGGTCCAGTTTTTGTACACTCTCTCTGAGGTTTCGATCTGTTCGTTCCTATCACAGGTATTATGTCTGAACTAGCATATAAGTTAGGATATCACATCGGCTTGCACTTATCCATTTCCTTATGACTATTCCATCTTAACCTTTGGTACGAACCCATTCCATGGTATCATGGAACCTTCATGTTGTTGTTAGAAGTGGTACTATGTGAATGGTAGAGCTTTCCTATACATGGGTGTCCTAGTTAGCTCCCTTTTGCATTTGGTACCCATGCTGTGAGTCCTCTCTTAGGTCTGGGAGTCCCCCTTTAGTCCCGCCATGTCCTTGAGCAAGAGCTTCATACTCCTCTTAAACTTTATACTGGCCATTTCCCTCAGGACTCCCTTATGTCAAGTTGTAATTGCATTATCAAGAGCTTTGCCTGCCTTATTGAGATTTATGTCGGCTTCCTTGACACTGCGTTTTAGCCATATAGCCCGAGCTTGTCTCATGTCTAGCCATTCAAAGCCAATTCATATATCCTTTGCAGCTTGATTCCCTATTTTTACCAGGAGGGGGTTTTCCCCCGAGTGTCGATATCCTACACATGTGTCCTTTCATTGAGCATAGGTATGTTCCACTTCTTGGAACTAGTTTGTTTACCCCTATGAAACTCGTCTCCTCCTAGTTTGTAACTATAAAGCAGTTTTATTCTTTTTCAAGATTTTTAAATATTTGAAAAAGTCCAAAAAAATCAAAAAACCAAAAAGCCGGACAAGGAAAGATGTTATCTTTGGCAGCTGTCAAGTCATGTCTCCTTTGAACAAAGCATTGTATATCACATCCATTGGTTGGGTTTATAGTTTGACTTTAGGAGCTGTACTTGTTTATCTGAGTTTATCTCTGTCGACTGGTTAAGCTTCCAGTCCCCATGGAGCCTCTATCGATGCCTCCTATGTCACATAGATTTCCTAGTTTGTATATCGAGTCTATGTTGCCTTTATTCAGTCACCATTCATTGTTATGCTCTTGTTCAAAGGAAGTTGAAACCTGAGTCAACAATTCCTCAGTTATCTTGGATTTGCATGTCATCCATTCCCGATATAGTTACTGGTTCATGCACCTTATGATCACGTCCTTTCACATTATATAGCTTTGCTAAGTACCTCATGTTGGATGATGGGGGATGCCTTAATGCCCTCCTTCCAGTTGATTTCATCCCATCAACTTCAGATCATTTATTCTGGGATTGGAATCTAGAGTCATTTTTTAGTGCCTTGAGACTTACAGTCATCAGTGGCAGGTTCTCTCGCCATCGATAGTCTTTGGGAATACATCAATCTCCCATGATCGATGGATCCTATCAAGTGTTCGACCTCAACACATTTATTCACACTTGTTAGTTTGCACTCTAGTACCTTGATTCTCATTTTCATTATCAGTGGGTGATCCCGCGTCTGTTAACGGTATACATCAATGACTGGTAATCAAACGATGGACTACTATGTTCAACCTCGACACCTCTATTCACATAGTAGGACATGTACTCGTAGTGGTTTGTGTAGAAGACTTTCTAGATTGGTGGCATCTCTTATATGCTACCTCCTTGATCATGCCAGTGTTCATGAGAGTTCATCTCTCGTGACTTGATTCGAGTATATGTCATACATTTCCAGCCATTATGGAGATCTTGATCCATTATATATCAAGATCCATTATATATCTTCAGCCATTATGGAGATCATGGTCCTTTGTATATCATCATGGAGATTCTGATCTATGTATATTGTACATGGCGATGGCCACTTATGTGATATCTTGTATCATGCCTATTCATGGCCATTGTACTCTTATGTATCCAGGACTACTATATGTATTTGCAGTTATGTGTAGAGTTCTATCATTGTACTATGCTGATTGGGTGGCTGGTCTTCCATTTGGGATCCTTCATCACTCCACTTCTGGGATGGACTTATAATTTATTTCAGCCATCATATGACCCCTCTGACCTCACACATTAGGGGGCATCCGTTATAGCTGATTTTATCACTCCAGGTGAATCACACTTGTATGGCCTTCCCCCTGTCCCTCTGCAAACTCCTTAGACCCCTTGGACCATTTTTTGTCCTTTGATGTTTCCTTGACCATCCCTAAAAACATGTGAAAAATGATACACGCGACTTTTAAATCCTTAATCGCATATATATGCGAGTTTCACCACTAAAACCGCATACATCGGGATGTGTACAAAATCCAAATCCTTTTGGAGTTTTCCTTGACATGGATATGACTCACTTGACTCCTGGCCTTCCCTATGCCTTGAGATCACTCAGATTCGACCTTTCATTACCCCTTTGAAAATATATATAAGGAACTCTATGGTACGTTGAAGGCATATGAGAGAATTGAGAGCAAAGAAACTACAGTCCATTGTTGGCGGAACTTATGCTTGAGTCTACATCCCTTTGTCCCTTAGAGAACTTTGGTGTTCTTCCCAAGATTGCCTTTTGCTTGTGAGATTGCTATCGAGAGATGGAGGATTGAGGTGGTGGAGGCCCAAGGGGGGAATTCAATTTCTCCGATTCGCAGACGTGCCGACAGATGTTGTATCCATTGTAATCTTTGATTTTATATTAATAGAAATATCTTTTCCCGTCCAATAATGTATGTTTGAATAAATATTTTATCCATGGATGTTTTCAAATGCTTATACATTGTTGATTATATATGCTAGAATAGATCTAACACCAATATATATAGTATGCTTCTATTGTTTACTTCTTGTTGAGGAAGTAATCTATCAATTCAAGATGAAGTTGGAAAGCTCAACGAGGATCTACTCCAACCATCTGAAATAAGGTATGAGGTCTGATCCTTTAGTGTTAGATGTTTAATTTCTATTGCATATTAGAAAGGATTGATTTATGGAGTCAAGCTGTTTGTTGTGATACCCCAAGCCATAGGAATTTCTCTTCGTAACACTAGGTGAGGTGTAACTTAAGTTTCACTGCATTCTTGTTCTACATTATTTATTGATAGAAATCAAAATATTGGTTCCTATGCTACAAAATTTTAAAAATTCTGTAAAAAATTTGGTTTCCTCTAGGGATGGCTGTAAATTGTGGTGGCTCTTGCTATCTGATTCATGGATTGTTTGAAATTCATTTAGCTAGGTTGTGATTGTTTTTTGAGCACTAGAGTTGGACTTCACTTTCCAAATGCTACAAGCCCATTACCTTGTTCATCTTTGGGGTTTCATGTGTAAACCTTGTCCTGCTTGCAGCTGCTATGGCTGAGGGGTCTTCACACTTGGAGACTATGATATCTTGTTGGCTACTGTACGTGTCTAACCTAACCCTCTCTCTCTCTCAAGTTATGACACCTGTTCCTTTTAGCAGATAGTCCTTATAGATACTCTTCCCTTTTACTTTTAAAACTTGTTAGATAGATTAAACATTTAAACAACTTTCAGTTAACAATTGAGTGATGATGGACTTTATTTTTTTGGATAATTATGCAAGCTTTGTACAAGTGGAGAATGGAGTTAAGTGATTTTTTTGTGATTAAACTATATCATTATTTTTATTTAATTTAATCATTTTTTTAATAGAAACAGGTAGGTTTTGTATTAATAAGACTGTGGCTGAGCCACCCAAGAGGTTACATCTGTGAAGTCTTTGTAAAAAAAAAAATTCCCCATCACAACAAATGGGAACACTAATTTTAATTAATTTAAATTGTTAGAACATGTTACTTTGTACTTTAATAACAATCTAATAGGCTATGGATAATCAACATTCTAATTATTTTTAAAAAAAATAGGCAAAGCATGTTATGACACGAAATCAAAAAAACTTGATTGTGAAATTTTCAAAAAGAACACGTCAACATGATCAAATGGTAAAGAAAGGGACATGCATATCAGAAGGTAAATATTTAGAAATAGAACAATGCATTTCCTTATGTAGTTATATAATGCTTATTTTTATTGTATGATGATGTTAGGGATATGTTTAATAACACTATTGGCTACAATTACAAATAAGAGGAAAATACAAACAATAGCAAAGAATATTAGTACACCTTATAGGCCTTTGAATGACTCTACTAGTCTTAACAAAGAAGCAAATTGCAAATATACATTTTCCTCTTTTTAGGAGGAGGAGCATCATGAACAAGGTAAGCCCATTAATTCAGATTTTTCTAGTTCCTTATAACTATAAATCTTATTATTAAAAAATCCATAACACCTTTGCATGCCCTTCTTTTATTGAAGATGTTCATAGACAACCATGCCATATGGATAAAAGTGTAGAAGGGTAAGATCCCTCCACACAAAAAGAGGTGCAGCAACATGAAGAACAAGTCAAGGTAATTAATCTATAATTTTGTAGTTCTTCATAAATAAAATTTTATGAATTTGAAATACGTAACACCTTTACTTGCCCTTCTATTATAGAATATGTTCACAAAGAACAATGCCAACAAGATATTAGTATACGAGGTGAAGATCCCTCTACACAACCATCGACAGATAAAGTCAAGAAGAAAAGTAGAGGAGAAACTAAATGTGCAGAAATCAATAACTTAGAGGAAAATATAGAAATTCATATCAATGAAAGGAACCAACCAATTGGTCCAAACTCAGTGAGCCTACCTTCATTACTAGATGTGTTCGCAAGGGAAATGGTTCCAATCAATTATTATGATTCAAAGAAGGTTTCAGATCAAGTAAAGGAGGACTTGTGAAACATTATTAATGTCAGTATTAGACATTACGTGTATTTGTTTTCAACATTTCTATTTTTGGATAATTTTGAACTTTATTTTCAAACCATGTATGGCATCTAAAGATGCAATTCTTGTATGTTACAGGAAAAATTCATAATACCTCCAGTCCTTAAAGAATATTGTATGAAATCCATTGGCCATAAGGCAAACAATCATAGATATCGGTTGACCAAAAAATACTGTGACCCTTATGAGTCAACAGAGGAAAGATTAAAAAATGTTCCTCCAATTAGGATAAGTGAGACAATGTGGAGAGAATTCATCCTATCACGAGCCACCACTGAATTCCTGGTAAGAAAAAAGTTCACATATTATATAATCAAGTTTTTTAGATTGTCTATTGGCTTGTAATGTTGATTTATATATTTTATTTTCAATTGATTCCTAGGATATGAGGAAAAAAAAGGAAAATAGAGGAAAGGAGAGGGATTCGCACACCTCTGGACATCAAGGTTATCAACGAGTCGAAGATGGTATGGTATACTGTTGTTGTTAGCACTCCAAGAAACTACTTAGTGGTTATGGCTAAGTATGCTTGGTAACTTAAGAAATCAATGCTTTTCAGTAGGTGGATCGAGGGGATACTAAGATAGCACGATGGAGAGATTGCTTATCAAATAGTTAAATGAGCCAGTGCTCTTAGAAACTATAAATCAGATGCCAAATAACAGTAAGGTATGAAGAATATTACTGAGACAACCAAGTACATTAACATACAGGGTTTATACAACCAAGTACACACATAACGCAGGGTCACACTAAGCAATAAGAAGTTCCTCCATTTAAATTATGAGCATAAGCTAAGCTAATTCAAACAGAGTGCAGAATAATGGTGGATAAAAAAGTTTGATCACAATAACAAGAGGAAACTGTGATTCTTTATTAGAATAAGCAACCAGTACAAAGGCCAGGTTTCTCCAAGCCCGACCCCCTTTTCAGTGTGAGTTCTTAGACTTTTTAAAGCCTTTACAAAAGTTTCCAGATCCTAAAAACATGGATCTGTCGAGTTCAATTAAAACATAACTGATAGTTTAAAGCAAAAACATAGGGATTGATCCCTAAAATGAAGGAGATTTTGATATGGAGATCTCCTTCAACATCTTGATGGTTGGTGAAGTGAAGCAGCCTCCCAAGGCTCGGTGGATAGAGTTGGGCACACCATCGATCTGATTTTCGTGATGTGGCAGTTGACTCATAAAGATGTTCCTCCAAATAGGATTTGAAGCTTAGTCAAAGTGCCCACCGATTCAAAACTAGCTTAAAGCCTCTGAGATATTAGATAAAATACTTTATAATCCATTCGTTTCTGCTAGTTCAGCGAATCAAAACTAAGTTCTGGGCGAAATTAGAGATCCTTTGCAAAAACAGGCTTTTGGCAGCTAACTACTCTGTTGATTTCGTGCCTTAGTTGCCGGAAGTCAGTCCTTTTGGAAGCTAATGAGCTCTGTGGGGCTCGCCTAAGCTGCCAAACGCTGAAACTGTTTCAAAATCAAAAACCCGAACGCTGCTTTCCTGCAAGCTTGTGATCAGTTACTAGGACTTCTTTGCAGCTGCTCCCTTCCTTCTAGTCACTCGTTTAGTCCTTTTTTGCTGAGCTTCCATAGGCTGTTCTTGCTGAGCTTCTACAGGCGTTACTTCTTCAGGGATCGTGGCCACCTCAGCCAACGTGTCTAGACTAGATGGTTGTGCTTCTGGGACTACTGGTTACTAATTAGTGTTCGCATCTGAGGCTGCGTTTGAGTACTTAGCTGAGAAAACACAGAAGATTTAAGACCTGGGCCTTAAGAGTCATCATCTCAGAAGCAAATAGATC
>LPNX011068006.1:287335-336732 GCA_001517045.1 Pseudotsuga menziesii
CACGCATAATTTTCATGCATATTGAAGAGAATATCCTTCCAATGCAATTACAACTCAATGCTTTTGGATAAACTGATGAATTGGCATGTAGCTGACCTTTGGCGTTTACCCACCAATTGATATGATGAAACAGGCTCGATTGATGAGTGATGAAGCACGGTTTTATTTTTTCACACATAAAACATTTTCGGCAGCTAAAATCATTTTGACAAACCGTCCTAGCTGCCGAAATTGGCCTGTTTCGGCAGCTAACTAAACTTCCACAGACTGAGTTAACTGCCGAAAGCTGAAATTTTTGATTTTGAAGGCCATGACTCACAGAAGTAAAAATTTTAATCCATACTATCACCCAAAAAGATGGTGTACTTTTTGGGAGATAACACTTGTAATGATATTTTGTCCGATATGAGAAATATTAGCTTCTTTTATTTTCATTTAAATGTCACAACTTATCCATACTATTTTACTTGTTGCAACTAGAAAAAATCTTTAGCCTCTGATGATACAACTACAAGCATTACTAGGGATTACTTATGAAAGAAGTGCCATCAAAAGAAGGATGGCACTCCAATTACAGAAGCTGTAGGAGAAACAATAGTATGTTCTCAACCTTTAATTTAGATATTGATTAAAATTTCAGTTTACATGTTGGGAATGTTTTCATCTATGATCTTATTTAATTTTATGTCAATGTTAGCAAAAAATTGAAAAAGCACAAGTAGAAGTTGCATCTCAAGACTTTGCAGCTAGGGATGATGCCCTTTCCAAGGTACTAGGGGTTGTTGTAAGAGGACTATGTCGTGGTGTTGGCTTAGGAGTTATGCCAACTAACTTGTTCGGAAAAAATCCATACAAGGAGGCATTAATTGTAAGCCAAACAATAGTGAAAAAGAACTGAGGAAATATCATATTTGAAAACAACAGTAATTGAACTATTGAAAAGAGTAGAATATATGGAGAGAGAACATGTGGTCAACAAAGAAAGTTTTAGTGTCCAATTCTTTACTCTTTTCTTAGTATACATATTTTCACAGTAATGATCTGAAGGCTAATGCCTAAATGCTCATATAAACAATGTCCTAATGTACAAAATGCTCAGGCTGAAATCACGCCTATGGTGGAGGTTAGTTGTTTATTTATTATTTGAAAAACTTTTTTTTTTCATATTTTGAATATATATATATATATATTACATTTTGTTTCCTTGAAGGAGTAATATACGGGACATAACAACCCCTAGGAATGGATTAATAGAAAAGAAATTAACTTCAATGCATACTCCATCATCCCTAGTAAGTATTGGAAAATTTCATAATTTAGATCAATTTAATTTAATTTTATCAATATATTAGAAATCATTTCCTGTTGGGTGTAGAGTTGTGCATCAAAATATGATGAACATTTGGTAGAAAAAAAACCAATGGTCCCATCGAAACTGCAAATTGAAAAAATGAAAACATCAATTTAGGTAAGATGTTTAAATTCTTATTTCCATGCATCTTACTTTGTCTCATTTATTTATAGGTTCAAGATAACAATGAGTTGACACCAACTTCCCAATTGGGGCTAGTAGGAAAGAAATGCTTTCTCATTGCATTAAACTCAAGGGTTAAAGTTACAATGACGACAATACATAAGACTGACCCAAAGCAATGGTACACTGTGTCTCTATTGGAAAAGGCTATTATATTGTGAATTCGACAAAAAATTTAGATCCTCTATTTGAAAATATACCTCTACCACATCCTAGTAGTGCATTATGTAATCTAGCAGATGCTTTGATGAGCTTCATTCCTTGGCATAAGGATGACATTGAACTATGCAATTAGTGCTTATACTGTGTGACTAGTGATTTCAGTGATGTTGTATTAACTGAGAATAGTTGATTTATTGAATATTTATACTTGGATCACGACATAGTTTATAAATTTTGTGTAGTTCATAATTAATCCAGTTAAATAAAATTTTGGGCACAAGTTGCAATTATATGCCATGAGCACAATTCCTGATTTTGTAATACATAAGTATTATATAATCTTCATTGCATGTGAAATGAGATGTTGTGTTGTGAATATGTGGAATGAGCAGTATGTATATCATATTTTCGTTAAGTTTTTTTTGTAAATTATTTCATCCTTCTATTGCCTTCTATTTCCAAAACTAGACATTTACAGAAAAAAAACACATTGATATAAATTATTTTCCACATTGTAGCAAGAATAAGAAAATGACCATAATTAAATATTTAAAGGAATAAGCTTGAATCAAGAAACAAATTCATATGCAATGATTAACAATAATAGTAAGTTGATTTCTTAACTCAATTGAGGCCAGGACCTTTTATGTTCTATGAAACAACCAATCTGCAGATCATTTTGAATCTAGAAATCAAAACTAAGTTTAAATACAGACTACTCAATTTGCGCATTGAAGTCACCATGTGTTTTTTTCGAAGTAGTAGTGTTACAAAAAAAGTTAAATTTAGAGACACATTCCTACTCAAAGAGAAAAGCAGGTAGAGCATTTTGTCATAAGAGACAATATGAAAATGCCCGCCACAAGTGCTTTGTTGAAGAAAATGACTGCAAGACATCGGGATATTGTAGGTTGTTGTTTTGTATACTCAACCATGGTATCATTTTGTCCAAATAGACCCTGAACTAGAATTCATTGGCCTCCCACAACTATGGTTTAGGGAAATTAGACCAAGCATAGGAGAATATGAAAAATTATCTAAGTATGGAATTATTGGTAAAATATGCCTAACTAGCCTTAGGGAAATGCATGTCACAACTCATTGGATGATGATAAAAATATTCTGAGAGTGTGGATCTCTAGAGTGTTGTATGGTACATCCAACCATATCATTAGCCTGACCAAAAATGATTTCAAGAAGAATATATCAATCTGCCAAAAGTGTCTCTCAACCATATTTGCACTGCTATAGAAAAATGCTCACCAAGGAGAGAGAAAGAAGCTCCATAAGATGAAAGTGGTCTTGATGCTTTGTTGAAGAAAATGCCCACAGCAAAAATGATTTGTTGAAGAAAATGCCCACCACAAATGCTTTGTTGAAGAAAATTCCCGCGGCACATGAGGATATTGTAGGCTATTGTTTTGTCTACTCAACCATGGTCTCATTTTGTCCAAATAGACCCTGAAGTATAATTTATGGGCTTGCCACAACTGTGGTTTAGGGAAATTAAAACAAACATAGGAGAAGATAAAAAAATTGTCTAAGTATGGAATTATTGGTAAAATGTTCCTAACTGGCCTTAGGGAAATGCACGCCACAACTCATTGGATGAGGATAAAAATATTTTGAGAGTGTGGATCTCTAAAGAGTTGTATGATGGATCCAACCATATCATTAGCCTAAACAAAAAGTCTTTTAGAAATAAGATATCAATCTGCCAAAAGTGACTCTCAGCCATATTTTCACTGCTCCAGAAAAATGCCCTCCAAGGAGAGAGAAAGAATCTCCAGAAGATGAAAGTTGTCTTGATGCTTTGTTGAAGACAATACCTGCCACAAATGCTTCATTGAATAAAGTTCCAACATCACATGGGGATATTGTAGGCTACTATGTTGTCTACTCAACCATAGTCTCATTTGTCCAAATAGATGTTGAAGTAGGATTTATGGGCCCACCACAACAGTGGTTTAGGGAAATTAGACCAACCATAGGAGAAGATAAAAAATTGTCCAAGTATGGAATTATTGGTAAAATCTTCCTAACTAGCCTTAGGGAATGCACGCCATAGCTCATTGAATGAGGATAAAAATATTTTGAGAGTGTGGATCTCTAGAGATTTGTATGGTGGATCCAACCATATCATTAGTTGTTGGGCCTGGAAATGACCCCTTTTTGACCACATTTACCTACCCCATTTTGCCTTATCTTACTCCATTATATGCACCAAATAGATGTTTTCCTCCACTTGATCTTTAAATCCATACATGTATGGTTAATTATTGTCTTATCTTATTAATACTTATGATTGTTGTAATTAGGACTCTATATCATGGATTATGCTAACATATGGTTATTTTATAAAGATAATTCGAGATGTAACGGATACAAGTGTAGTAGGCTGAACGAGTCAAGAGAGAGATGGACATTCATTAGTGAGTTGATCACCACCTATTCCATCTCTGTACAAAGGATGCAGTCAAAGGTTACTATTCCACACAAGTTGTACAAGGGTGGATGCAACAGCCTTGGTTGTGTTTCCGCTGTTTACACACCTGGGTCACATGGCAGAAATCTTCAAGCCACTCGGCGTGTCCTTGGGGGAAAGCCTCGAGTCAAGGCTATCACCTTATTCTTCACTCCTTCGTTTAGGCTCAAATCCTAACGAAGCCAAGGGGGGTAGACCCTATTAAATTACTAAGGCTAATTACTTAGTATGGTGATGTTAAACTAAATAAATTACTTAGGAGTTTGAAATTTAACCATAAACAACCATAGATGACAAGATACAAAATGAGCACACGAAAGCGCCATGCTGAGACACAATATATATATATATATAGCAAGAAAATAACCAGTGCCTTAAAATGGAGTCAAAAGAAAATCAATGTACTTGCATGTGCTTGGAGTGAATGTTTTGCAATTGCCTCTTGGTACATTTTAAGTTAATTTGAAATATGAATTGATTAAAATTAGGCGAAGGGGTGGACTCCAGATATACCAAAGAGTGCTTGCAGTATGTCCAAAACTAAACCTTCACGGCTACCCTCAAGGAATATGTGGGATGAATGGAGTCTCTGGGGCTATTGTTCATAACGCACCCTTTAGGGTGTGACAGAGATCGGCACCTTGAGGTCACTTTTAAGAAGTTCCTGCTTCCTTTGGGTATTTTACCACCATAATGGTTTGATCTATGTGTTTGATTCTCACCTAACGGTTTGTCAATTTGGGAGAGTGAATCCTAATTATACTAGTCACTCAAGTGATTTTCATACAGATTGAACGATCGAATGAATGGAAACCAATTGTAGAGAATACACACTGGAGTCTTGTCAATTTTAGTAAATTTTGAGATGGATGTTCTTATTAAAAAAGAAAACCCTCCAGGAACCTCTTTCGGTCCAAGTGGACCTCAATCGAGGAATCAAAGAGGGTTTGATTTTATTATGGTTACTGAAACAAATGATGATAGCAAATGAAACATAAAAATATAAGCAAACCACAATTTTCTAATTAGACTACCACGAACCTTTCTTCACCTTTCGGCTCAAAAGGAGGCTCGTGGGGTAAGTATTAAAGTTACTTTGAAACCAATAGAAATGGAATATGGAAATGATTTTAAATCAAATTATACTACCCTACATATTAGTACTACACTAGATTGAAAAAAGATGAATGGAAGGCAAAAAATGACACAGACTCAAATCCCCCCAGGGGGATGGGGAATGGACTCAAAAGATCATATTCAGAATTATTTTTATTACTAGTGGTTAAAATATCATAAAAATGATATGATGCATCTTTATTCTTATACAAAATGAAACTAAGAGCTTACAAAGTGCAAAAATTAAAGATTTTAGTCAAAAAGGGAGATCCCTAGGGGGATTCAGAAGGCCCAAAAGTCACTTTCGAACAGCAGCTCCTCCTCTTTTATATTATACCTGCTGAAAACCAACAAGCTTAATAGACTTAAATATTCCCAAAATCACTCTAAAAGTACCTTTGGGTCAGCTTACGTTTAACCAAAAAATAGCTAAGTTAAAACTAGTTAAAAAAAGGTAAAAAGGGAACCAAGGAAAGCAAGCTTTCCTTGGGATCTTGGCTTTCCTTTTAGGAAGAAAATATGATGTACACTAATTGATATATTTATATTTTATAATATAAAATATAAATCTAATGCATGCAAGCTACAAATTCTCTTTAAAATTCCATGCAAAAAGGACGATTTCCCTAAAGCTAGATCTAGAATGCTTATGAAACCTTTTAAGAACAAGATATAGATTATGGGATTTGAGGAGATAGATATATGTTAAATTTAATTTAATATAATAGTTATAAACAATATCAAAGTTGTGAACAACATAAACAGGTAAAAAGAATTGATTTTGAAGGAGGAAAAGGAGAAGAGAAGTGCTTGTTTCTAAAGAAGATCTGCAATGGAAACTTGTTAGTGGAATACAGAGTGGCAATGTCTTCACAAATATTTTGGATGTACGATGGAGTCAAAATAGATCCACAGCTCGTTTATACCTTGCTACTTGAAATCTAAATACACAATCTTGCACCAAACCTCATGAGATCTGGATATATATATATGAAAAAGAGACAAGAATTACATGCAAATAAACTTATTAAACATGTATAATCTAGATCTTATAATCATATATGCTATGAGATATAAGAAAAACAAGTAACCTTACTTGCCCAACTATACTCCTATTGATTTAACTGAATCATTCAAGCCAGACAGGGTTCAGATGCAGAATTTGAGAGAAAAGTCAGTAACATCAATAGCCGTAAGGCAATGCTTAATCCACACATATGAGAGCATTACACCATTTGGCCTCCAAATCTTCTTTATTTCAACAATCAAAAGATTACAACAGTATTAAAATATCAAGCCCTTCAATCCTAATCTAACTAGCTTGGAAGAGGAGGCTTATGCTTGGATTTATACAAAAAATAGGAGATCCAGCCCAAGGGGGGCGCAAATTCCAAGGGGACGGATCAAATATGCTGATGGAGAGTCAATCAATGCATATCTGAAGCTAAACTGAGCCTACTTGTCAACCAGGGGGTTGATTGAGCTAACACATCAACCCATAAACCGACACATCAGTCCACAGAGCATCTAGCAGAGTCCACACGTGTGGAGGAGAGAAAGAGGGAGCAATTCCCCATAAAGACTATTGAATATCAACTCTATATCTGATTTGATCACCTCCTTTAGTCAAGGATTTGTCAGATCTAGTCAATCTGGTTCAGATCTTACTGATTTCAACCAAATCAGCTGAGAATCCACTGATCTATGATTTTGGATTTGCTCCATTATTCATCAATTTATTAATTAAAATAAACAATAATTGATTTTTGGGGCTTTCTGACCTGAGTGATGGAAAATCACTCAAAACTAGAAAATAGTGGGTCCATGGGTTTACATGGTACTGTTAGCTTGAAAATGAGCACCTACATGACTGAAACTGATTATTTGGCCCACTTTTATTACAAAATCAATTTTTCCAATTAAACTATTAAAAAATAGCCTAAGTTTTGGAAAAATTAAATTTTTAATAAAAAACACTGAAAAAACTTAAAAATTTAAAAATTGAAAAAACCTAGGGGGACTTAAACATGTTCATACGACTCAACCATGATGTCTAGCATGTTTACACATTGACACATAGACTTTAATAACCTCAATAGGCCTAAATGCCAAGCCGACCACCCCAACTTTGGAGGTATGGAGTGAAAAACTCAGAAATTATCAGTCGTTTATTCAACAACCAATAATAACCAAGGGAAAAAACACCCTGGGCTGATCGGATTGACAAATAAATTCTAAGAGACCGAGTCTTTTACAGACACTATCATGCTAGAACTTTTATTACAATTCTCCCATGGGGTATGAACATGTGATATAGTACAACAAGAACTTCCCAGAAGTACTTCCAAAGGTCTTCTGAAGTCCAAACAAGTTATCCTTGTCTGGTTCACCAAGCTCACTTGATAAAAAACCACTAAGTACAACTTAGGTGGTAACATTCCGGCTCGATCTAGGGACACATTCTCTGACTGATCTTTTGTTCAAAGGAGAGGATGTGAGAACTTTGGAATCTCTGGGTCCTGCATAGCAATTAGATTTTGTCAGTAACATGTATATAAAACAAAATTAACTATAAAAGCAAACTAATGTACATAATTAGTCTATGATGTGCAAAAAGGAATATTTTACAAAACTAATATGAAAAGGAAAATTTTCAAACATGGTACAAAATAACTATAATACAACAATATCTATGATACAACAACATGATATGTAAAATTTAGAAATACATGCAGGGAAAGGTTTAGAAATTGGCCCTAAAACCACTGATGCCAATAAAGGCATCAAACTATCTTGATGAAAAACAACTTGAGGAAGAAACCATTCACTGGAAGGCTCAACTGTTGTCCTTCTAGGTCATGTAGATAGAAGGAGTTCATTCCTGCTATTTCATCGATGATGTATGGTCCCAACCATAAGCTGTCAAGCTCTCCATGTTTCCAAGGCTTCTCCAGTCATTTGTCCCAATGCAAAACTGTGTCACCTACTTGGAAGGATCCTGTCCGGGTAGACTTATTAAAGATTCTCTTGACCTTGTCTGAATTTTTGATACTCTGGTCAAGAGAATTTCTTCTACTCTCATCTAGCTCAATCAACTCGTTTATTCTGTTCTAAATGGCCTCTTGATCTGAGTTGAAGGTCTGGAGAAGCTGATAAACTAGAAGATTTAAATGGAATGGTAAGGTGACATCTAGGCCATAGAATAGTTCGAAAGGTCTCCTCCCGGTTGAACTTTTCTTGGTGATTCTGTCAGCCCATAATGCTAATTTGATCTTGCTATCCCAAGCCTTCTTATTTTCACCCACAATTTTCTTGATTATGGTCATTAAGTTCTTGTTACTTGATTTAGCTAGACCATTTCCTTGGGGATAGTAATTGGATGAGTGGGATAGGACAATGCTGTATTTGAAACAGAAAGAAGATATCTCAGAGGAAACAAAGCATGGGCCATTATCTGTGATGATTCTGGCTGGGACACCGAATCTTGTGATCATCTTATTTTCTAAGAAATCCATGACTATAGCATCAATTGCCTTCTTGGTGGGTATCGCCTCTACCCACTTGGTAAAATAATCAATGGTGGTAAGAATCCAAGAATAACCATTGCTCGAGTTATCTTTGAACTTACCAATGAAATCAAGCCCCCACTGCTGGAAAGGGGTTTGGACTACTATTGGATTTAAAGGCAAGGCTTTCATTTGTTGCTTTTCGGTGAATAACTGACACTGGGGACAAACTCTGATAGCCTTGTGCACATCTGAAAATAGGTTCGGCCAATAGTAGCCTGATCTAAGGATTTTGTGGGCGATTGTTTTTTCTACAAAATGTCCACCACAAAATCCTAAATGGAACTCAACCATGAGTTTCTTGGACTCAGGTTCATCCGCACATCTAATTATTAAACCATCAGGGTTTCTCCAACCCAAACCATCTTTTTTCAACCAATACTTAGTTTCTTTTAACCTTAATGCTCTTCTTTTATGGCCAAGTAAGTGATCGGGGCATGTAAGGTTGCGGAGGAAAAATATGATGTTGGTGTACCAAGGGTGCTGCTCTAATCTCTGAAGCTCATCTGATACACTTTGTTTTGAATCACTATTCTGGCAGATTATTCCTAAGGCCTTTTCATTTCCTTGGGACAACGTATTTGCAAGACCTTGTCCCTTAATTAACTTAGTAGGTTTTATCTCCAAATCATATTCTTGAATCTTTGAAACCCACTTACCCCTGATTCCTAGACAATCCTGTTGAGACATGATATCCTTGACAGCTGCATGGGTTACATACCCAATGATTTTGGAGTAACCTACATAAGTTTTGAAATGTTCAAGGGACTTGATGAGAGCATAGGCTTGTTTCTCCATGGTGGTATACTTCAACTCTGAATTTTGCAAGGCTCTACCCATAAAGGCTATAGGTTTCTCTTGTCCCTCCTTATTCTTTTGAAGCAAAACATCGGCAATGGTGTCTTCTGAGGCAAAGGAAAATATCTGGAATTCCTTGGAATAATCTAGACTAATCAAGACTGGGGACATGGATATGGCATTTTTGATAGACTTGAATTCAACTTTCCCTTCATCCATCCACTCAAACTTAGCATCTTTATTTAATAACTTTTGTAGAGGTTTCATTAATTCTGCTAAATTTGGGATGAATCTTCTTATGAAATTGATTTGAACATTAAAATACTGGAGAGGTTTTAGATTCTGAGGCAAGGGGAATTTCTTAATGGCTTCAACTCTCTCAAGATCAACCTTGACACCATCCTTAGAAATGATGTGCCCCAACAACTTGCCTTCATCAACTCCAAAGATTGACTTGGCGGGGTTCAAGGAAATACCATATTTCCAACATCTTATAAAAACCTGCCTAAGATGACTTATGTGGTTAGATCTTTCCTTTGAAAAAACAGTTAAGTTATCTTGATATATTTTGATTATTTTTCCTATAAGTTCTTTGAAGGAAAAATCCATGGCTCTTTGGAAGGTGGCACCAGCATTCAATAAGCCAAAAGGCATTCTTAAAAATTTATAGGTACCCCAAGGTGTGGTGAATGTAGTCTTATGTTGATCCTCCTTATTTACCAACACCTGGTTATAACTAGAAAATCCATCCAACATGGACATCATTCCTGATCCTGTTACTCTTTGAAGCAATGTTTCCATGTCGGGTAATGGGTAATTATCTTTGAGGCATGATGCATTCAGATTTCTAAAATATATACATATTCTAATTGACCCATTCTTATTTCTGACCACAACTAAGTTGGAGCACCAAGATGAATGTCTTATACGTGCTATGATCCCTGCTACTAACATATTCTGAAGTTCCTTCTGCACAATGGGGGCCAACTTAGGATTTATTCGCCTAAGTTTTTGTCGGAAAGCTTTGACCTCCTTAGCTTCTTCTATGAGGGGAATAGTGTGTTGAAACACATCCTCCCAGTAGGATTTAAGCTCATAATTACTAAAGGCCAACACATCTCTATACTCTTTGATTAAGTTGATCAAATTGTTCCTTTCCTTTTTCGAAGTACCTTTTTCAATTTTTATTAACTTGGGATCTTTGTCAGTTCCTATGTTTATTTCCATATAATTCCCAATTTTTTTTCTTCTGTTTGTTTTTTATGATGATCATGTCGATCGAAAAGATTCTTGAAAGCTATAAGGCTACTCAGGATGTCATTCCTTACATTATCCTCACACTCCTGATACTCTTTACCTTCCTGCTGATAACTGATCTTGCAACCTTCAAACTCTTGTAGATTGTGGATGAATCTCAAGAGTTGCTCATCATATTTGAACACCTGCTAGTGATCTATATTATCTGGAATTGAAGGTCTAAAATTAATTTTTGTCTTTCCATTCCCACTAATAATTTCATCCGATGGCTAGAGGGTGGATGCTGCTACTGCTAATTTATCTGCTAACCCATTCATTTCCCTATGGACCTTTTGAATGTTAAGCACATCAAACCACTCCATAGTGTCCCATGTGGCATTCCTGTACTTTCTTAGTTTGTCATTTTTGCATTGATACTGATTCTTAATCTGGAGGACAACTAAATCTGAATCACCCTTTATGTTCAACATCTTTATCCCCATATCTTTAGCAGTTTCTAATCCTGGGATCAATGCCTCATACTCAGCTACATTGTTTAATGCTTCAAACTCTAACCTGAACGAAAAGTCGTAGATTTTATCTGAAGGAGAGATGATCGTGATGCCCGCACCTTTTCCGGTTTTGGAATGACCCTTGTCAAAGTACATTTGCCAAACTTCATCTATCTTTTCATTTTTAATGTTTTCCTTAATAGGGGCCATGAAATTTGACAAAATAGCATAGTTTCCAAAGTTATCAGTGAAATGAACGAATTCATTTATGGGCTTCTTAGGGTTTTCTACATGTCATTTCCTTAGATTTTCTTTGTGGAGAATCACCTTAGTGTTCTCTGATGCAGGTATAATAGCATATGTCCAATCCATTTGAATGTGCCCACCAAGAGTTGCAGCCCATTTTCTAGATAGCAACATCCCCCAATTATCTGGAACATCTATCACCACCACATCCATCGACATGTCGATATCAAGATATTTGGCCAACTTAACCTGTAAATTTAAGATTATCCCTACCACTTCAATTTATCTTGCATCCATGGCACAAAAGTTGTGGTAGGGTCGGGTGACCCTTAGATTTAGTTGTTCCATTACTTTTCTTGTCATGACATTTGATGAAGCACCTGAATCTAACATGCAGTTATGAAGGAGAAGGTTATCAACTAAAAGGGAGACATAAAAAGGCGGGTGGTCTTTTCTTCTCGGATCAACATTGTTGAGGACTATAGGCATATCTATAGGTTCAATATGTTTAGCTTCAAATATAGCCTTGTTATTAGGAAGAGGATCCTATTTGACAATATTATGAGCTTTACTTTGACTATCCTCTCAGGCTTTCAACAACTTTTCTTTTTTACCAGGAATTTTAAGGATGTCATCAGTTGCATAAACATGAATCTTAGCACTACTTATCCATTCTCCCATATCAATATTTGATTCAGGGACAATAGGAGGATCTTAGAGGGGAGGAGTGGTTACCTTTGGCTTGTACTATTTAGACGGCGATGGCTTCTCCTTTCTTTGATACACTGCTCCCTGGAATCTAGCCTCCTTCATTTCCTTAATTGCTTCTGGAGAAGGCATTACACCATAAAAGTTGGAAAGGAGATCCTTCCCGTAACTGTAATCCGTGGCCTACTGCCAATGCTGGTTTGATAAAGGATAGGTTCAGCCTACCATGTACACATGATCATACTCACATGATGTTGTTTCCTAATTACTGACCTCGACCATTCCATGTTCTATAACTTGGTTTGCTATATAGCAAGTGCTTTCTTGGTGGAATTGATCACAAGGTCTACACCATGGAATGACTTCTTCTACCAGGTTAGTTGAGTTTAACTGGTTTGGAATCCTAGGTTCTTGTTAAGGAGCTTTCTTCTGATACACCTGATTCTATTTAGGCTGAAAGTTCCTAGGTCCATTATTTCTTTCCATTGTGATTATTCTGTTCTGAATATTATTCAATTGTACAGATTGATTTTCCATGATTTGGTTCTGACTAGTAACCAATTCTTTTATCATGTTAGTTACCTTTTCCATGGGGTCTTTAGAGGTTTCCTTTTCCTCTAATTCAACAGCTTTTCCCTTCTCTTTGTTGTATGAAGTGTTTCCCCTAGTGTAACCTGGAATGTTGGATTTTCCTGAAGACTACATATTATTTTCTATTTTTTTGGCCAATTCCTGAGCAATTTTTAGATCGGCCAGCTCTTTGTCCCTTAACTGGTACCTCAAATCACCAGTGAAAGCTTCGATGTAAGATATGAGGTTGGAGGCATCCCTTGGCTTGATTTCTTTAGGGAGGTCTACAACCACACGCCTGAAATTAGTATTAAATTCATCAATGGTTTCATTCTCCATCTTCTTTATGTTATGGAGGGCAATAAGCAGATGTCTTGGTTCTTTCTTTCCCCCCCATTTCTTCTTAAAACCCTCTAGGAATTCATTAAGATTTTTATATGAATCATCACCAAGGTTGGAGTACCATTCTGCAGAATCATCCTCTAAGGATAAAGCAAAGAGCTTCATTTTGACATCTTCATGGTTATGGGTAGCATCATTGCAGTAACTGACCAGGTGCTTATCAAACTTTCGGATGTGAGACTTGGCAGTAATGGCATTATTTCCCTTGAATATGGGGGGCTCCCTTGATAGCATCATTCGGAATGTCATGAGGACTACCTGCTATCTGAGAAAATTCAAGGGGTTTGAAAAATTCCGTCATTTCTTGAGATTGGAAGGTATGACTCTCTACAAATATGTGATGGATATCTGAGAGGGATTGGTCTCCTAAATTTTCAAGGTTTATACGAGAAGTATGCCTATTCAATATTTCCCTAATAAACCTTTCGAGACCAGGGAGAGGATTGAATAATTGTTGGTTGTTTCTTCGGGTAGAAATTCTTGAAGGGATGTTAGACAGTGGAGTTGCCAGATGGATCGAGTTTTATTTTTTATGTTTTTTAAAGACTAGATCAATCAAAAGTTTTTATATTTTTAGTTGTTTAGAAAAAAGCTAAGCTAAGACGTACTCAGGAATACAAATATTTATCACCAGCAACGGTGCCAAAAAGTGTTGCCGCCTTTCACACATCTGAGTCACGTGGCATAAATATTCAAGCCACTCGGTGTGTCCTCAGGGGCAAGTCTCAAGTCAAGGCTGTCACCTTATTCTTGACTCCCCCGTTTAGGCTCAACTCCTAACGAAGCTAAGGGGGGTAGACCCTATTAAATTACTAAGGCTGATTACTTAGTATGGTGATGTTAAACTAAATGAATTACTTAGGAGTTTTAAATTTAACCATAAACAACCATAGATGACAAGATACAAAATGAGCGCATGAAAGCACAATGCTGAGACACAATATATATATATATATATATATTGCAAGAAAATAACCAATTCCTTAAAATGGAGTCAAAAGAAAATCAATGTACTTGCATGTGCTTGGAGTGAATGTTTTTCAATTGCCTCTTGGTATGTTTTAAGTTAATGTGAAATATGAGTTGATTAAAATTAGGCGAACGGGTGGACTCCAGATATACCAAAGAGTACTTGGAGTATGTCCAAAACTAAACCTTCACGTCTACCCGCAAGGAATATGTGGGTTGAATGGAGTCTCTGGGGCTATTGTTCATAATGCACCCATTAGGGTGTGATAGAGATCGGTGTCCCGAGGTCACTTGTTAGAAGTTCCCACTTCCTTTGGGTATTTTTCCACCGTAAAGGTTCGATCTAGGTGTTGGATTTTCACTTGATGGTTTGTCAATTTGGGAGAGTGAATCCCAATTATACTAGTCACTCAAGTGATTTTGATACATCTTGACTGATCAGATGAACCGCAGCCAACTACAGAGCATACACACCGGAGTCTTGTCAATTTTAGTAAATGTTGAGATGGATGTTCTTGTTAAAAAGGAAAACCCTCCAGGAACCTCTTTCGGTCCAAGTGGACCTCAATCAAGGAATGAAAGAGGGGTTGATTTTATTATGGTTACTAAAACAAATGATGATCGAAAATGAAACATAAAAAGATAAGAAAACCACAATTTTCTAATTAGACTACCACGAACCTTTCTTCACCTTTCGGCTCAAAAGGAGGCTCGTGGGGTAAGTATTAAAGTTACTTTGAAACCAATAGAAATGGAATATGGAAATTATTTTAAATCAAAGTATACTACCTTGCATATTAGTACTATTCTAGATTGAAAAAAGATGAACGAAAAGAAAAAATGACACAGACACAAATCCCCCCAGGGGGGATGGGGAATGGGCTCGAAAGAGCCTATTAAGAATTATATTTATTATCAGTGGTTAAAATATCAGAACACTGATATGATTCCTCTTGATTCTTATATAGAATGAATCCAAGAGCTTACAAAGTGCAAAAATTAAAGATTTCAGTCAAAAAGAGAGACCCCTAGGGGAATTCAGAAGGCCCAAAAGTCACTTTCGAATAGCAGATCCTCCTCTTTTCTGTTATACCTTATAAAAACTAGCAAGCTTATTCTACTGAAATATGCCCAAAATCACTTTGAAAGTAGCTTTGGGTCAGCTTACTTTTAACCAAAAAAAAAGCTAAGTTAAAACTAGTTAAAAAAGGTAAAAAGGGAACACAAGGAAAGCAAGCTTTCCTTGGGATCTTGTCTTTCCTCTTAGGAAGCCAATATGATGTGCACTTATTGCTAGATTTATATTTTATAACAGAAAACAAAAATCTAATGCATGCAAGCTACAAATTCTCTTTAAAATTCCATGCAAAAAGGACGATTTCCCTAAAGCTAGATCTAGAATGCTTATGAAACCTTTTAAGAACAAGATCTAGATTATGGGATTTGAGGAGATAGATCTATGTTAAATTTAATTTAAGATAATATATCTAAACAATATCAAAGCTATAAACAAAGTAACCAGGTAAAAATAATTGATTTTGAAGGAGGAAAAGGAGAAGAGAAGTGCTTGTTGCTGAAGCAGATCTGCAATGGAAACTTGTTAGTAGAATACAGAGGGGCAATGTCTTCACAAATATTTTGGATGTATAGTGGAGTCAAAAAAGATCCACAGATCGTCCAATCCTTGCTACCTGAAAGCTAAACACACAATCCTGCATGAAACCTCATGATATCTGGATATATATATGAAAAAGAGACAAGAATTACATGCAAATAAACTTATTAAACATGTATAATCTAGATCTTCTAATCATATATGCTATGAGATATAATAAAAACAAGTAACCTTACTTGCCCAAGTATACTCCTATTGATTTAACTGAATCGTTCAAGCCATACAGGGTTCAGATGCAGAATTTGAGAGAAAAGCCGGTAACATCAATAGCCGTAAGACAAAGCTTAATCCACACATATCAGATCATTACACTATTTGGCCTCCAAAGCTTCTTTATTTCAACAATCAAAAGATTACAATAGTATTACAATAGAAATCCCTTCAATCTAAATTTAACTATCTTGGAAGAGGAGGCTTATGATTGGATTTATACAAAAAATAGGAGATCCAACCCAGGGGGCACAAATCCTAAGGAGACAGATCAAATCAACTGATGGAGAGTTAATCAATGCAGATCTGAAGCTGAGCTAAGCCTACTTGTCAATCAAGCGTCTGATTGAGCTGACACATCAACCCATAAATGGACACATCATTCCACAAAGCATCTAGGATAGTACACACGTGTGGAGGAGAGAGAGAGGACGCAATTCCCCATAAAGACTGCTGAAGATCAACTCTGGATCTGATTTGATCACCTCCTTCAGTCAAGGATTTGTCAGATCCAGTCAATCTAGTTAAGATCTAACTGATTTCAATCAAATCGGCTAAGAATCCACTAATCTATGATTTTGAATTTGCTCCATTATTCATCAATTTATTAATTAAAATAATCAATAATTGATTTTTGGGGCTTTCTAACCCTAGTGATGGAAAATCACTCAAAACTAGGAAATAGTGGGTCCATGGGTTTACATGGTGCTCTTAGCTTGAAAATGAGCACCTGTATGACTGAAACTGATTATTTGGCCCACTTTTATTACAAAATCAAATTTTCCAATTAAACTATTAAAAAATAGCCTAGGTTTTGGAAAAATTAAAATTTTAACAAAAAAACACTGAAAAAACTAAAGAATTGAAAAATTGAAAAAACCTAGGGGGACTTAGACATCTTGATATGACTTGACCATGATGTCTAGCATGTTTATACATTGACACATAGAATTTAATAACCTCAATAGGCATAAATTCCAAGCCGACCACCCCAACTTTGGAGGTATGGAGTGAAAAACTCAAAAATTATCAGTCGTTTATTCAACAAACAATAATAACCAAGGGAAAAAACACCCTGGGATGATTAGATTGACAAATAAATTCTAAGAGACTGAGTCTTTTACAGACACTATCATGCTAGAACATTTATTACAATTCCCCCATGGGGTATGAACATGTGATATAGTACAACAAGCACTTCCCAGAAGTACTTCCAAAGGTCTTCTGAAGTCCAAACAAGTTATCCTTGTCCAGTTCACCAGGCTCACTTGATAAAAAACCACTAAGTACAACTTAGGTGGTAACAGGCTGCAATAGACTCGGATGCAACAATGCGCCATTGCTCGAGGGTGGCTTCAACTGATGAAGCATCTTCTAGATTGATCCTATTATCTCATTGCTGGCTCAAGTAACAAACTTCCTATATTTTCTGTTTTGATCTTTCCCATAGCTGTAAGAATGTATCGTAATTGGTACAGCCTGAAGATCAAAGATCTTCATGGCTACCCGATATCAATCACATAGAAGTTACGATTGTGAATGTATAAATATTGGAAACTATCTTGAGCCAAGGGTTGGAATTTAATTGATATTATTGTATAAGCAATGACAGAGACTATATCTTCATTTTATCATTTAATACAACGAGCAGGATTCTTCTGATCTCAGCGTTTAATGCGTGTTAATTTCTGGTGTCTCTGTTTGAAGGCTTGACCCGCCTTCATAGAGAGATTGCCGAGTTAATTAGGTATTTATTACCTCTGTCGTGTGGTGTGGATGTTACAGTAGATTCATTCTTTTATTGCAACTGCAACAATAATGATTTATTGTGTGTTCATTCAATTGATTAGTAATTGCATTCCCTATGAGTTGTAGCAGAGTGGTGTGATAGTCGACTATGTAGAATAATTTTCTTTATACAATTGTGTGATAGTTGCAATAGTCGATCTCATCCCTAGTTTCTTTCAATTGATGTCTTTCTTGAGCTTTTTTAATTAAGCCCATTGCAGTTATAATTGTTGAAGTTCAATTTCTGTATTTCTAATTGTTTCCGCCTTTCACACACCTAGGTCACGTGGTAGAAATATTCAAGACACTCAGTGTGTCCTTGGGGGAAAGTCTCGAGTCAAGGATGTCACCTTGTTCTTGACTCCTCCGTTTAGGCTCAACTCCTAATGAATCCAAGGGGGCTAGACCCTATTAAGTTACTAAGGATGATTACTTAGTGTTGTGATGTTTAAACTAACTGAGTTACTTAGGAGTTTGGAATTTAATTATAGATAATCAAAGATGGCAAGATATAAAAGATGAACACATGAAAGCACAATGCTGAGACACAATACATATATAAAACAAGAAAATAACCAGTGCCTTAGAATGGAGTCAAAAATAGAAACAATGTACTTGCATGTTCTTGGAGTGAGTGTTTTGTGATTCCCTCTTGGTATGTTTTAAGTTAAATTTGAAGTGTGAGTTGATTAAAATTAGGCTAAAGGGGGACTCCAGATATACCCGAGAGTACTTGGAGTATGTCCAAAACTAAACCTTCACGGCTACCCGCAAGAAATATGTGGGCTGAAATGGAGTCTCTGGGGCTATTGTTCGTAACGCACCCATTAGGGTTTGATAGAGATCGGTGCCCCGAGGTCACTTTTCAGAAGTTCCCGCTTCCTTTGGGTATTTTGCCACCGTAAAGGTTCGATCTAGGTGTTGGATTTTCACCTGATGGTTTGTCAGTTGGGGAGAGTGAGTCCTAATTATACTAGTCACCCAAGTGCTTTTGATATAGCCTAACTGATTGGACGAACCACAGCCAAGTGTAGAGCATACACACTAGAATCTTGTCAATTTTAGTAAGTTTTAAACTGGGTGTTCTTGTTTAAAAGAAAACCCTCCAAGAACCTCTTTCGATCCAAGTGGATCTCAATCGGGGAATCGAGGAGGGGTTAATTTTATACTTGCTGATAAATAAATGATGAAAAATAAAACAGATCCACAATTTTAGTTCTCTAATTAATCCTACCACGAATCTCTTTCCTCTTTCGGGTCAATCGGGAAATCATGGGGTAACTATTATGATTACTTTGAAAAAGAAAAAAGTGGAATTTGAAATTAATAACAAAATCAAGTATACTACCCTGCAAATTAGATCAATTCTAGCTTAAAAAAGAAATAAGCAGAAAGCGACGAAAAGGGCACCGACGCAAATCCCCCCAGGGGGGATGGGGAATGGGCTCAAAAGAGCCTATTCCAAAAATGATTTTATTTATTAATGGTTACAGAATCAATGAAATAGAATTATCAGAAAATTCTTGGTCCTTATACAGGATGAAACCAATATTTTACAACTTTAGAAAAAATTTGAGTTTTTGGTGAAAAGGGAGACCCCTGGGGGGATTTGAACGCTCCTGAGGCCACTTCGGACAGAAGCTTCCTTTATTTTCTGTTAGATCTGATAAAATAAAGCGAGCATGTTAGAATAAAAAATTCCCAAAAACACTTTAAGAGTACCTTTGGATCAGCCTATCTTATCTCACAAAAAATGAATTTAAAACTAGCTAAACAGGCAGAAAAGGAACCAAGGAAAGCAAGATTTCCTTGGGATCTTGGATTGCTGTTTGTGCAGCCAACAAATACACACTGATATTTCAGAATATTAAATTTTATAATAGTGAAAGAAACTACCTTAATAGCAAGCTACGAATTTTCACTAAAAATGCTCACCACAATAAGGTAATTTTAGCTAGATCTCTTGAAATTGAACTTTATGTGCGAAACAAAACTAAGATATAGTATTTGGAAGGGATATTAATAATTATATATATGTGTATTTTTATTAATGAGATAGATCAGAGCAATAACAAACCTTTAAAGTAACCAGTTTGAGGAAAAGTTAAGATTTTTTGAAGGAGAGAAGGGGAAGAAAGGTGCTTGTCGTTGAAGCAGATCTGCAAAGAAAACTTGGTAGTGAAGCACCAAGGGGAACGATCTTAGAAATATCTGCTGGAAATAAATGGAATCAAGCCTGAACCATAGATCTTCCAGCCACGGTGAACCTGTAAGATACAAAACAACTCCTGCAAACAGAACTATCAAATCTGAAGATACATATGAGAAGGGGATGATACAGCATGCAAATAATCTTATTTAACATACAGGTATTAAATCATTCAAACATATGCAGCAAATAGAATTAAGTAATATTACTTACAATGATCTATCCTTATGATCTCAACAACCATTCAGGTAGACAAATACTTAAGTACAAAAAATTGAAAAAATAGCAGTTTCACCTCGAATGCAGCATGACAATGGCAATCCACACATGAAAGGTACTCCACAATTGAGCCTCCAAAGCTTCTCTTTATTTCAACAAATGAATATCAGTACACAGTTACAATGGCAAGCCCTTCAGTCTAGCTCTAACTAGCTTGGAAGAGGAGGCTGTGCCTGGATATATACAAATTACAGGCCATCAAGCCCGGGGGGGTGCAATTCCTCATGGAATCAAGTGAAATCAACTGATGGAGAGTTCATCAATGTAGAACTGGAGCTGTACTGAGCCTACTTGTCAACTGGGGTCCTGATTGAGCTAACACATCAACCCATACACCAACACATCGGCCCACAGAGCATCCAGGAGAGTCCACACGTGTGGAGGAGAGAGAGAGAGGGTACAATTCCCCATGAAGACAGTTGTAGATCAACTTTGGATCTGATTTGATCCCCTCCTTCAGTCAAGGATTTGTCAGATCCAGTCAATCTGCTCCAGATCTGATTGATTTCAGACAAATCGGTTGAGAATCCACTGATTTATTGATTTTGGATTTGCTCCATTATTCATCAATTTATTAATTAAAAAAATCAATAATTGATTTTTGGGGCTTTCTGACCTGAGTGATGGAAGATCACTCAAAACTTAGGAAAAAGTGGGTCCATGGGTTTACATGGTGCTCTTAGCTTGAAAATGAGCACCTACATGATTGAAACTGATTATTTGGCCCACTTTTATTACAAAATCAAATTTTCCAATTAAACTATTAAAAAATATCCTAAGTTTTGGAAAAATTAAAATTTTAATAAAAAACATTGAAAAAACTAAAAAATTGAAAAATTGAAAAACACCTAGGGGGACTTAGACATGTTCATATGACTCGACCATGATGTCTAGCATGCTTATACATTGACACATAGACTCTAATAACCTCAATATGCCTAAATGCCAAGCCGACCACCCCAACTTTGGAGGTATGGAGTGAAAAACTCAGAAATTATCAGTTGTTTATTCAACAACCAATAATAACCAAGGGAAAAAACACCCTGGGCTGATCGGATTGAAAAATAAAGTCTAAGAGACCGAGTCTTTTACAGACACTATCATGCTAGAACATTTATTACAATTCCCCCATGGGGTATGAACATGTGATATAGTACAACAAGCACTTCCCATAAGTACTTCCACAGGTCTTCTGAAGTCCGAACAAGTTAACCCTGTCCGGTTCACCAGGATCACTTGATAAAAAACCACTAAGTACAACTTAGGTGGTAACACTGATTTCTAGACCAAGTTGAATTAAGATAGTTATAATGGATTTCTAGATGGCTTGGTAATTTAGGATTTAATTTTCTGCAAAAGTAAATCTAGATGTTCATCTTCCGAATCTCTTATTTCTAGATTAAGGTTGTAAGAAGGTATATGTGGTTTTGCATTCTTAAGAAGGTAAATTAGGTTAACTTAATCATGGGAATATTTGGGCTAAACAAGAAGGTAGGATAATTCATTTACAGCATCAGCTACTTAGTGTTTAAGCATATACATTGCACATTATCTTTGAAATAAGAGACTTCCCTGGGTTGACAATTTATATTGAACATTTTGTATGTTGGATTTAATTAACTTGCATATAGAGTGCCCAACATTTTGGTGTCATTACCTAAGAAAGGTAATTATTAGACACCATAGTAGTTGTATTCAGTAGCTACATCTGTTCATCTTTCTTCAGTTTTTTTTAGTTTGCTTATTTTGGGTTGCATGAATATAACAAGGGTACAGTCTGACATTCCCACAACCCCCAGAAATCCCTGAAATACTAAAATTGCAGGTGGTTAAGGTTGTGGATGAAATCCATCCTTGAGAAGAAGGACATTCATTGATGATCTAGTTGCTAGAACCAATTCCTCTACCGGATCTTGCCATTCGGGGTCCTCTGTTCGAAGAAGCCCAATTATTCCCAGGGTGGAAGCCTCAACTTCCATAGTGGAGAACACGAGAGAAGCTGTGACACCCTCAGGTATCCCTATGGAGGAAGACAGAGTTAGTACTGTGAGATCAGCTGATCAAGACTTGATATATCACATTAACGAGAAGGTTGTGACAAAAGAGGAGTGGACACGGTTCCATAAAAAATTAAATGATCAGTGGAAGCACGAAGAGGATAGAGCAGAAGAAGACATGAACAATAGACATGATCCAGAAGATCATGAAGAAGCAATGGGAGAAAATCATCATTAGGAGGGTAATTCCCCGCTTGAGGGTGTTGGAATATAATAACCCAACTCATAAAATAATTAATCATTATTTGATTAATTTCCTACCCACTAGCTTAGATAGTTGGCATCCACTTGCACCTTAGAGTCAACAATTGCCATCTATATCCTAGGAATGATTTATTCCTGATTCTGGGTTGATCTTGACCACTTTATGGCCATCCAGAATTGGTAACTATGCTTTACAATAGAATCTACTTTATTCTGTTTTTTCTGCTTTATCTTACTTTTCTATGGATAAGGTAAAGCTAGTCAACTAGGAAACTGGCAGCTTTTGTTGCCAACCCATCCTCCATTATTTTCTCTCCATATTCCAGGATTAGCAATTCTTTCCTTCACTCATCATCACTCACACATGCTATTGCTAATTCATGAGGTGCTTGGTAGATTGGGAAAGTGCTTTAGTCAACTATGGGGTTTATCATAATTAGTAAGCCTGCTTTATGAGCTAGCTTGAGTTGTCTTCATGCAACTCCTTTTTCCTTTATAAGGATGTATTACCTATGTAATAATATCAATTATCATGTATTGATCATTCATTAATGTGTGTTCATTAATTCTTCTTCTTCTCTCATTATGCTAATTCTCTATAATTCTCTGTGAGGTTAATTGTGTGCCTATATCCTTAGCCAGTTTATGAAATACCTTATGCCATCAGGGATTTAGAATTTCTACATGGTATCAGAGCTAAAGTTCTTAAAGTTCAAGTTCTACATGCTATTAGAGCTGAGGATATCAAAGCTCTACATGATATCAGATATTTGAGAGTTCATTAATTAATCCTCCTTTTCAGTTTTGTAGGTTTATTTTGCAGGTTCAACTTCGAATGGATCCAAGAGTATTAGTTCCTCTTCTTTCTCCATTCACAAGCTATTCAGAGTGGAAATTGAAGATTATTTCATATCTAAAGAGACAAGGTTTCTATCAGATATCTGTTGGAGCTGGTGAAGAGTCTTATGAAGAACCAAGTGACTGGTTGAATGACTGTGATAGAGCAATTGGAGCTATTTTTCTAGCTATCTCTCCATGCATGCGCTACCTTATTGATTCTATTGATTACCCAAAGGATCTCTGGAAAACATTGGATAGAGTTTTGGGAAAGGACAATGAGGATCCTTCTAACTATGTGGAGAGTGCCTCTAGCTCCTCAATGATTTCTCTCTCTCAAGATGTCTCGGCCTCTACAGTCTCTGATGAAGTTGATCATGAAGAAGAAGTTTCTCATATAGTTCCTGTTGCTACTACTCTCTTTGATTCGAATGCTTCCTCTTTCAATCAAGAAGCAAATATTGAACAGTCATCTTTTTCTGTGTCTCTTGAAGTAGAAGATCTTGATTCATCTTCTTATGATGTTGTTGATGAAAAAGAAGTGACTAATGGAGTTGCTATTGCTATTGATGATTCACTCACACATTCAGTGTTTTGTATGTCTTCTATCATGGATTCTAAGATCCATATGCCAGACCTCTCACACCTTGTGCATGCCTCTCTTCTTGATGGTGTGCAACCCAGTGACTTCCAGGATGTTTGCTTAGCCAAATCAAGTCCTTCCAATGTTTTTCCACTTACCATACTTGATCCCATTTGCTTCTACATCTCCTCCTTTGTTCTTGACACTCATTCTCAGATCCTCCTTGAAGATTTTGAACATCACTATCTTTCCGCCTCTCATACTTCTACCATAGAGGATTATTTACCAGTATATTCCCATGAGTCTCCTGTTGTGTTTATTTGTGATCTCTTGGATTATTTGGAAGCTAGATCAACCCATGGAGCCCATGCATTTGCACTCTTTGATCCCATGCCTTCTCTATGTTCCTACATGATCACTTGCACACATCATCTCTATGTAAATGAAGATGGAGACATGATACATTTACTTGGACAATTATTTCACCTATATGGAGCTCATTTCATCTCTACTGGTTTGAATTTCAAGTCATATCATCATCTTGGAGATGCTTACAAGTCTCAAGATCCTTCAGTATTGCCTTCACATCATTGGATTTTAGTTGTTCTACATGGTCCCAGTTTCCATCCTGCAGCTGTCCTTGATCCAGGTGAGCATATTTATCTTCTTCCCAGGAAGAAGATTCCTCTAGACATCAGCATTTAGTTTGGAGCAGTAGCAACACCAGTAGTTCAACATTTTTGGTATTGCTTTTCATGTCCTTTCTTGAGGGAGTATTTTCCCCTTGAGGTTTTTCCTCTTTTCTCATTTCTTTGGACAACATAAATTGTAAAAGGGTGACCATAGCTTTATTGCTGGGCCCTATATGAATATATATTTCTTATTAGTTCAAGAATATCATCATAAAGTCAGGCTTAAAGGGGGGTGTTGGAATATAATAAACCCACTCATAAAATAATTAATCATTATTTGATTAATTTCCTACCCACTAGCTTAGATAGTTGGCACCCACTTGCACCTTAGAGTCAACACTTGCCATCTATATCCTAGGAATTATTTATTCCTGATTCTGGGTTGATCTTGACCACTTTATGGCCATATCCAGAATTGGTAACTGTGCTTTACAGCAGAATCTGCTTTATTCTGCGTTTTCTGCTTTATCCAGCTTTTCTATGGATAAGGTAAAGCTAGTCAACTAGGAAACTAGCAGCTTTTGTTGCCAACCCATCCTCCATTATTTTCTCTCCATATTCTAGGATTAGCAAGTATTTCCTTCACTCATCATCACTCACACATGCTATTGCTTATTCGTGAGGTGCTTGGTACATTGAGAAAGTGCTTTAGTCAACTATGGGGTTTATCATAATTAGTAAGCCTGCTTTATGAGCTAGCTTGAGTTGTCTTCATGCAACTCCTTTTCCATTTATAAGGATGTATTACCTATGTAGTAATATCAATTATCATTTATTGATCATTCATTAATGTGTTTTCATTAATTCTTCTTCTTCTCTCATTATGCTAATTCTCTACAATTCTCTGTGAGGTTAATTGTGTGCCTAGATCCTTAGCCAGTTTATGAAATTCCTTATGCCATCAAGGATATAGAATTTCTACATGGTATCAGAGCTAAGGTTCTTAAAGTTCTATTTCTACATGCTATTAGAGCTGAGGATATCAAAGCTCTACATGATATTGGATATTTGAGAGTTCATTAATTAATCCTCCTTTTCAGATTTGCAGGTTTATTTTGCAGGTTCAACTTCGAATGGATTCAAGAGTATCAGTTCCTCTTCTTTCTCCATTCATAAGCTATGCAGGGTTGAAATTGAAGATGATTTCATATCTAAAGAGACAAGGTCTCTATAAGATATCTATTGGAGCTGGTGAAGTGTCTTATGAAGAACCAAGTGACTGGTTGAATGATTGTGATAGATCAATTGGATCTATTTGTCTAGCTATCTCTCCATGCATGCACTACCTTATTGATTCTATTGATTACCCAAAGGACCTCTGGACAACATTGGATAGAGTTTTGGGAAAGGACAATGAGGATCCTTCTAGCTATGTGGAGAGTGCCTCTAGCTCCTCAATGATTTCTCTCTCTCAAGATGTCTCGGCCTCTATAGTCTCTGATGAATTTGATCATGAAGAAGAAGTTTCTCATATAGTTCCTGTTGCTACTACTCTCTTTGATTTGAATGCTTCCTCTTTCAATCAAGAAGCAAATATTTAAGAGTCCGCTTTTTCTGTGTCTCTTGAAGTAGAAGATCTTGATTCATCTTCTTATGATGTTGTTGATGAAAAATAAGTGACTAATGGAGTTGCTATTGCTATTGATGATTCACTCACACATTCAGTGTTTTGTATGTCTTCTATCATAGATTCTAAGATCCATATGCCAGACCTCTCACACCTTGTGCATGCCTCTCTTCTTGATGGTGTGCAACCCAGTGACTTCCAGGATGTTTGCTTAGACAAATCAAGTCCTTCCAATGTTTTTCCACTTACCATACTTGATCCCATTTGCTTTTGCATCTCCTCCTTTGTTCTTGGCACTCATTATCAGAGCCTCCCTGAAGATTTTGAACATCACTATCTTTCCTCCTCTCATACTTCTACCATAGAGGATTCTTTACCAGTATATTCCCATGAGTCTACTGTTGTGTTGATTTGTGATCTCTTGGATTATTTGGAAGCTAGATCAACCCATGGATCCCATTCATTTGCACTCTTTTACCCATGCCTTCTCTATGTTCCTACATGATCACTTGCACACATCATCTCTATGTAAATGAAGATGAAGACATGATACATTTACTTGGACAATTATTTCACCTATATGGAGCTCATTTCATCTCTACTGGTTTGAAGTTAAAGTCATATCATCATCTTGGAGCTGATTACAAGTCTCAAGATCCTTCAGTATTTCCTTCAAATCATTGGATTTCAGTTGTTCTACATGGTCCCAGTTTCCATCCTGCAGCTGTCCTTGATCCAGGTGAGCATATTTATCTTCTTCCCAAAAAGAATATTCCTCTAGACATCAGCATTTAGTTTGGAGCAGCAGCAACACCAGTAGTTCAACATTTTTGGTATTTCTTTTCATGTCCTTTCTTGAGGGAGGATTTTCCCCTTGAGGTTTTGCCTCTTTCCTCATTTCTTTGGACAACATAAATTGTAAAAGGGTGACTATAGATTTATTGCTAGGCCCTATCTGAATATATATTTCTGATTAGTTTAGGAATATCATCATAAAGTCAGGCTTAAAGGGGGGTGTTGGAATATAATAAACCCACTCATAAAATAATTAATCATTATTTGATTAATTTCCTACCCACTAGCTTAGATAGTTGGCATCCACTTGCACCTTAGAGTCAACACTTGCCATCTATATCCTAGGAATGATTTATTCCGTATTCTGGGTTGATCTTGACCACTTTATCGCCATCCATAATTGGTAACTACGCTTTACAGCAGAATCTGCTTTATTCTGCTTTTTCTGCTTTATCCTGCTTTTCTATGGATAAGGTAAAGCTAGTCAACTAGGAAACTGGCAGCTTTTGTTGCCAACTCATCTTCCATTATTTTCTCTCCATATTCTAGGATTGGCAAGTCTTTCCTTAACTCATCATCACTCACACATGCTATTGCTAATTCGTGAGGTGCTTGGTAGATTGGGAAAGTGCTTTAGTCAACTATGGGATTTATCATAATTAGTAAGCCTGCTTTATGAGCTAGCTTGAGTTGTCTTCATGCAACTCATTTTTCCTTTATAAGGATGTATTACCCATGTAATAATATCAATTATCATTTATTGATAATTCATTAATGTGTGTTCATTAATTCTTCTTCTTCTCTCATTATGCTAATTCTCTACAATTCTCCGTGAGGTAAATTGTGTGCCTAGATCCTTAGCCAGTTTATGAAATTCCTTATGCCATCAAGGCTTTAGAATTTCTACAGAGGGGACGGTTTCCACACTCCAATTCCCCATTCAACAACGATAGGGGATAGCACCCATGAAAAATATATCACCGTCAGTGCTGCCTTGCTTTTATGGAAAAGCGGAAGAGGATCCAGATCAATTTCTTCTTGAGTTTTACATCCTCTGTCGCAGCTATGATTACACCTCCAGTGAGTAGAGGTTGAAACTTTTCCCTGCCACTTTGAAGGAAAATGAATTATGTTGGTTCATGAGCCTGGGTGGGGAAACTATCACCACTAGGGACCGNTTACCCCTCCAGTGAGTAGAGGTTGAAACTTTTCCCTGCCACTTTGAAGGAAAATGAATTATGTTGGTTCATGAGCCTGGGTGGGGAAACTATCACCACTAGGGACCGGATGAAATAGGTGTTCCTAGAGAAATATCAGGAGTACTACAATACCAAAGATAAGAGAGAAGAACTATTCAAAATCATACAAAGGGATGATGAAAGCCTGGAATATTTTGTTGAAAGGATTGTATATAATGTGCAGAGAGATGGACAGACTAATACAGGGTTAGATGTGCTCAATATAATCCTACTTTATGGAATTTGGGATGATTTCCTAGACATGTTGAACATGTTAGGAAAGGGGGATATCTCAAAGGATTCTTTTGAAAATATTGTTGAACTATGCAAAAGGTATTCCAGGGGATCTTCCAGGAATAACAAATGGGACAAATGGGATAAATTAGAACAAGATGTCTTCGACAGAACATAGAGGTCATCTAACGGAGGAGACACGTAGGCATAAATAGGCAATCTCCTCGAAAATTTCAAGATAGAAATGATGAGCTCCATATCCTGGGAAATAGATGTCCTGAGAGCAAAGCAGAAACAAGCATTCGAATATATCACACTTGGTGTATTCTACCCTAAATGTAGGAAGAACCACCCTCTGAAAGAGTTCCCACTTGACAAGGTAGAAGTGTGTCAGCTCTATGAGCTAAACCATGATACAAAGGAATGTCCTTCCCTACCTCAAGTGAAGGCATTTCTACAGGCATCGACTCCAGATGTGGAAGCATCCTATTTTATTGCACAGAAAAAGCCTTGGCAGCCTTGAAATCAAGGTATGACTCCAGACTCATTTCCATTTTTGAATAACATGAATAATTGGAATCATATGCATCACATGAATACACAATTCCCTTCATATTATTCCAACCGTTAATGGTATCCTTCTCAACCTCCAATGCAAAATTTTAACTCCTGGAACTCTTGGACACAGCCACCAAACCAACAGAATTCTTGGTCTCCTGGATGGGGGAACTTCCATCTAGGGAACTGGTTCCCCCATAATCGACCTCCTCAATAGTTTCCACACCAACGATTTCCTCATTAGCCGTATCCTCCTCAACAATACCATCAGCAGTATCAGCAGTTGCAGCTGCAACTCTAGAATAATGTTTCCCCTAATGTTCCTATACAACTGCAGCTATCTGCTCAACCTAAACCAAACCCAAACAATAAAGCAATACATCAATTTGAGACTTCCAACATGCCCTCTTACTCCATTACTCCAATTCCCTATAACAACATCTGCTTACGATCAAGGAGGGTAGTGGAGCCTTTGGTCATTGAGGATGTTCCATCCTCTGTGTCTGGACAAAGGATGAAACAATAGTACTTATCCAACGCAGCGATCCCCATTATTGAGGATGTTGAAAATCCTATCAAGATACCAGCTGAAACACAAGAAGAAACATTTATCGACACATAGCCTACACAACTAGTTAGAGAACCACCATACCCTGAAAGACTAATACTACTAAAATCAGTGGCACAACCTCAATTTAACCTCTTAGGAGAGTTAAAAAATATCTATGTCAAAAATCCACTCTTGCAGGCCCTTCATGACGTGCCTATCTATGCTAGAACCATTCAGGATCTATGTACAAGGAAACCAGGAAGAAAACCCAGGGATCCTCCCGTTGTTCATGTCATAGGGAAATTATCTGAATTAATAATGGGAAAAACCCTCTTGGTCAAATACGATGATCCTGGGAATCCCACTGTCACCATGCATATTGGGAACACGTAGATACCCAACATACTAGTATATTTAGCCATATCTATCAATGCCATGACCATTGAAAATATAAGGAAACTCGGGCTCACTAATATCAGGACAACTCCTACCATCCCAGAACATGCAGATAGGTCCACTATCAAACCAGAGGGAATCTTGGATGACCTCATTATATTAGTTTATTTGTTGGAATATCCGACCAAATTCTTGGTTGTACAACCCAAGTCGCAGTTAACAGGACACCCACTAATCCTAGGAAGGTCCTGCTTAGCTACAGCTGATGCTTGCATCAACTGTTGGTCTGGGTCTCTGACCATATCAGATGGAACCGAGATAAAGAACCTCACTCTCTATCCTCCAGCTCGACCGAGTCTAGAAGATGAAACTCCATTATGGATGGAGCTAAAGGAAGAGGAGGGCGTTCATCCACTATTAACGATAGGGAAGGCCTTGACTTTTAAAGATGAAACTGAAGTCGATGTTATTAATAATTGCATCAATGAAGCCACTTCTATCAATAAAAAAATTTATCAGATCCTAAATGGTAGTCTAGGTGAAGAAGAACAAGAAAATATCATAGAGGAGACATTATTTAGTGATACTCATATAGTTCCAGTGTTGAAAATTTTGAAAATTGTTCCTGTCGAGATAGAGCCTGGAAAAACTGTGAATATCAATCCCAGTCTTGCTATGGATGAACAGAAACACCTAATCACTCTCTTAAAAAAACATGAGGGGGCATTTTCCTGGGAGTACACAGACATGAAGGGCATCCCTTCTAATCTATGCACCCACCACATTTATATCAAAAGTAACTCTCGACTTGTGTGCTAGCCTCAACAAAGGATGAACCCCAATCTTAGGGACATAGTGAAGGAAGAAATTCAAAAACTCTTGGAAACCGTATTTATATATCCAATCTCAAATAGTGAGTGGGTGTCTCCACTTGTGATAGTACCCAAGAAGAATGGTAAGTGGAGATTCTGTGTGCACTATAGAGACCTGAACAAGGAAGCACAGAAATATCACTTTCCCTTTCCTTTCATTGACCAGGTACTTGACACCTTCTCTGGGAAGAAGTTCTTCTCCTTTATAGATGGGTTTAGAGGGTACAATCAAATCTAGATTGCTCCTAAAGACCTAGATAAAAATACCTTCACCTGTCCCTGCGGTACCTTTGCATATAGGGAGCTTCTCTTTGGCTTATGCAATGCACCAGCCACATTTTAGAGAGCTATGATTGGCATCTTTTCAGAAATGGTTAATGATATCATGGATATTTTCATGGATGATTTTATCCCTTATGGCAAGGACTTTGAAGAAGCATTGAAAAATTTGGAAAAGGTTTTAACACATTGTGAGCAGACCCATCGATCTTTGAGCACTGAAAAGTGCCATATGATGATGAGTGAAGGAGTAGTGCTGAGGAACTTTATCTCTGTTGATGACATCTAGATAGATCGCTCCAAAATTAGGGTAATTGAAAGTATACCCACTCCTGGAACTCAGAAAGAGGTACATAGCTTCTTGGGGCATGCTGGTTACTATAGAAGATTTATAGAATTTTTTTCCAAACTTGCTTCTCCTTTGTTTTCTTTGCTAACGAAGGATGTGCAATTTATTTGGAATGATGCATGCCAGATCACATTTGTTAAACTTAAGAAGAAGTTGTCTACAACTCCCATCTTAAGGGGGTCCAATTGGGCCTTGCCTTTTCACATTTCTTCTGATGCCTCTGACATTGCCATTGGAGCAGTATTAGGACAACAGGATGGTGAAGCACCTTATGCATTTTATTACACTAGAAAAAACTTGGCCCCTGCTGAACTTAATTATATTGTTCCGAAGAAGGATTTTTTAGCCACTGTCTACTCCATTAACAAATTTACACACTACATCACTAGATATGTCACATGCCCCAATTTTGCAAAATAATATTATCCTATTTTGATTTTATTCCAAGACATTATGTTAAATTTAATACCAAGTTGTAAATGATGACTCAACAGAGTCAAGGACATTAAATGTAATTCTGAATATTTTAATTTTAAATAAATAAAAGTGGAGACAACAACTTGGGAGAGCTATTAAAAAGAGTGTTACTGGTCAAGTTGGTGGAGGAGACTAGGTGGAGAGCAAATAGACAAGTGGTAGCATCCTCAAACACTTCCAATGTTGTAGGTGGAAACCTCCCTACATTTGGGGTCATGATCCCCCAAGAATGTGGGATTAGAGTAGGTGGCTCAATTAATGACAACTAACTCAAAAATACCTAAGCAATCTTAATAAAAAAGTCCATTGAAGAGAGATGAGGCTGCTCATTATAGGAGGAGAATAATTTAGGTGAATGTACTTCAAGGAATTCATTGGGAAGGGAATTTATGGAAGGTGTTTGAGGGGTAAACTGCATGAAGTGATCTAGTACAGCTTTCCAGCTGAAAGATCTTGCTGCAGAGTGTAGAGTTGGTACTGAGTCATTGGACTAGTATTTTGTTGTTTGCTCCACCCAGTCCCAGCCAAGGAGACCAGGAACAGGCTCAGGGGTCCTGAGAAGACGTTGTTTGAGCTCTCTCCAGGAGTTGGTAGGGAGGAACAGCCTCCCAACGCTGTTTTCATCCAGCTTTAAAACATGTTCTACAATCTTTTAATTGCTGTGTTAAAGTTTATATCTGAGTATGAACAATTAATCAATGATTTATATGTTATGTAGTGAACTGTTAAGCTTGAAATATATTAGTTGTTTGAATGTTGAATCTGTACTTTGAAGAAAAATAATCCTACCTGTGTTTTTCCCCATCTGGAATAAACCAGATCATACTCTAGAACTAGTAGTGTGATTAAAATGGATAAAGATATGATAGGAATCTGAAATGAACAGAGTTATTTATATTTTCAGAATGTTGGAATCGTTTCTTTCAGTAGATAGTTGCTTCCACAAAGAATATTAATCTATATAGTAGGGTAGTTTTTAAAACCAGACTATGTATTAAGAATACTAGAAAAAGAACAGGATCATATTATTTTACTAATAGCAGTATGTTCAAGTATGTAAGTCATTCTTTTACACAGTACCTTCTTTTATAAACTATACATCTACACTGAAATAGAAGAAATAGAAATGTCAGTTAAATGCTTATTATTTATGTTAAGTAAGGATGTAAATATGGTTCTGTTAGTTTATATCTTTTCCTAATAATAATAGCTATTTTACCTACAACTATTTGAACTCTAAGTAAGGATTGGTAACTTAATTAAATTTTGAAGATAAACTAATTTAAGATAAGGAATATAATAAATAAGAACTTAATAACTCTTACAGTATTCTATTTCTTAGAATTAAAATAGCTAAAAGACAGTAGTAACCTATGCTTAAAGTATTATTAATAAGGAACTGTCCTTACACTCTTACAGACAAATTATATGTAAAGGAGTATTGACAAGTATGCAAATTCTTATTTCTTTCACCAAGCTTACAAAAATAATCTTATTAAATAAACTAAACTATTATAGACTGTTCTCAGTCTTTATTAATAATATATATATATGCAAATATAAACTTAAGAGAATATAGTATTCACAGATAATATTATTATTAACACAAATAATATTATTATTAACATAAACATATTGTTTATAAATCAAAAGAAATTCTTTTACAAACTAGAGGAAATTTTAAAAGAAGAACAGAGATTATTTCCATAAATCCTAATCTGGATTTCCTCAAGCCATTAAAATAATTTTAAACTCTTGTGACAATAATCGAACTTAACGAAATAACAGTACAGAAGTCATTATTATAAAATTTAAATAGGGTAAAATCCCTATCTCATATTTCTGAGGAAAATCTACTTGTATTCTTTATATACATTAGTAACCTAGAATAAACCATAAGATTAGTTCTTCTTAACCATTAAAAGAACCAACTAAATTTATTATATAGAAATGAAATACAATAATGAATAACATATACAAAATGTATACTTATAAAATAAATTGTTTCTTTTTAGTTATACAAACAGGGTGTACCTGCAAAAGCGAAAGACAGGGTTAAAAACCCTTATAATTATTACAATTACGAATGTCAATACATTGAAGTCATTAAATAAATTTATTAATTATGTAACCATTAAGTAACCAGGTTATTATAAATTACTTACAGTCCTTTAAGGACAAACAAAAAGACAGTGGTAATTATTATTAACTAGAATCTCCACAATACTATGTATTACTAGTTAACAGTCAACTAAATAAGTATTAAAAATTGTTAAAAATTAAGTAGAATAATTTAATTAAAAACGAGGGTTTCCATAGGATAAAACCTAACTCATAACTCTAAACAAAAATGAGCAAGAATTGCAACTAATTAATGACTGTATGTCACAGTCTTAAAATCAATAATCATAAAATTTTACAAAGTGCTTAATTTAGGGCGCAAAAACTTCACTTATAGTCAAGAAGGGTAAAAACCTTGAATTTACATAGAGCATAATATTAAATATCTGATAAACCAAAACAAGCTTGAAGATAGAACTGTCTTTACCAAAGAACTATTAATTTCAACAAGCGGTAAGCTAAACATCAAACTAATTAGATTGCCTAGTTTAAAAGCCGAGTTTACCCATCGACTAGTGAGGGTATGAAACTGTGTAAAATCAACAAACGACTGATAAAAGGAACCAATAACTTAAGGCAAGTTGAGGAAGTATTACGCAAACCATGGGTTATGCCAAATGACCACCTGATACAAGTACGGTGAAAACCCGACATTTTGGACCACAGGGCTTACCCGAACTAAGCCACGAGCCACGGCATTCGTTGGCTGATTGCATACTTCTCCACCGTGAATGCATATAATGGAGAGAACCTGCAAGGAGTTAAAAGATGAAGGCCAGAACTTAAAATAACTTAAGATTCATTTTATGCTACTGTAATAGCAAAAACACTTGCTACAAAGTAAATGAACACTAAAATCATTATTTACCTGTCATTAGAAGCAACGAATAGTCTTGTAAACGTTATGTATCTAACAAGCTTTACAAATTTTATACCAGACAGTATGTAAAGATTGAACCTCATGCAGACAGTGAGTCACGAGGACAATGAAAGAAAACTGGAGTAGATAGTCAGCCACGAGGACAACAAAAGAAAACTGGAGCAGACAGTGAGCCACGAGGAAAATGAAAATAAAACTGGAGCAGATAGCAATCCAAGCGCCAAATCTTGCAGAGTGAGAACTCACAGCCACTAAGAATGGCTTAAAAACCAAACTCAGAGGTGAAGGCAACACTAACCCAAGACTCGAGACAACTGGAGGAGAAGAGGACCGACAGCCGCCATGAAAGCCAAGCAGAGCAGCGTAAACTACGAAGGAGATATGAAAAGGGTTAGGGTTACGGTGCCTCTTATATCTTCCATGCTTGGTCGAGAGAATACCACGTGGTCATGTAAATCAAAACCATGCAATGGATCATTTTTCTATAGTTCCTGCATAAAATGATATCCAATTATTTAATCATTTGGAACGAGGGGTAAACTATATTATTAACCAAATAATTACCTTGCAAATCAATTATACCGTGCACCATATCATATGCTAGTTTAATATTATAATATCAACGATATGATTATGTTGACCTAGCAAGTAGTGACACCTTTAAACCTTGGTAAATGCCAAAATCGTTCATGCATAAGACTCATTTCACCATTTATCCTTATGTTTATTATATTGTAACATCACAAATACAATTTGGTTGGTAACATTTCTTTTCTCTAAACATTGACCTTGTTTTAGATAGAGGCCATATGTTATGGGAGAGCTCAAGCTAACAACTATAGTTCTCCTATGTTAAAATGCATAGTTAATTTTTTATAAAAAGATAATTCATGTTATACCTTTTTTTTAAATGGTATAATGTAATAGTTTGGAGAATCATAAATTCTAATTTAAACATGTTTATGACCTGGAATCAATTATAGACTGAATGCCTATCAAACAAAATAGATTATGCATGTTTATAAGACTTATAGGAACTAATAAACCAAATGGTAACATAACTATGAAGTGGACAAAGCGTATTGTAAGAACACTTTTATGAAATTATGTTACGTAGTTCAAAGCGACGAAACTTTGATGGATTGTGGTTATGAATCAACTTGGTAATTACTAAATATTCACCATGTCTATTGGGTAGTAAATTAGTTATAGAATTAAACAAAATAACTGGAAAGTCGACCTATTTCGAAAGCATCAATCTCAAAAAAACTGTTTGTAGATAGTAATTTAATTCAAGACAAGTATCATAGAAAAATTAAGAAATTGAATAGGAATGATCCTACTTGAGTCCAGAAATTATTAGAACCACATGGTTTGGCATGAAGTTAAAACGTATAGGCAAACATTGATTTCATGTGAGAAGGCTTTATGGTTTTCTTTTGTACAAATAAAACTTGTAATGACAAGAAGGTTAAAGGCTGTAAGTTTCCTTGCAGAAGCGAAATGTGGAACAGTTGTTACACAGATAAGATAATATCTTATTGTTTACATACTGACAAATCAACCATTATAACATTGTAAGTTATGCAGACTAAAGTAGAAGTACTTTGTAACTAAGATTATAATTCTTAGAGTCGCAAACATATCTTACCATCGCTACGTACTTCTAAACTTTATTACAAGAAAAACTGAAGGAAGCCAAATGGTTTTACCTCACAGAAGCTGTTTAGAGTTTAGCAGCTTAATTACTAAGCTTTAAAATTGCAAATAAAACACTGTTGGATACTTTAAGAATTTTTAAAATGTACTCGTTCAATCATACCTGTAAACCTGTAAGAACCAGTAATCTTCTACGTTAGCACAATTGCTAATTAAGCCCTGGATTCAAAGGTTAGATTCCACCTACTTGACATGAAGAGACTCATCAGTAAACTGAAATAAAACAATACGCAAGTAAACTTTATTCTTGTTACAAAAATGAACTGTTGAGTTAACATAATTGAGATTTAGTAAAACTAATTACTTGGCTGTTTCTTTTATTACTAACCTTTAACTGTTAGTGAAACCGCAGGTTTTCGCATTTGTTGTTATCTCGAAATTTTAAATTTTTGCGTAAATTTGGGGTTTTGACATGTGGTATCAGAGCACAAGGTTTAAACACTAGGCCTTGATGAATCCCAACTAGCTTTCATGAAACAGTAAATTAAATTATTGTGTTGACGTACTTTATTTTAAATGTTATTCAACAGAGAATTGTTTTCTGAAGTTTAACAGGAAGGTATGGAAAGGCTGGAAGAGTATGCAGAGGAGGAGTCTCCAGCTACTGAAATAGGAAATGTACCAAGAGATCCTATACCAGAGGATTTAACTACAAATTCCTCAGAGTTGTTACAAACTGTAAAAGACTTAAAAACTGAAATGGAGTTTGTAAAGTGAGAAAATGAGAGGATTCTGAAGGCTCAAGAAGAGCTGAATTAGATCCTAATTGAAAAGTTTGAAACTGAGGGTAGGGAAAGAAGATCAAAATCAGAAGATGCCAGTCATCAACGTAAATTTAAAAAGCTGAAACATACAAAAATTGAAAGTAGTTTTTCTTCTGAAGTGTTTGGTGAACAATGAAATTACCATACTACTAGTGATAGTAGTGATGATAATCTGTACACTAAAAAGAGGAAATACAAACCTTATGAAGAAATTTTTTGGGAATTCAAAAAAATTAAAACCACTAACCTTTAATGGAGAGACTGAGAAGCGGGAGGAAGCTGAATCTTGGTTATCTGGGATGAAGAAGTACTTCCAAATATATAATTATTCTAACCAATTAAAGGCTAGAATGGCTATATATAACCTCTCAGGAAAGGCTAACATTTGGTGGTAGGACTTGAAGAGAGTTAAGGGTATAAAAGAAAAAGATGTTAACTAGAGTACCTTTAAGAGGTATTTCAAAAAGAAATTCCTATCTGAGTAGTATTATGAAGAGAGAGCCAAAGAGTTTTATGAACTAAAGTTAGGTTCAATGAAAATGAAGGATCTAAACAGCAAGTTCTTAAGTCTATTTATGTATGTACCATTCCTTGTAAATGAGAAACTAAAGGTACAATGATTACTTAGTTGTCTACCTTATCATATTAAAGATAGAATTGAATATGATAACCGAAAGACCTTGGAGGAAGCTATGAGAAAGGATAACTTCTGTTTTAAGTAGAATCGGAAGAAAGAAAGCTTGGCCAACTGGAAAGCTAAGAAAAATAATAATAATCAGTTTGAACAAAAGAAGAAGGATTTTGTGCCTAACAGAAATTTCAAAAACAATAAAGCCAAAAACTATTCTAATAACAAGAATTTACAAGGAAATAGGAACAATACATCCAATAATCAAAATAATTCTAAAGGTAAGGAAATTGCAAATAATCATGGAAACTTTACCAAGAACTTTGAGCGCAAAGAGCCTATCAAGTGCTGGGAGTGTAATGGCCCACACTATGCTTCAGTCTGTCCAAACCGGAAGATGACTATTAGCAATATTCATACTATACAGGAGGAGATGACCGTTGGAGAACTAATAAGGAGCATGCCTAGAATCAACGCAGCCTTGGAGAACCGACAAGCTAAATATTAGACTTCCATGGTGGAAGTAGAAGGTATGATAAACCAAACCCCTGTAACTATTTTGATTGATCCAAGAGCTAGTCTCAGTTATATTGCACCTCACATAGTAGAAAAATGTAAGTTATCTGTTGATAAGTTTGAGAATTCATGGTTAGTTCAGTTAGCCACTGGTGCTAAAAGAAAAGTAACTTGTTTTGTGAAAGAATGTGCATTAGTTATGGATAAATTTGAAACTATTGTTAAACTTAACGTTTTTCCACATGGTTCTTATGATTTGCTGATTGGTATGGACTGGTTAGAACAACTTAGAGTACTTCTAAACTGTTATGATAAAACTTTCACATGCTTAAACAATAATGAAAAACTAGTAAGTGTGAAAGGAATTCCTAGAAAAACTACCGTAAGGCAGATTTCTGCTTTATAACTTAAAAGAGCTATTAGAAAGGGATGTAAAGCTTACGCAATAACAATTACTAATGAGAAAAGTAAAATTAAAATAGATAAGTTAAAAGTGGAAGAAATACCAGTCTTAAAATAATATGTTGATGTATTCCTAGAAGAGATTCTGAGATTACCTCTGAAAAGGGAATTGGACTTCACTATTGAGCTAGTATCGGGTGCAGTACCTAGCTCAAAGGCCCTGTATCGAATGAACATATTGGAACTTAATGAATTAAAATCTCAATTAAAATAATTAATTGATAAAAAGTATATCCGACCAAGTGTGTCTCCCTGGGGGGCACCTGTCATCTTCGTCAAGAAGAAGGATAGAACTATGCGACTTTGCATAGATTACCGTCAGTTAACTAAGATGACCATCAAAAATTGATATCCGTTTCCCCGCATAGATGATCTATTTGATCAACTACGTGGAGTTACGGTGTTTTCAAAAATAGATTTAAGGTCTGGATATCATCAAGTAAGGATTAAAGATACAGACATCTTTAAGACAACTTTAAAACAAGATATGGTCATTACGAATTTGTCGTAATGACATTTGGGCTTACCAATGCCCTAGGTGTCTTCATGTGTTTAATGAACAACGTGATGCATAAGTCTTTAGATACGTTTGTGGTCGTGTTTATCGACGACATTCTAATCTATTCAAAAACTGAAGAAGAACATAAAGAACATCTAAAAATTGTTTTGCAAGAGTTGCGAGAACATCAACTCTTCACAAAGTTTAGTAAGTGTGATTTGTTCAAGGATAAGATTCGGTATTTAGGTCAAGTAGTGACCAAGGAACGAATTTTCGTAGATCCTGAAAAGATAAGGGCAATCGAAGATTGGCCGGTTCCTAAAGATGTGATGTATGTTTGATCTTTCATGGGCATTACCGGTTACTACCGGAGGTCCATTGAAGGTTTTTCGAGGATAGGAAATCCAATAACTTCCTTACAAAAGAAAGGAAAGAAGTTCGACTGGAATCAGAAATGTGAAGAAAGCTTTAAAAAGTTAAAAACTTTATTAACCAGCACACCTATTTTAAGAATAGCAGATCCTAATAAAGAATTTGTAGTGTGCACTGATGCCTGTATTGATGGCTTAGGTGGTGTTCTAACTGAAGAAGGGCATGTTATTTCCTATGAGTCTAGAAAGCTAAAATTTCATGAAAAGAATTATGCAACATATGATCTAGAATTACCAGTGGTAATACACGCATTAAAGATGTGGCGACATCACCTAATTGGCAGAAAATTTATTTAATGATTGATAATAAAGGATTGAAGTATCTTTTAGATCATCCTAATCTAAATGCTAGACAAGCTAGGTGGTTAGCTTTCTTAAGCGAGTATGATTTCGAAATTCAACATATAAAAGGGAAAGAAAATAAAGTTGCTGATGCATTAAGTAGGAATGCAAGGCTAAATTTTGCAGCAGCTATTAGCACCTATGTTTCAAACTGAGATGAACATCTTAAAGAAGGATTAGAACAAGATGAAATTTACTAGAATTTGCAAGCTAAAGTTAAAGAAAGTCCAACAGAAAACTTAATAAAAGGTTATAGTTTAAATGAAAAAGAATTTTTACTATATAAAGATAAACTGTATGTACCTAAAGTCAAGCTGGTAATTCTGGATGAAATTCATAAAACACCATATTCAGTCATCCAGGTTATCAAAAGACTATAACCATGTTAAGAAAAGAGTATTTCTGGCCAAATATGAAAAATGAAGTAGCAGAATATATTGCAAGGTGTTTAGAATGTCAACAGGTAAAAGGTATACACCAACACCCAGCTAGTTTGCTATAGCCATTACCCATCCCTAGCTAGAAATGGGAGATAATTAGTCTAGATTTTATTACTGGACTGCCTAAAAATCAAAATCCAAATGATTCTATCATGGTAGTAGTTTATAATTTAATCAAAGCAGCTCACTTTATACCTGTTAAAACTACTTATAAGGCTGCAAACATAGCTGATATTTTTTTTAAATAGATTTTCCAATTACATGGAGTACCAAAAGTTATAATTTCATATAGAGATCCTAAGTTTACAAGAAACTTTTGGAAGTCTTTGTTTAAAGGGTTAACCACCACATTAAATTTTAGTGCTTCTTTCCATCCTCAAATAGATGGACAAATTGAAAGGGTAAACCAAGTATTAGAAGATATATTAAGAATGTATGTGAAAGACCATCCTGGTAAATGGGAGGACTATTTACATCTAGTAGAATTTGCTTATAATAATAATTATCAGACATCAACCAGATTTAGTCCTTTTGAAATTTTATATGGACGGAAATGTAATAATCCTATCTCTTGGAATAATCCAGTAGATAGATTGGTATTAGGTCCAGAACTATTAAAAGAAATGGAATAAATTGTGAAACAAGTGTAGGAAAATCTGAAAGTGGCACAGGATCGGCAGAAAAGTCAAGTAGACTTAAAAAGAACTCCAAAGGAGTTTCAGGTAGGTGAACATGTGTTCGTCAAGGTAAGGCCCAAAAGGAGCTCTCTAAGATTGGGGAGTTGTGTAAAATTGGCACCTCGTTACTATGGCCCATTTGAAATTTTGTATAGGATTGGACAAGTAGCTTATCAATTAGCATTACTACCTAATTTAAGAGTACATAATGTTTTTCACATTTCTATTTTAAATAAATATGTTCATGATGCTACTCATGTTGTTAACTGGAATGTTGTACAGGTGGAACCAGAAGGATAATTTCTGGTGGAACCGGACTGTATCCTTAGGAGGAGGGAAATTACACTTTGGAACTGCACCATTGGACAGGTGAAGGTGCAATGGAAGCACCTTCGTCTAGAGGAACCCACCTGGGAATTGGAAAGTAAAATGCAAGATGCATATCCAATTTTGTTCCAGGGGAATTCTGAGGATGAAGAATAAATAACATCAAGGACGATGTTATGTTCTAAGGGGGTCTGTATGTCACATGCCCCAATTTTGCAAAATAATATTATATTATTTTTATTTTATTTCAAGTCATTATGTTAAATTTAATACTAAGTTGTAAATGATGACTCAGTAGAGTCAAGGATATTGAATATAATTCTGAATATTTTAATTTTAAATAAATAAAAGTGGAGACAACAGCTTGGGAGAGGTGTTAAAAAGAGTGTTACTGGTCAAGTTGGTGGAGGAGACTAGGTGGAGAGAAAATAGACAAGTGTCACATCCCCATGCCTCCAACTGGAAAGGAGGATGCGACTGCAAGCTTCAAACACACGAGCTAAGAGCCCCATGAACAAATGGATACACAAAATTTCTGAAACAGAATGCTGAAGGAAACTGCGTTGAAGTAAAAACATGCACTTATGAAATCATCTATTAGACACAGTGGAAACATCATACATTCACACAAGCATTCATCATACATAGCAGAAACCAACAGCATTCAATCATGGATGCATTCAACATGTTCATCACTTCATTGTAGAAATTCATGCCAGCAGTAGATTAATTTTACCCACAACAATTATCAATTGATCATGCAAAATTGCTAACAATGGAGACTGAATATGGAGTTGTAACACAAAATTATATTAACTGAGTGTACAATAGCCAAACCTGTAATAACATAGGCTGTTGTATATATAGAATACATGAGGAAATTGAATGCATGAGGAAGCATCCAAATCTAGCATAAAGCAGGCTTACTATAATTAAGCAAATCCCCCATAGGTGTAAAAAGTTGATCCCAAATATGTCATGGAGCTCACGAATTGGCAAGGGCACATGGGAAAGCTGAAGAGTGGTGGAATGGAAGCTCATACATGCTTTTTCATGGAGAAAAGAGTGGAGGAGGAAGAGGACACAAAGCTAGTTCACCTCACCTAGTCTAGCTTTCCTATGTGCCTTAAAACACCGAAAAAGCAGGCAGTAAAGCAGAAAAAGAAGGTAGGCACCTAGGAGGCCAGGAATAAAGCAGATTTGATTCCTAAGGATTTTCCAAGCACTACATGGGTCAAATATGGCAAGTTGGACCTCTATGGATAGGCAATTATCAACTTGCACAAGGTGGGACACATGAACTAGGCAAATAAGACAGAAATAATGAAATTAATGTCCAAGTGGGTAAAATATGGGTTGATTATTCTAAAACCCCCCCTTAAGCCTGACTTTATGAGTAATACATCAAAAAATATAGGGCCTAGCAACAAGGCTTAGTCACCCTTTTACATACTGCAAGTCCATACAACCAAGGAAAGAGGCAAAACCAACTTGGGAAAATCCTCCCTTAAACATGGATTGTAAAACAAAATTGTAGAATCTTGTCTCCACTCATGCCTTTACAGCATGATCAGCAATCCCCAGCATTGATTTGATATTTCTGAAGGTCTTCTCACAAAATGCTTTGGTGAAGATATGAGCTACTTGTTCTAAAGATGAACAGAAGAGTAGATGAATGGTGCCATCATGCACAAGCTCTCTGATGTAGTGCATGTGAATCTCAATGTGTCTGGTTCTCTGCTTCTGAAATGGATCTTTGCAGATTTGAATGGTACTCTGGTTATCACAGTAGATGGTAGTTGAGTACTCAGGTTCGAAACCACACTCTCCAAGTAAACCCTGCAACCATAAACACTGAGTTGTTGCATTAACAACTCCTCTGTACTCAGCTTTTGTAGATGAGAGTGCAATGGCACTCTGTTTCTTGCTTGACCAGCTGATTGGCCCTTCTACAAGCATGAACACATACCCTAAAGTGGAATTTCTGTCTGTGCTATCACCTACCCAATCACTGTCAGTAAATCCATTCAAATCAAGATCAGATTTTGCCTTATAGAGGATCCCATGTGTCCTTGTTCCCTGAACAAAGTTAAGGATCCTTTTGACTGCTTTCCAATGGATCTCATGAGTCTGATCCATGAATCTAGAAGCCACACTTACTGCATAACAAATATCAGGTCGAGTATGTGTCAGATACAATAAACATCCAATCAATTGCCTATACAACGTATTGTTTACCATCGGTGGAGAATCATCTTCCTCCAGCTTCACTCCTGAAAGGAAAGGAGTTTTGCTTGCTTTACAGTATTGCATTCTGAATTTGATCAAAAAATCCAAGGAATAATTGGAATGGTGCACCTTTATTCCATCTTTGGTTTGAGCAATCTCAAGCCCCAGAAATTGACTTAAGAGCCCCAAATCTGTCATGAAGAAGGCTTGGTTCATAGCTCCTTTTAACGAAGCAATCTCAGCATGTGAGCTTCCTGTAATGAGGAGGTCATCAACATATAACACAATGATCATTAATGAACCATTAACAGATTTAAAATAGACATTTGGATCTGATTTGCACCGAACAAAATTCAAAGATAGCAAGAAGCTATCTATCTTGGCATACCAAGCCCCGGGGGCTTGCTTTAGCCCATACAATGACTTTCTCAACCTGCACACAAGAGAAGGTTAGTATAAAAACCTTGAGGATGCTGCATATATATCTCCTCAGTGAGATGTCCATTTAGGAAGGCACACTTTACATCCATATGATGTACCTCCCATTGCCTTGAGGCTGCAATGGCTAGAGCTAGCCTGATGGAATCCATCTTTGCCACTGGGGAAAAGGTCTCATTGTAATCGATGCCATGAACTTGTGAGTAGCCTTTAGGTACCAATATATCCTTGTACTTCAGTGGTGAACCATTAGCAGCAAACTTGGTCTTATAGACCCACTTACACTGGACTAACTTTCTTCCTGGAGGAAGATCCACTAGCTCCCATGTGTTGCTCTTCTATAGCGAGTTGAACTCCTCCTTCATGGAAGCTTGCCATCTTGGATCTCCTACTACTTATTCATATGTTTAAGGATTATACTCCACCATCAAATAGAATTTTTCAGCAAACATAGGATCCTTCATGCACAAACCACTCTCAAATTGAGATATAGTCCTCCTTGGGTCATTGGGATCCCCAGCTAGCTCTCCTGCTGCATGTAGTGTATTGGCTGCCCATTTAGGCCTTGTGGGGCTGTTTGGGTCTGCAATAAACTCATCTCCATCAGAAAAATCAGAATCAGCATGTTCAACAAACTCTTTACTTACTTCTTGAGGTTGAGGTGGTGAAGAGGCTTCACCAACTTCCACTTCTGCAAGGGGTTCTTCTTCAAACTGAACACACCTTTCAATGAAGGATTTGTTTGTGCTCAAGTTTATCAACTTTTACCCTTTTGAATCTTCAGAGTATCCAACAAAAATACACTCTTGGCTTTGGGGCTGCAAAGCCTTCCTTTTCTCTGTCGGGATTCTAGCCCAATCCTTTGAGCCAAAAATCCTGAAATGGGTCACATCTGGCTTGTGCTCACTCCATGCTTCAAAGGGAGTCATGCCATTAAGCTGTTTGTGAGTCACCCTAATCTGGATATAGGCTGCACAGTTGATAGCTTCGGCCCAGTACTTTGGTGGCAAAGTTTTGGCCTCCATCATGCATGTTTCCATCTCCTTCAGTGATCTGTTCTTCCTCTCAGCAACACCATTTTGCTGTGGTGTGTAAGGGATAGAATGCTGCATCTGAATACCTGCATCTGCACAATAGTTAATAAAATCAGACTTGACATACTCACCACCATTTTCAGATCTGAGGACCTTGAGTTTCCTTCCACACTGGTTTTCAACCAAAGCCTTAAAGACTTTGAATAGGCCAAAAACTTCAGACTTGTGTTTCATGAAGTGAACCCAACAATACCTGGAAAAATCATCAATAAAGGTCAATGCATATTTGGCTTGACTCATGGACATATGAGGGAATGGGCCAGTGACATCACTGTGAATCAGCTAGAGGGGTGCAGAGGTTCTCTCATGACTAGCTTTCTCAAATTTGTGCTCTGGGTGTTTTCCTAGGATACAACCTTGGTAGACTCCTTTGGAAAATTTTATCTTAGGAAACCCTATGACCATATCTTTCTCACTAAGATCAGACAGATACTTGTAGTTTAGATGGCCAAATCTTTCATGCCATGGCTTGCTAGCTTCATTAGCATGGATAAGAAGAGCAGAGGGGTTTGAGTAAGGTAGGAAGTGTGAAAACATGTATACCTTTTGAGCATGATTCGCTACTCCTTTTGCAATGACTCTACCACTTGAGATTTCTGTGATCTCAAATTCATCAGGGAAGAATATGAATTTCTTAGGAGACCCAGTGTGGGTCATCTGCTACACTGACAGAAGGTTGGAGGCGAGACCAGGGACATACAACACATTGTTGAACTGACCATGATCAAGATCAATCCTCCCTTTGCCTAAGATTTCAGTGACAGAGTCATCTCCCAATACAATAGATGGTCCTTTCGACTTGTCCAGTGAGGAGAAGGCCTCCTTAGTCGAAACCATGTGTCATGAAGCTCCAAAATCAATGATAAAACTGGGTGAGCTTGATGTGCCAGCAACCAATGCATGAACTCTCTCTCTCTGTCATCTGAACTTGATCCTCCTTCTCTCTTCTTTGAGCTTTCTGGAAGGGAGATGCCATTCTTCTCCAGGAGTTGGGTCAGCATATCAATCTGCTTTTTCATACAAGAGATTTCAGTGTGATTTCCCTTCAAACAGTATGAGCACTTGTTCATTTCACCTTTGTTTTTCTTCTTCTGGGTATTTTTCTTGGGACCTTGTTGATCCTCTGGAGACTGCTTCTTGTGTCTCTTTTGTTCAGGTGGCTTTTTAGCTTTCTTTTTGCTTTTATCCACCTTTGAATCTCCAGTAATCAAAGCTTGATCTTTGGATGGTTTGATGGTGCCCATCATCACCAGCTTGTCTTGTTCTTGTGTGAGAGATTCCATGAAATCTGCAAGGCTAGGCATCTTCCAGGTTCGAGCTGTGAGTTTTGTGGCATAGAAGGTCAAAACAAAGACTGAGTAGTCAGGTCCTAGCTTTGAGAGGATGGCCAATACGAGCAGATCATATTTCTTTTCGATACCACACTGCTTCAGCTGCAAAACTAGTGCTTTGAACTTGGAGAAATATAGCTGCAGGGATTCAAAGCTACTGGGACTCAGAGAAATCATCTCATTTTTGATCTGATGTCCCCTCATCTCATCTGTATTTCCAAAAAGATTAGAAATATTCTCCCATACTTGATCTGGTGATGTTAATCCATCAAGATGGAAAAGGAGGTCTCGGGAAATACTGAGACATAGGAGGCCATAGGCCTCATCTCTCCTGTTGTGCCATTTGATCTTCTCTGCAGCAGCATTGGGCTCTACTTCTGTAGCCATAGTCACCTTGTAGAGGCCTTTCTCTCTCAAAAATATCTCCATCTCTGCTTTCCATTCAAAATAGTTGAAGGGAGTCAAGATAGTTTTCTGTGAATCCATAGCTTTAGAAAATCTGTCCCAACTGTTAGTAGAAGGCTCCCAGTCTTGATGTCGAACCTACAAATTTTTTTTTGAAGGAGAGTAAAAACCTACAATGGCTCTGATACCATGTAGAAATTCATGCCAACAGTAGATTAATTTTACCCACAACAATTATCAATTGATCATGCAAAATTGCTAACAATGGAGACTGAATATGGAGCTGTAACACAAAATTATATTAACTGAGTGTACAATAGCCAACCCTATAATAACATAGGCTGCTATATATATATAATACATGAGGAAATCGAATGCATGAGGAAACATCCAAATCTAGCATAAAGCAGGCTTACTATAATTAAGCAAATCCCCCATAGGTGTAAAAAGCTAATCCCAAATCTGTCATGGAGCTCACGAATTGGCAAGGGTGCATGGGAAAGCTAAAGAGTGGTGGAATGGCAGCTCATACATGCTTTTTTATGGAGAAAAGAGTGGAGCAGGAAGAGGACACAAAGCTAGTTCACCTCACCTAGTCTAGCTTTCCTATGTGCCTTAAAACACTGAAAAAGCAGGCAGTAAAGCAAAAAAAGCAGGTAGGATCCTAGGAGGCCAGGAATAAAGCAGATTTGATTCCTAAGGCTTTCCCAAGTGCTACATGGGTCAAATATGGCAAGTTGGACCTCTATGGATAGGCAATTATCAACTTGCACAAGGTGGGACACATGAATTAGGAAAATAAGACAGAAATAATGAAATTAATGTCTAAGTGGGTAAACTATGGGTTGATTATTCTAATATTCATTAAGAGAATTAAGGTTGCAGAAGTAAAATAGGCAAGATCACTTATCTTATGAAAACTCCTTCCACAACCAGCTACGTCGCTGCAACGTTCCACCCAACCATAGGCTAGTGTGCTCCTTAATCTCTCAGTAGCGCTGCCACCCCTGAGCTGGGCATGATTCTCCAAGGAACAAGGGAACTAGCAGGCTTACACATAGCCAAGGATACACAAAACACACAGCCAAGCCAACAAAGTTGGGTTTATCAGGCCATTAGGGAGATGGAGAAGGAAAATTGCTAAGCTGGTGAGCCCATTACAGAGCCAAGAACACCTACACCAGAACTAGCCTGACCTCTAAGACACCCAAACACACCCAACACAAGGAATCAGTCCCTTCTCTGCTACACAGTCCCTCAGGCCCTGCATTCCCTTCCAGTGCTATTCAGGGGTGATGGAGAAGAAGGCCAGCCCTCTAGCTCTGTCTGTGTGGTTTCTAGCCACCAGGTTTATCAAGCAAATCTAATCCAACATCCCTGCTCCTCTTGCAGTCTGAAGACCAACCATTGCACTCAAGCAATTAATTTAGCTGTCACAGCTTAAACATGGAAAATGAATTCTGAGTCATTCTTGGCCCTATTATGGCCAAAATGACTCTCAGGTGAATTTACAACAGTCCCCAACCTGTAAAGAAGACCACAACAACCACAGCCAACAACGTGGGAAAACACAGCCCATCCTGGGAACGAGAGCACCAAGAAAACATATACAGACCACGCTGGGGAAGAAAGTACAGTCTCCCAGCTTGTGGATGAGTGTGAGCAACAATGCCGAACCACAATCAGCCGGTAGGGAGTGGATACGACCACATCATCCACAAATCCATGAGGGAAGAAGCTACGTGGGTAAAACCCAGAAGGTTCTGTGCGTGAAGACGAAAAACGGGAAAGAATCCCTCTGCGTGAGAATGCACAACAATGGAAGGGACGTGAATTGCAAGTGCATGAGCGTTTTTTCCCAGTCATGGGGAGAGTGGAAGAATGTCTGTGTGAGTGATGAACAACCAAATGGTGAGAATCCCCCCCCCCCCCCCCCCCCCC
>LPNX011068006.1:336980-364351 GCA_001517045.1 Pseudotsuga menziesii
TCACGATCATAGCTGGTCGGGTTCATTTAATTAATTATAGATGCATATTCATGATGACCAACATAATATATGATGCATTCCCTGATATACCATCAGTGACAAATTTAAATCCAAAACATAACATGACCGATCAATGGTGGGGCCTTGGCCTTTAGCTCCACACCATGATCATTTACAATATATACATCATATACATCTAATGCAACGGGGTCAAAACTGGGGCATTACAACAAGTGGCAGCATCCTCAAACACTTCCAATGTTGCAGGTGGCAACCTCCCTACATTTGGGGTCATGATCCCCCAAGAAAGTGGGATCAGAGCAGGTGGCTCAATAAATGACAACTAACCCAAAAAGACCTAGGCAATCTTAATAAAAAAGACCATTGAAGAGAGATGAGGTTGCTCATTCTAGGAGGAGAATCATTTAGGTGAATGTACTTCAAGGAATTCATTGGGAAGGGAATTTGTGGAAGGTGTTTGAAGGGGTAAACTACAAAAAGTGATCTAGTACAGCTTTCCAGCTGAAAGAACTTGCTGCAGAGTGTAGAGTTGGTACTGAGTCATTGGACTAGTATTTTGTTGTTTGCTCCACCCAGTCCCAACCAAGGAGACCAGGAACATGCTCGGGGGTCTTGAGAAGACGTTGTTTGAGCGCTCTCTAGGATTTGGTAGAGAGGAATGGCCTCCCAACGCTGTTGTCATCCAGCTTTAAAACAGGTTCTACAATCTTTTAATTGTTGTGTTAAAGTTTATATCTGAGTATGAACAATTAATGAATGATTTATATGTTATGTAGTGAACTATTAAGCTTGAAATATCTTAGTTGTTTGAATGTTGAATCTGTACTTTGATGAAAACTAATCCTACCTGTGTTTTTCCCCATCTGGAATAAACCAGATCGTACTCTAGCACAACTAGCATGTTTAAAATGGATAAAGATATGATAGGAATCCAAAATGAACAGAGTTATTTATATTTTTAGAATGTTGGAATCTTTTCTTTTAGTAGATAGTTTCTTCCACAAAGAATATTAATCTGTTTAGTAGGGTTGTTTTTAAAACCAGACTGTGTATTAAGAATACTAGAAAAAGAATAGGGTCATATTCTTTTACTAATAGCAGTATGTTCAAGTATGTGAGTCATTTTTTTACACAATACCTTCCTTTATAAACTATACATCTACACTGAAATAGAAGAAATAGAAATGTTAGTTAAATGCTTATTATTTATGTTAAGGATGTAAATATGGTTCTGTTAGTTTATATCTTTTCCTAATAATAATAGCTATTTTACCTGCAACTATTTGAACTCTAAGTAAGGATTGGTAACCTAATTAAATTCTGAAGATAAACTAATTTGAGATAAGGAATATAATAAATAATAACTTAATAACTCTTACAGTATTCTATTTCTTAGAATTAAAATAACTAAAAGACAGTAGTAACCTATGATTAAAGTATTATTAATAATGAACTGTCCTTACACTCTTACAAACAAATTATATGTAAAGGAGTATTGACAGGTATGAAAATTCTTATTTCTTTCACCAAGCTTAAAAAAATAATCTTATTAAATAAACTAAACTATTATAGACTGTTCCTAGTCTTTATTAATAATATATATATATATATATGTGTGTGTGTGTGTGTGTGTGTGTGTGTGTGTGTGTGTGTGTGTAAATATAAAATTAAGAGAATACAGTATTCACAGATAATATTATTATTAACACAAGTAATATTATTATTAACATAAACAATATTGTTTATAAATCAAAAGGAATTCTTTTACAAACTGGAGGAAATTTTAAAAGAAGAACATAGATTATTTCCATAAACCCTAACCTGGATTTCCTCAAGACATTAAAATAATTTTAAACTCTTGTGACAGTAATCGAACTTAACGAAATAACAGTACAAAAATTATTATTATAAAATTTAAATAGGGTAAAAACCCTAGCTCATATTTCTAAGCAAAATCTACCTGTATTCTTTATATACATTAGTAACCTAGAATAAACCATAAGATTAGTTCTTTTTAACCATTAAAAGAACCAACTAAATTCATTATACAGAAATGAAATACAATAATGAATAACATATACAAAATGTATACTTATAAAAGAAACTGTTTCTTTTTATTTATACAAACAGGGTGTACCTGTAAAAGCAAAAGACAGGGTTAAAAACCCTTATAGTTATTACAATTACAAATGTCAATACATTGAAGTCATAAACTAAATTGATTAATTATGTAACCATTAAGTAACCAGGTTATTATAAATTACTTACAGTCCTTTAAGGACAAACAAAAAGATATTGGTAATTACTGTAAACTAGAATTTCCACAATACTGTGTATTACTAGTTAACAGTCAACTAAATAAGTATTAAAATTTGTTAAAAATTAAGTAGAATAATTTATTTTAAAATGAGGATTTCCACAGGATAAACCCTAGCTCATAACTCTGAACAAAAACGAGCAATAATTACAACTAATCAATGACTATATGTCACGGTCTTAAAATCAATAATCATAAACTTTTATAGAGTACTTAATTCATGGCGCAAAAACTTCACTTATAGTCAAGAAGCGTAAAAACCCGGAATTTACATAGAGCATAATATTAAACATCTGATAAACCAAAACAAGCTTGAAGACAGAACTGTCTTTACAAAAGAACTATTAATTTCAACAAGCCGTAAGCTAAACATCAAACTAATTACATTGCCCATTTTAAAAAACGAGTTTACCCATCGACTAGCGAGGGTATGAAACTATGTAAAATCAACAAATGACCGATAAAAGGAACCAATAACTTAAGGAGAGTCGAGGAAGGCTTCCCCAAACCCTAGGTTATGCCAAATGACCACCTGATACAAGTACGGTGAAAACCTAGCATTTTGGACAACAGGGCTCACCCAAACGAAGCCACGAACCACAGGATTCGTTGGCTTACTACATACTTCCTCCACTGTGAATGCATATAATGGCGAGCACCTACAAGGAGTTTGAAGACGAAGGTCAGAACTTAAAATAACTTAATATTTTTTTTATGCTACTATAACAACAAAAACACTTGCTGCAAAGTAAATGAACACTAAAATCATTATTTACCTATCATTAGAAGCAACGAACAATCTCATAAACATTCTGTCTCCAACAGACTTTACACATTTTAGACCCAACAGTCTGTAAAGCTTGAACCTCATGCAGATAGTGAGCCATGAGGACAACGAAATAAAACTGGAGCAGACAGTGAGCCACGAGGACAACAAAAGAAAACTAGAGCAGGCAGTGAGCCACGAGGACAGCGAAAAGAAAACTTGAGCAGATAGCAAGCCAAGGGCCAAAGCTTGTAGAGTGAGAACTCACAGCCCCTAAGAATGGCTTAAAAACCAAAATCAGAGGTGAAGCCAACACTAACCCAAGACTCAAGCCAACTGGAGCAAAAAAGGACCAATGGCCGCCATGAAAGCCAAGCAAAGCGACCTCAAGGGGAAGCTTGAACTATGGAGGAGAAATGAAAAGGGTTTGGGTTACGGTGCCTCTTATATCTTCCACGCTTGGTCAGGAGAAGACCACATGGTCACATAAATCAAAACCATGCAATGGATCATTTTTCTATAGTGCCTGCATAAAATGATATCCAATTATTTAATCATTTGGAAAGAGGGGTAAACTATATTATTAACCAAATAATTGCCTTGCAAATCGATTATACTGTGCACCATATAATATGCTAGTTTAATATTATAATATCAACGATATGATTACATTGATCTAGCAAGTAGTGACACCTTTAAACCTTGGTAAATGCCAAAATCGTTCATGCATAAGACTCATTTCACCATTTATCCTTATGTTTATTATATTGTAACATCACAAATACGATTTGGTTGGTAACATTTATTTTCTCTAAACATTGACCTTGTTTTGGATAGAGACCATATGTTATGGGAGAGCTCAAGCTAACAACTATAGTTCTCCTATGTAAAAGTGCATAGTTAATCTTTTATAAAAAGATAATTCAAGTTATAACTTTTTTTGAAATGGTATAATGTAATAGTTTGGAGAATAATAAACTCTAATTTAAACATGTTTATGACCTGGAACTAATTATAGACTGAATGTCTATCAAATAAAATATATTATGCATGTTTATAAGACGTATAGGAACTAATAATCCAAATCGTAACAGAACTATGAAGTGGACAAAGCGTATTGTAAGAACACTTTTATGAAATTATGTTACGTAGTTCAAAGTGACGAAACTTTGATGGATTGTGGTTATGACTCAGCTTGGTAATTACTAAAGATTCACCATGTCTATTGGGTAGTAAAGTAGTTATAGAATTAAACAAAATAACTAGAAACTCGACCTGTTTCAAAAGCATCAATCTCAGAAAAACTGTTTGTAGACAGTAATTTAATTCAAGAGAAGTATCATAGAAAAATTAAGAAATTGAATAGGAATGATCCTACTTGAGTCCAGAAATTATTAGAACCACATGGTTCGGCATGAATTTAAAAAGTATAGGAAAACATTGATTTCATGTGAGAAGGCTTTATGGTTTTTGTTTGTACAAATCAAACTTGTAACGACAAGAAGGTTAAAGGCTGTAAGTTTCCTCGTAGAAGTGAAATGTGGAATGGTTGTTACACAGATAAGATAATATATTATTGTTTACATACTAACAAATAAACCATTATAACATTGCAAGTTATGCACACTAAAGTAGAAGTACTTTGTAACTGAGATTATAATTCTTAGATTCGCAAACATATCTTACTATCACTACGTACTTTTGAACTTTATTACGAGAAAAACTCAAGGAAGCCAAAGGGTTTTACCTCACAGAATCTATTTAGAGTTCAGCAGCTTAATTACTAAGCTTTATAATTGTAAATAAAACACTGCTGGATACTTTAAGAATTTTTAAAGCGTACTCATTCGATCATACTTGTAAACCTATAAGAACCAGTAATCTTCTACTTTAGCACAATTGCTAAGTAAGCCCCAGATTCAAAGGTTAGATTCCACCTACTTGACATGAAGAGATATATCAGTAAATTGAAATAAAACAATACACAAGTAAACTTTATTCTTGTTACAAAAATGAACTATTGAGTTAACATAATTGAGATTTAGTAAAACTAATTACTTGACTGTTTCTTTTATTGCTAACCTTTAACTGTTAGTGAAACCGCAGGTTTTAGCATTTGTTGTTATCTCAAAATTTTAAATTTTTGCGTAAATTTGGGGTTTTGACATAGATATCCCACCTTTGTGCACAGTGACCACTCAGCCATCAAGTATCTAATGAATAAACCTATTACAAATGCTAGGGTAACTAGATGGATGTTATTATTATAGGAATTTGACATTACTATTATAGACAGACCTGGAAAAGAAAATGTTGTCGCTGATTTCTTATCTTGTTTTATTAACAGTGATGATAATCTGCCTGTTGAGGACTCTTTTCTAGATGAACACTTATTTGCAGTTTTAGCTTATTCCCCTTGGTATGTATATGTCACTAACTACTTGGCTGCAGGGAAGCTTCAAGCACATTTGTCAAAAAGAGAGAAGAGGAAAATCATTCAACAAAGTGTCAGGTATTGTTGGATAGGTGGCCATCTCTTCTATGCATGCCCTGATCTTGAAATCAAAAGATGTGAAGAGAAGATGAAATCTTCCATATTCTTAAGGCCTTCCATGATGAGCCATGTGGGGGACATTTTGCAGATAGGAAGACAAGTCATAAGGTGCTGAGAATGGGATACTATTGGCCAACACTTTTCAGGGATGCAAAAAAATATGTCTAGTCCTATGACTGTTACCAGAGGATGGGCCAACCTAATAGATTGGATCAAATGCCTGTTCGACCATAGTTGGTGGTTGGACCTTTTAATAGATAGGCCTTATATTTTATTTGCCCTATCAACCCTCATTCTAGGAGCTGTACCGACTACATGACAAAATGGGTAGAAGCTGTGGCTTTGGTGAAAGCCAATGACTAGGGTATAATTGATTTCTTGTATGGTGAAATATTTACTCATTTTGGAATACCCAAGGAAGTGGTTACATATGGATGACCTCAGTTTGTGTCACATAAATTTGAAGCTTTGCTACAGAAGTACCATATCCAACACTGGATAGCTTCACCATACCATCCACAGGCCAATGGTCGGGTGGAAAGCACCAACATGGTTATTGAAGCTATCCTTACCAAAACAGTCAGGAGTCATTGTAGAGACTAGGATAATAGACTTCTAGAAGCATTGTGGGCATATCGTACTACTTGGCGCAATACTACAAGTTTCTCTCCTTATGACTTGGTGTATGGAAAAAGCGTTGTCTTCCCCATTGAATTTGAAATCAAGACCTTGAAGACAGCTATGGAGGTAAAATTAGATGTGTTGAATCCTAGAGGAGTATATTGAATCAATTGAATGAATTTGATGAGAAACATTTAGCTGCTGTGGATCAAACAGTATTAATTCAGCAACAGAGATCTAACTGGCATGATCAATTCATCAAAAACAAAGTATTCTACGAAGGAGACTAGGCATTATTATACGATTCAAGATTCAAAAGGGACTTCAAAGGTAAGTTACGTACAAGATGGTTGGGACCATACCTGGTAGACAGAGTATTTGACAATGGTACAGTTCACCTGGTTACCATTGATGAGAATCATGCACCATTATTTGCTAATGGTCACAGGCTGCCACTGTACCATAAGCCCATTTCGAAGGATGCATTCACTTCACCGATTGTAGATGATCCAGAATATCAGTTAGAACAAGGGAAGGAATCTTTCTCTGCCCCTGTCAATCTTTAGACAATCGCTGTGATTCCTACACAAATTTTTGTACATAAATAAATTGATGTTTTTTTTATTTTTATTTTTCCTTTGGGCTTGATTCGTTTTTATTTTCTAGAACATGTGCAGGGATGTACCTGAGGAGCAATGGTCATGATTGGGCCTAAAAACTGTGAGCGGCCTTTTGCAACTTCCTACTTCAGAAGGAAACTCCTTGAATAAAAATAAACAATGAACAGTCAGTCGCAGCTGCTATTCTTATGAAAAATTGCCTATTTTTTCATTTCGTGCAGTTGCAACACCATAAAACCCTACCTATTTTCTATTCATTCGCAGCTGCATTGTAAAACTTTGCCTATTTTTTCGTTCTGCACAGCTGCAACACCATAAAAACCTACCTATTTTTCATTTATTCACAGCTACAACACCATAAAATGTTTCCTATTTTCTATTCCGCGCAGCTGCAACAATGTAAAACCCTGCCTATTTTTCGTTTATTCGCAAATGCAACACCGTAAAACCTTGCCTATTTTTTTTCCGTTACTCATAACTGCAACACCATAAAACCCTGCCTATTTTCCATTCTGTGCAGCTGCAACACCATAAAATCTCATCTATTTTTTCATTTATTTGCAGCTACAACACTGTAAAATAATGCCCTTTTCCCCATTCCGCGCAGCTGCAACTCCGTAAAATATCGACCATTTTCTGTTTCGCGCAACTACGACTCCGCTTAAATTTTTCCCATTTTTACCTTTTCCGACGGCTCTGACTCTACCAAACTGGATGATTTTTCTATGGTTCATGGCTGTGACTCCGCCAAATGGGTTGGTTTTTCTATGGCTCACAGTTGCGGCTCCTCTAGTATTGGCAGATCTTTCTACAATTTTGTGGTCATGACTCCTCCAAATCTAGATAGAATTCCCACTACCGGTAATTCTGACTTATTTCACAGCTTTCTTTATGTTTCCGTTAGGCTTGACAAGATGGTTTTTGTTCCACCAGGAGAAAGTATCATTACAGCATGCCTCCAATAATGCTTAAACTTAAATGGATGCATTTCACATGCTTTATCACTCATGAAGGTCATGGGTCATAGCATATTTATGAAGGTATGGTTCTGATTATCTACTTGATTAAGAATTGACTAGATTTGACAGTATTAATGACACCTACCTTTTCAAGCCCATCATTACACCCGTATACCGTTAACTGTCCACTTGCACAAATTAATGGCTATTTACATTTATCCTATAACCACCAACATTTCCTAATTTGGGACAATTTTTACTAAGAATTCCATTCTCATGACTGTCTCAACTTTCTGAATTTACCCAACTACAATCTTAGTTTTTCATGCATACTCTGTGCTTTAACCTCCATTATCGGGACCTGTAATTTGTTGGGTTGATAAAGAATTCAGACGGAAAACGAACATGGGTATCCTAGCTCAGCATGAACCTCCAAATATGCAAGAACTGAGAAGAAATGCTGAAATTTTTGCTATTTTTGAAGCTGCGGGATGGACTGAATTTTTCCAACGCCTGAATGGGTTCCATTGAGAGATAGCTCTACAATTCTCTTTAAATCTTACAAAAACCCACTCAAAGGTTAAGGGGTTACATATAGAAGTATCTAAAGTGATAGTGGTTGAAGTCACCGGCCTCCCTTAGATAGGAAGAGCCTGATTTGGTTGAAGAATTCCCAATGTTGCCACAGTATAGGATTTTCTGATGGAGGGGGAACAAATTCATCCGTCAAAGTGAGGGATAGCGTTACAATCACTGCCTCGGCCATGGGATGAAGTAGCAGTCTTCCTCAAAAAGTATATCACCTGTGAAGGTAGGTGGCTGACTGTTTATTATTATGAACTTCCTCTATTGTCTCATCTACGCCATAGGGCCTTACTTAATATTCCATTTTATCTATTTAAACACCTACACAATATGGCGGGGTTTGTCAGAACAACCAAGCATAAAAAATCCTCCCTTACCCATCATGGCCTAATCAAATTAATAATCTTAAGGGCCTTAGCTCAAACTAACCAAACATGGGAGCAATTCACAGGTCAAACTCAAATAAAACAGGAACCCGCCCTTTTGGCTAGCATTCCAATAGAAGAAGAAGTGGAAGTACCTGTACTCTTGGGGGATGTTCAAATCCAAGAGGAGCATGCAAATGTACAGTTGGGGGGAGATGAGGAACAACATGAGGACCAGAGTCACTCCAATTTAGTTGTGGGGGGAGATGAGACTAGATCGGATGATCAGTCAGATGACCAAGCAGAGGAATTGGAGGAAAATATAAGAGAAAACCCTATGGAGAGATTAAATAATGTGGGAGCTCTGGAAGAAGAGGCTAAACATGGAGTAGCATTGGATGCTGTGACAAATGAAGCCAAGGTTGTTAGAGACATGATAATAGAAGAAAATGCAGAGGTATTGACCATTGAATCTTCACCTGAATGGGGGGAAACTCTAATTGAAGAAGAAAAGGAGGATGCTGAGATAGGAGACTTCCCTTTGACATTAGCTGTGAATCTAGAGATTCCTGCAGCTCAAAAGAAAAGAAGAATATCAAAAGAGGAGGTGCAGGCACCACTACCGATAAGAAGAAAAAGAACCAGGTCAGTTACAGCAGCTGAAATAGCACGAGCAATATGGGAAACCCTAGAAGAACAGATTGAAATTCCCATTCTGAGACCCAAAGCAAAAGATGCCTCACAGGAACTAGTTACAGAGGAACCTCAAATTGAGGGACTTTTTCATGAAAATGGTCTACTGAAGGAAGAGGTACAGATGCTTCAGAGAGAACTAGAAAATTGGAAGGAGGCATGTAGGAAGCAAGTAGAAAGGAAGATGCACACACTGGTTGAAGCTGTAGACCAATTAGAGGGGTCATCTCCTACTAAGGATGGTGAGGAGGAAGAGAGAGTGGTGTGCCCTATTTGTGGGGAGATATTTAACCAATTAGGATATAAAGTCATAGTTTGTGCCTTTGTGACACAACAACCTATACCAACAGCTATAGAATAACAAGGACAAGAAGCACCTCAGGTGGAAGTGAGAGATGCAAAAGAAACATAAGTGCTCCTAGGACAATCTGATGGGAAGGGCAGTGAAGTTCCCCAAGAGAAACCTCAGCAAACAGAAGCAGTAGACAGACGGGGTGTTGATACACAAGAACCAAAATCCTCAAATATTTTTGTTGAAGATGCTGCCCAAATTAGGGTAGATGAACCAGAGACTGAAAATATTCCTGATCTTAAAGAAGAAGTCTATGCTATGACTCCTAAACCATCTCGAGGCATAGAATTAATAAAGATAAAACATCAGTAGCAGGATAATGATGAAGTTGACCAGGATGTTTTCACATAAGAACCAACATTTTCGGAAATTTTTGTTGAGACTCTCATGCAACAAGAAGAAATCAACCCCAAGATGGACATAATTCATGATCTGGATCTAGGAGAGGATGAATAAATGCAATCACAGTCCTCGAGGGACACTGAAATTCTTGAAAAACAACTTCATATTGCAGAGGACATGGAAGTAACTCAAGAAAAACCCCAACAACATGAAGAAATAGAAGGGCAGGGCTCTGATACACAAGAACCAGTATCCTTGCATCTCCCTATCAAAGTTGTAGCTAACAATTAGGCAGATGTGGAGATTGAAATTCAGGAAGAGGTTGTCACACAAGAACCATTACCTTCACAATTTCTTGCTGAGGTTGCTGGAGGATAATTCCAAGAAGAGGGTGATGTTACATAAGAACCAGCATCCCCAAAAGTTGTTTCAGAGGAACCTCTACAAGTTGAGGTTGTTATAGGAGAATATAAAGGAGAGGATGCTGTTACACCAGAACCAACATCCCCAAAAGTTTTTTCAGAGGAACCTATACAAGTTGAGGTTTCTATATGAGAACTCCAAGGAGAGGATGTTGTTACACAAGAACCAGCATCCCTAGAAGTTATTGTAGAAGTAACCATGCAGGCAGTGGAGAATGTTCAAACTAGAGCATCAGATGGCAAGGTATGGACTCAACTTTCACAAAATTTTGTCAATCTGGATTCTGATAATGAATATCATATTGAAGATGAAGGGATCCAAAGACTGACTAAAGAGCTCTTACTCCTAATAATAGAAGTGAGGAAGTGGAAGATTCAGGTGGAGAGGTATCAAGAAGGAATGGTTCCCCTTGCTGAACATAGGAAGACCATCAAGGAATTGAAGGAAAGATAGCCAGAAGAACTAGTTTTCCATAAATTTCACTACGAAGAGATACAAAAAGAGATGAAGGAGCTGAAAAAGTTCAAATCCATGCAGGTGGAAAAAGACCAGCTGTACACTCTCTCCCAAGAACTGTTATGTATGAGAGCACCATCCTCCTCTTACCCTATGTTTTTATTTGAACAGTTCATTTTCTTTAAACTGAAGGTTGTAAAAGAAGGGAGACCTTATGAAATAGGAACCTCAGCTGAATTTCTGGAAACATTTATGGAAAGTGATTTTATTGAGCAGAACTTGCTTTGCGAGCTTTATTTACATGAGCTGGCTTGTCCCTTGGACCTCTATTTGAATCTTACCTATTTCTTAGATAATGTTCAGCTGAGGGATTTTGCTTCTTTTGTTAGCAATCATGTTCAGTGGGAAAGATCATTCCAAAAATTTTCTCATAATGAGTCCCACTCTAACCTTTGGGTTTGATGTGAACCTCAATTCCCTTGTCTTCTCCTTGCTACATAGTAGTGTAGGCTTACATGTCCTATCCAAACTCAGTAGATGGTGGAACTTCAAGAAAAGGTTATCTCTACCTATGTCAGCCAGATTTCCAAGCATTAGTAACTGGATTTGGACAATAGCCAGCATAGATGACATGCTTCCTTTTCAACCTTGAGGAATAGAGATCCCTACTGTTATAGGATTTTTAAACCTGCACTTTCCAGGGTTGAGGGATATGTGGGATGCATGAAGGAATGTGGATTTCGTTGGCTAGGACTCAAATTCAAATTTCCTCTCATTTGGTGGCCAGCAAAACCATACAGGGAATATTTCTCACTAACAAAGGTAGAAGAGAATAGGTGTTGGAGATATTGGGTTTTCTATAATGGATTTTTGGAAAAACAGGGAACACATGAACCCTCTTATAACTTTTCCTCTCTCCATGAACAAAGCACAATGTCAAATCCATATTCAAACTAATGGAGGCTATTGCATAGGGACATGCAACTGGACAGTTGGGGGGAGATGTTGGGCCTAGAAATGACCCTTTGTTTACCACATTTACCTACCCCTTTTTTCCTTATCTTACTCCATTCTATGCACCAAACAGATGTTTTCCTTCACTTGATCCTTTAATCCATATAGGTATGGTTAATTATTGTCTTATCTTATTAATACTTATGATTGTTGTAATCAGAACTCTATATCTTGGATTATGCTAACATATGGTGATTTTATAAAGATAATTCAAGATGTAAAGGATACAGGTGTAGTAGGCTGAATGAGTCAACAAAGAGATGGACATTCATTGTTGAGTTGATAACTATCTATTCCATATTTGTACAAATGACACACTCAAATATTACTATTCCACACAAGCTATATAAGGGGGTGGCTGCAATAGGCTTGGATGCAATAGACTCAGATGCAACAACGCACCACTACTCAAGGGTAGCTACAACCGATGAAGCATCTTCTAAACTGATCATGTTATCTCATTGCTGGCTTAAATAATAGACTTCCTATATTTTTTGCTTCTATATTGCCCACAGCTGTAACAGCATATCGTAATTGGGGAAGCCTGATTATCAAATATCTTCATGGCTGCCTGATATCAGTGGGTAGAAGTTACGATTGTGAATGTATAAATATTGGAAACTATCCCGAGCCAGGGGTTGGAATTTAATTGATCTTATTGTATAAGCTGTGACAGAGTCTATATCTTCATTTTATCATTTAATACAAGGAGCAGGATTCTTCTGATCTTGTTGTTTAACGTGTGTTAATTTCCGACGCCTATGTTCAAAGGATGGGCCCGAATTACTACAGAGATTACAAAGTTAATTAGGTATTTATTTCCTCCGTCGTGTGGTGTGGATGTTACAGTAGATTCATTCTTTTATGATAGCTACAACAGTAATGATTTATTGTGTGTTCCTTTAATTGATTAGTAATTGCATTCCCTGTGAGATGGAGCAGAGTGGTGTGACAGTCAATTGTGTAGACTAATTTTCTTTATGCAATTGTGTGATAGCTTTAAAAGTCGAGCTCATCCCTAGTTTCTTTATACTGATGTCTTTCTTGTGTTTTTCTAATTAATTCCATTGTAGTTATAATTGTTGAAGTTCAATTTCTGTATTTCTAGTTTCTAGAGCAATTTGGATTAAGATAGTTATAATGGATTTCCAAATGGCTTGGTAATTTAGGATTTAACTTTGTACAAAAGTAAATCTAGATGTTCATCTTCTGAATCTCTTATTTCTAGATTAAGGTTGTAAGAAGGTATCTGTGGTTTTGCATTCTTAAGAAGGTAAATTAGGTTAAGTTAATCATGGGAAGAGTTAGGTTGAACAGGAAGGTAGGATAATTCATTTACGGCATCAGCTACTTAGTGTTTAAGCATATACAGTGCACATTATCTTTGAAATAAAATAAGTCCCTGGGTTGAAAATTTATTTTGAACATTCTCTGTGTTGGCTTTAATTAACTTGCATATAGAGTTCCCAACATTAGCCTAACCAAAAAGTATTTTAGGAAGAACATATCGATCTGCCAAAAGTGCCTTTCAGCCATATTTTCACTGCTCCATAAAAATGCCTGCCAAGGAGAGAGAAAGAAGGTCCAGAAGATGAAAATGGTCTTGATGATTTTTTGAATAAAATTCTCGCAAGACAAATGCTTTGTTGAAGAAAATTCCCTCTATAAATTCTTTGTTGAAGAAAAAGCCCGCAACACATTGTTGGATTCATTTACCCAACATGCACACTTATTTGGTCAATTTTGGCCTATTTACCCACTACCCTAAGTTTAATTGACTTACTTGGAATCAAATGAGCACAATATGACAACAGCATGAGCTCACCCACACCCTCCTTCATTCAAGGAGGACAACTAAGCCTTCTCCTTCATTCTGGGAGGCTAACTGGGCTTCCTCCTTCAAACAGAGAGCACTTCTGGGGTTATCTGAGTGTCATAAATGCACCTAATTGCTAACTGATTGTTACAATTAGTGAAAATGAGTAGCGAAGGCACCTCCATTCATTATTTGATTATTTTTTGTCATTAGTTATGAACTGGAGCTAACACATGCACCTACAACCACTTTTGATGACATGTTTAATTCATTCAACTCCATTTGAGCTACTTCGAGTTATGGATGTGCTACCTCCTTCATTTGGACATGTAGTTACATGTGATGAATCACTTTCAGTTAGACTCAGTCATCTATTGCACTCTGCTTCACTTAGGACTTAGTTGAGAGTCAGTTATTGATTAGCTTGGTGGTTGACTATGTGTTCCTTTTATGGATGACATTTAGTTAAGCTACACACATCCATTCAATTCGAATGACCTCCTTGAGTATTCAAATTGTCTTGGAATTCATGCACCTTGCATGACCATTGTATTGTATTACTCATTCTTTATTGATTATAGAGAGATGTTACTCCTATTGCAGCACCATTATGCCATTTTCATGCTTAATTATCTGAAATCTCTTATGAGACTGTGTTTCAGTCACTAGACTACTGTGACAGATTAATATGGTATTAGAGATCATGGTGGGATGAAGCTCATTCTATCAAAAACATGGTTTTTTATGGATCTTGCATAAAAAATTGAGCAAAAGCTCAAAATTCCGACACTGCACCAGAAGCAAAGGCTTACCACTTAATACCCCAAGGAATTGTTGATGAAGCTTGGTTGATCAATTATGCTGGGTGTGATGAAAGCCTAAAATGTGTAGGTTTTTTGACCTTACGGTGACTTTATTGTTTTGATTTGCATTTTTTACAGTCTCACTAGATTTGCTAAGACAGTTTGATATGGCTTTTTTCGTAGATCTGTTGACTCTGTACAATTTCCATCAATGGAAAGGAGACATGGAGATACAGCTACGTGCCAGAGGAATATACTGAGTCACTATAGACATAGAAGAGGATCCTACTCATGTTATAGATAAGGCTATATTCTTGAATAAGAAAGATGAAGCATCTGGTTTCTTGTGTCTCTATATCTCCCAGGATCTTCTATTCCACCTATCGGGATTGAAGACTCCAAAATATATTTGGGACCAAATTGCCTCCTTGTATGGAAAACAGGTTGACTTGAGAGTTTATCAGCTTGAAAATGAGTTGATGTCTCTTCAACCTAGCAATTTTGAGACCCTCAATGATTTTTTCCCAAAATTAAAGCATATAGTCCTTTTGCTGTAGCAATGTGAGGTGAAGAAGAAGGATGATCAGCTCATCCTCGTCATTCTATGAAAACATTGAGCTGATGATTCAGTATTTTTTTCTACATTTCTTGTGGGGAAGCTCACAACCTCTAGATGGAAGATGCCTACACTCAATGGATTCATTGAGTCCCTAACAAGTGAGAATGATAAGATTGTCCATATGGGGATCATTAGATCCTCCCATGATGAAGACCTCTTTGCTTCAGGACCCAAGTATTTGAAGGGAAAAGGAAAGAAGTAGAAGGACCCCAAAACCAAATTTGAAGCTCTTAAGTCAAAAGTTAAAAACCAGCAACAAGAAGAGACTTCTGGCTCGAAGAAGAACAAAAGCAAATGCCACCATGGGAAGGAAAAAGTCAAATGTTCATACCGCGGGAAGGGATTCCACCCTGAACATGCCTCCATGAAAAATAATCTTGATGAATCTACTTCTCTCCTTGAGAGAAATAACATAAATCTTTCAAAAATATTTCAGAGAAAAGCAAATCAAGATCAGGAATACCAACATGAAAGAGGTCATGCCCTCATGGCAACCACTTCGAAGTCCATGTCTCTACTCATAGATTTTTGAGATTCTAACCACATGATGGCCAGCAAAGACTCTTTATCTTGTCCTAACACTAGCAAGAGCATTCCCATCCACATGGGAGATGACTCTACAATCATCTCAAAAGGACAAGGTACTATAAATCTTGAGCACGGTTATTTTTCCAATGTTCTGTACGTACCATGTTCTGCATCAAATCTTCTAAGTGTCTATCAAATGAACCACACTGGAGTGCCCAAGAGAGTATACTTCAACTCTAATTATGTACAAATTAATTAATTTTCATATGATAAACTTGTGGCAAAAGACTTTGCAAATGATCATGCAAAATCCTATGAGTTTTCCTATTTTGTGGAGGATGCAAAGCCAACAGCTCTGCTAACTCATGGAAATGAGGATAGTAGGCTCTGGCATGAGATGTTTGGCCACCTAAAATTCAAGTACTTGCATAATTTACAAAAAAATTCCATGGTTGAATGCCTCTCGGTCATCAAAGCTACCATCGGAATTTGCAAAGGATGTATTTTGGGAAAGCATCCTGAGCATAAGTTTGATTGGGGGAAGGCAAGCCGAGCATCAGAAATTTTGGGACTGATTCATTCTGATATCAGTAGAACAATTCCCATCACAAATTTTAATGGATATTGGTATGTTATTACTTTTATAGATGACTTTTCTAGATATACATGGGCCTTCTTCATCAAGAAAAAGTCAGATATCTTAGAAAAATTCATTGAATTAAAAGCACTTATTGAAAATGCATATGGGAAAAAGATAAAATTTTGAGCTCTGATAATGGAGGGGAATATATAAGTAATGATTTTCTACATATATGTTCTGAAATTGGTATTCATTTCCAACATTAAGTCCCCTACACTCCCCAGCATAACAGTGTAGGGGAGAGAAAGAATCGGTCTCTTAAGGAGATGACCACTTGCATGCTGGAAGCCAAGAAGTTTGATGAAAATTTGTGAGCTGAGGCCATGAATTCTGCTGTATACATTTATAACAGAGTTCCTCACTCATCTATGGAAGGGAATACCCCTTTTTAATCCTAATTTGGATACAATCCGGATGTGTTGAATCTCAGAGTGTTTGGGTCCACTGCATGGGCCCGAATTCTACATGATAAGAGGAAAGCTTTGCAACCGCAAAGTGTTGAATGATTTTTTATTGGATATCCTGATGAATCTAAAGGTTTCCAGCTTCTATATATCATAAAAAAACAAATCATCATTGAAATAAGTTTCCGGTTCAATGAGCCTCTTCAAGAGGTAGAACTAGTGAAGGAGAAAACTGTTGAACTTCCGTCCTACTCTACTGAATATTTGGATGATGAATTTTGGAGTGTGGAATTTGATTTGGAACCTATGATATCTAATCTCAGTGACCAGAAATAATCAAGTTTAATTTCAAAACATTAAGTGAAAACACATTTCCCAACTTGGGCCAGACAGACACTTTCTTCCGCCGGTGACAACATTGGAAATCCTGATGATCCAAGAAGAACCAGGATCAATTTCCAAAGAGCGGGTATTGTGCTCTCTTGTCACAAATCCTTGCTGCATGAAACTTGTTATTTAATGATAATTGCATAAACTAATTATTACTACCATTCTCAGAAATATCAGAGATGGCAAGCTGCCATGGACAAAGAGATGAATTCTCTTCAAAAGAATGCTACTTGGGAGCTAGTTTCTCTTCCTTCAGGAAGGAAATTAATTCAATGCAAGTAGGTGTTTCAGAAAAAGGTTGCTGATTATGGTAGAAACTGAAAATATAATTTAATGCTGGTATAAAAATAGTTCTCCCATGTCCAAGATGTGGACTATCATGAGACCTTTGCACCGGTTGCAAAAATGGACTCCATCCTCCTAGTTTTGGAAATTGCGCATCCAAGAACCGGGAAGTGCATGATATGGATGTTAAGTATTCCTTTATACATGGAAATATGCATGAGGAGATATACATAAAGCATCCTGAGGGCTACATTTCAGATTCATCTTTGGTTTGCAAACTAAAGAAGCCACTAAAAGGGTTAAAACAGGCACCAAGAGAGTGGTATTCCAAGATGGATGCCTTCCTTCTCTCGTAAAAATTCCAAAGGTGTAAATCAGATCCAAATGTGCATATACATAAGAATTATGGTAATTTTATTATTATTTTTTTATATTTTGATGATATCTTTATTACTGGAACCACTGTTGCTTCCATTTCAGTCATAAAAACCACCATCCATGATGCATTTGAGATGAGCGATTTGGGGCTCTTGAAGCAATTTATGGGTCTTGAAATTGCACAACATTATGATGGGATAATGGTAACTCAATCCAAATACATATAATACCTATTAGTTAATTTTAACATGGCTGAATGTAAGGATTCTCCATTCCCTTTCCTTTCATGGATCATCCTTGAAGAAGGAAAAAGCACTCCACCCATGGATTGCAAAATCTACCACCAACTGATTGGTAGCTTGATTTACTTGACTCATTCTTAGCCTGATATATCTTATGTCATGAATGCTGTGTAAATATACATGAAGCATCCTCATGATATTCATTGGAAGGAATCCAAGAGGATCCTCTAGTATATTCAGGCCACTAGGACCTACGGCATTCACTATGCTGTAGACTCTGAGCTAGAGTTGGTTGGTTACACAGAATCAGATTGAGAGGGAGATTCTATTGATCGGAAGTATACTTGTAGATATGTATTCATTTTTGGTGGTGGCTCCATTTTCTGGTATAGCAAAAAGCAAGCTGCCATTACATTGTCTTCAGTAGAGGCCGAGTACCAAGGACCGGTGAATGCTTGCATCCAAGCTGTTTTGTTGAAAGGAATTATTTCAGAGTTTGATTTTGGTAGTACTTTTTACACTGTCCTCTTTTGTGACAATCCAAGTGCTATTAATATCTCCATAGTTCCAACTACCAGGAAGAGGACCAAGCATGTAGAGATACACATGCACTATATCAGGGAATTGGTGCATGACAGGACCATCATTCTACAATATTTCCCTACCGATGACCAGATTACATATATCTTCACCAAGAGATTTTCAGAGAAGAAGTTCACTTACCGTTGTTCACTATTGGTGGTGAGTTCATTAGGGTGATCAGATTACTTCTCTAGTGTTCATATTGAGGGGGGTTTTTTCCCACTGGGTTTTCCCTCTTTCCTCAGATTTATTTTTTATCATTGTTTGAGTTACATTATTGTACAAGGTTACCTATGGCCTTTGTTGTTGGGACCCTAACATTTCATGCATTTTTTTTTACTCCTCTTGAGTATAGCTTAAAGGGGGTTGTTGGAGTCGTTTACCCAACATGCACACTTATTTGGACAATTTTTCCCTATTTACCCACTATCCTAAGTTTAATTGACTTACTTGGCATCAATTGAGAACACTATGACATCAACATGAGCTCACCCATGCCCTCCTTCAGTCAAGGAGTCCAACTAAGTCATCTCCTTCATTCGGGGAGGCTAACTGGGATTCCTCTTTCAAACATGGAGCATTTCTGGGGTGATCTGAGTGTCATAAATGCACCTAATTGCTAAGTGTCAGTTAAGATGAGTTATGAATGTGCCTCCATTTGTTATTTGAATATTTTTTGTCATTATTTATGAACTAGAGCTAACACAGGCACCTACAACCACTTCTGATGACATGTTTACTTCAGTCAACTCTATCTAAGCTACTTGGAGTTATGGATGTGATACCTCTTTTAATTGGATATGAAGTTACATGTGATGAGTCACTTTCAATTAGAATCAATCATCTATTGCACTCTACTTCATTTACGACTTAGTTAAGTGTCAGTTACTGATTAGCTTGGTGGTTAACTATGTGTGCCTATTATGGCTGACATTCAATTAAGCTACACACATCCATTCAATTCCAATGACCTCATTGAGTATTCAAATTGTATTGGAATTCATGCACCTTGCATGAACATTGTATTGCATTACTCATTCTTTATTGATTATACAGAGCTGCTACTCGTATTGTAGCACCATTATGCCATTTTCATGCTTAATTGTCTAAAATCTCTTATGCTCGACTGTGTTTTAGTGCCTATATTATTGTGACATATTAATATGGTATCAGAACTCATAGAGGGATGAAGCTAATTCTCTCAAAAACATTGTTTTTGATAGATCTTTCATGAAAAATTGAGCAAAAGCTCAAAATTCCAGCACTGCACCGGAAGCAAAGGCTTACCACTTAATACCCCAAGTTAAGGAATTGTTGATCAAGCTTGCTTGATCAATTATACTGGGTGTGATGAAATCTTAAAAATGTGTGGGATTTTTGACCTTATGGTGACTTTATTGTTTTGATTTGTAGGTTTTATAGGCTCACTGCATTCGCTAAAACAATTTGATATGGCTTCTTCCGTAGATATTTTGACTCCGTACAATTTCCATCAATGGAAAGGAGACATGGAGATCTAGCTACATGCCAGAGGAATCTACCGGGTCACTATGGATACATAAGAAGAGCCTACTAATGTTATAGACAAGGCTAGATTCTTGAATAAGAAATATGAAGCATCTGGTTTCTTGTGTCTCTCTATCTCCATTGATCTTCTATTCCACCTCTAGGGATTGAATACTTCAAAAGTGATTTGGTACCAAATTGCCTCCCTATATGGAAAACATGATGACTTGAGTGTTTATCAACTTGAAAACAAGTTATTGTCTCTTCAACCTAGCAATTTTGAGACCCTCGATGATTTTTTCACAAAATTCAAGCATATAGTTCTTTTGCTGCTGTAGTGTGAGGTGAAGAATGAGGATGATCAGATCATCCTTTCCATTCTCTCAAAACTTAGAGATGATTATTCGATATTTGTTTACATTCTGTGCAGGGAATCTCACAACCCCTAGATTGAATATTCCTACACTCAATGCCTTCATTGAGTCCCTAACAAGAGAGCATGACAAGCTTGTCCAGATGAGGATCATCAAATCCTCCCGTGATCAGGCCCTCTTTTCTTTGGGACCCAAGGATTCAAAGGGGAAAAGAAAGCAACAAAACAAGCCCAAAACCAAATTTGAAGCTCCTAATCCAAAATTTCAAAACCAACAGCAAGAAGAGCCTTCCAGCTCGAAGAAGAACAAAAACAAAGGCCGCCATGGGAAGGAAAAATTCAAGTGTTCATACTGCAGGAAGGGATTCCACCTTGAACATGCTTGCATGAAAAAGAATCTTGATGAAGCTACTTCTCTCCTTGAGATAAATAACATAAATCTTCCAGAAATATTTCAGAGGAAAGAAAATCAAGATCGGGAATACCAGCATGAAAGAGGTCATGCCCTCATGGCAAGCACTTCAAAGTCCATGGGTCTACCCATAGATTCTGGAGCTTTAAACCACATCATGTCTAGAAAATAATATTTCTCTTCTCTCGACACCAGCAAGAGAATTCCCATCCACATGGGAGATGAATCTACCTTCATCTCAAAAGGACAAGGTACTGTAAATATTGAGCACAATTATTTTTCCAATGTTCTATATGTACCATCTATTGCATCAAATATACTGAGTGTCTATCAAATGAACCACATTGGAGTGCCCAAGAGAGTATCCTTTATCCCTGATGATGTGCAAATTACTGAACTTGCATCCAGGAAACTTGTGGCAAAAGGCTCTGCAAATCATCATGCAAACGCCTATGAGTTTTCCCATTTTGTGGAGGATGAAAATCCCACAAATCTGCTGACTCATGGAAATGGGGTTAGTAGGCTCTTGAATGATAGGTTTAGCCACATAAACTTCAAATACTTGTAGCAATTACAGAAAAATTCCATGGTTGAATGCCTCCCGGTCATCAAAGCTACCACCGGAATTTGCAAAGGCTGTATTTTGGGCAAGCATCCTGAGCATAAGTTTGATCAGGGGAAGGCAAGCCGAGCATCAGAAATTTTGGGTCTGATTCATTCTGATATTAGTGGACCAATTCCCATCACATCCTTGAATGGATATTGGTATTTTATTATTTTTATAGATGACTTTTCTAGATATCCATGCGCCTTCTTCATCAAGAAAAAGTCAAATGTCTTAGAAAAATTCATTGAATTAAAAGCACTGATTGAGAATGCATCCGGGAAAAAGATAAAAATTTTGAGGTAAAATAATGGAGGAGAATATATTATGAATTATTTTCTACATATATGTTATGAAATCGGTATTCAGATCCAACATTCAGTCCCCTACATTCCCGAGTAGAACGGTGTAGCGGAGAGAAAGAATCGGTCTCTCAAGGAGATGAGAACTTGCATGATGGAAGCCAAGAAGCTGGCTGAAAATTTGTGGGATGAGGACATGAATTATTATATTTACATTCATAACATAGTGCCTCACTCATCTATGAAATGGAATAACCCTTTCGAATCCTACTTCGGAGACAAGTCGGATGTGTCGAATCTCAAAGTGTTTGGGTCGAACTTCGCATGATAAGAGGAAAGATTTGCAACTGCAAAGTGTTGAATGTTTGTTTATTGGATATCCCAATGAATAGAAAGGTTTAAATCTTCTGGATATCAGAATAAAACAAATCATCATTTAAATAAGTGCCCAGTTCAATGAGCCCCTTCAAGAGGTAGAACTAGTCAAGGAGAAAACTATTGAATTTCCTTCCTACTCTACTGAATATTTGGATGATGAAATTCGGGGTGTTGAATATGATTTGGAACCTATTTTGTATGATATCAATGACCATCAAGAATCAATTTCAATTTCATAACCTGAAGTGCAAACACATCTCCCAACTTGGGCTAGAAAGACACTTTCTTCTGCCCGTGACAACATTGGAAATCGTGATGATCCAAGAAGAACCAGGTCCAATTTCCAAAGAACAAGTATTGCACTCTCTTGTCATGACTCTTTTCTATATAAAAGTTTTTATTTAATGATTTGGTCAGATCCTAATTCTTACTACCATGCTCGAAAAGATCCAAGATGGCAAGCTGTCATGGACGAAGAGATGAATTCTCTTTAAAAAAATGCTACTTGGGAGTTAGTTTCCCTTCCTCTGGGGAGGAAATTAGTTCAATGCAAGTGGGTGCTTCAAACAAAGGTTAATGATTATGGAATCACCTTCAATTATAAGACAAGGCTGGTAGAAAAATCATTCCCCCAAGTCCAAGGTGTGGACTATCATGAGACATTTGCACCGGTTGCAAAAATGGACTCCATCTGCCTAGTTTTGGAAATTGTGGCATCCAAGCACTGGGAAGTGCATCATGTGGATGTTAAGTCTTCCTTTCTACATGGAGATATTTATGAGGAGATATACATGAATCAATCTGAGGGCTACATTTCAGATTCATATTTGGTTTGCAAACTAAAGAAGTCACTATACGGGTTAAAACAAGCCCCAAGAGAGTGGTATTCCAAGATGGATACCTTCCTTCTCTCGCAAAACTTAAAAAGGTGTAAATCAGATCCGAATGTGTATCTAAAGAAGTATCATGGTAATTTTCTTATTATTTTTTTATATGTTGATGATCTCTTTATTACTGGTAGCACTATTGCTTCCATTTCAGTCATAAAAACTTCCCTCCATGATGCATTTGAGATGAGCGATTTGGGGCTCTTGAAGCAATTTCTGGGGCTTGAAATATCACAACATTCTAATGGGATGATGGTCACTCAGTCCAAATACATATCAGACCTATTATTTAAGTTTAACATGGCTGAATGTAAGGATGCTCCATTCCCTTTCCTTTCAGGGATCAGGCTTGAATAAGGAAAAAGCACTCCACCCATGGATTGCACAATTTACCGCCAACTAATTGGTAGCTTGATTTACTTGAATCATTTTTGGCCGGATATATGTTATGACGTGCATGATGTAACAAGATACATGTAGTAGCCTCATGATATTCATTGGAAGGAATCCAAGAGGATCCTCCAGTATATTCAGGGTACCAGGACCTATGACATTCACTATGCTGCAGACTTTGAACTAGAGTTGGTTGGTTACATAGATTCAGATTGGGCAGGAGATTCTATTGATCAAAGTCTACTTCCAGATATGTATTCATGTTTGGTGGTGTCCCCATTTTCTGGTCTAGAAAAAAGCAGGCTGCCATTGCATTGTCTTTAGTAGAGGCCGAGTACCGAGGAGCGGTGAATGCATCCAAGTTGTTTGGTTGCAAGGCATTCTTTTAGAGTTTTATTTTGGTAGTACTTCATCCACTGTCCTCTTTTGTGACAATCAAAGTGCTATTCAGATCTCCACATATCCAGTTACCAGGAAGAGGACCAAACATGTAGAGATACAAATGCACTATATTAGGGAATTGGTGCATGACAGGACCATCATTCTGCAATACTGTTGTTACCACCTAAGTTGTACTTAGTGGATTTTTATCAAGTGAGCCTGGTCAAATGGACAAAGATGATTTGTTCAGAGTTTAGAAGACCTTCAGAAGTGCTTCTAGGAAGGGCATGTTGTACTATATCACATGTCCATACCCCATAGGGGAGCTGTAATAAAATGTTCTAGCATGATAGTGTCTATAAAAGACTCAGTCTCTTAGACTTTATTTGTCAATCCGATCACCCCAGGGTTTTTTTTCCCTTGGTTATTATTGGTTGTTGAATAAACGACTGATAATTTATGAATTTTTCACTCAATACCTCCAAAGTTGGTGTGATCGACTTGGCATTTAGGCCTATTGAGGTTATTAAAGTCTATGTGTCAATGTATAAACATGTTAGGCATCATTGTCGAGTCATATGAACATGTATAAGTCCCCATAGGTTTTATTTTTTTAATTTTTAAAGGTTTTTTTAAGTTTTAATTTTTCCAAAACTTAGGCTATTTTTTAATAGTCTAAATGGAAAAATTGGTCTTGTAATAAAAGTGGACTTCGAAGTCAGTTTCAGTCATGGGGGTGCTCATTTTCAAGCTAAGAGTGCCATGTAAACCCATAAACCACTTTTTCTAAGTTTTGAGTGATTTTCCTATCACTTAGGTCAGAAAACCGTAAAAATAAAATATTGATTATTTAATTGATAAATTCGTTAAATAATGGAGAAAATTCAAAATCCTAAATCATTGGGATTTGCTCTGATTTGACTGAAATCAGTCTCATCGGCTTGTGATTGACCTGATCTGACCATTCCTTCACTAAAGGAGCTGATCTAGTCTCAACAGAGAGTACATTACTGCATGTAATCTTGGGAATTGCGCCCTCTCTCTCTCCTCCACACGTGTGGGCTCATCTAGATGAGTTTTGGTGGATGCTTCAGTTAGAAGGTTGAGTTGTCAGTTAAATCAGCTCTCTGATTGACTGTTGCACTCACTAAGACTCAGATCAGACTCTGATAGACTCAGATCAAGCTCAGATTCACTCCACTTGCAGCTGCAGTCTCTCTCTCCTTGGGAATTGCGCCCCCTAGGATAGATTTCCTATTTTTGCTATAAATAAAGCACATATTATGTCTTCCAAGATAGTTAGAACTAGGATTGAGGTGCTCTTGCTATTTTACTATTGCTATTTTTCATTTGAAATAAATAAAATCTTTGTAGGCAAGATGGTGTCATGTTATTGTGTGTGTGGATGAGCATTTCCATGTTTTACTGAGGTAACCTGTATCTATGTTCATAACTTGCTTATTTTTTGTGGATCCAGTGCTAATAGATTGATAATAAGTTTATTATCATCTTTATAGGAAAGGATTTTGTCAATAATTTTATTTCCTATCTCTTTCCTTGTTATGCATGTTTAGAGATCTAGATTCAACATGTTTTATAAGTTTATATGCATGCTATTCTAATATCTCAATTTATGTATTAACCAGATCTCACAAGCATTTTGGAAAGCCTTTGGATTAAGTTGCAGGTTCCTAGCTTGGATAGGGTGCTGATATATTTTTCTTCCTCACTTTCTCCAAAACTTTCTCAAAGGCATAGTCCCTCGACATTCCACCGGAAAGCTTCACGGTTTCTCTTAAAGGCTTCCAACACTCTTTCTTTCTCTTCCTCCTTCTAAAAATACAAATTTTACCTAGTTACTTTGTTTACAAGATTTTTCATTATCCATATCTACCATCTCAAATTAAAACTTACATAGATATATTATTTCAAGGTTCATAATCTACATCTCATTCCTAAAAAGTTTCATAAAGCATTCTAGATCTAGTTTAGGGAAATCATCTGTTTTGCATGCCAATTTAAAGAGAATCCATAGGTTGCATGCATTAGATTTATGTTTCATTTTTAAAAATATTAAATCCAGCAATAATTTCATATCTCATTGGCTTCCCAAACAGCAAGCCAAGATCCCAACGAAAGCTTGCTTTCCTTGGTTCCTTTTTCACCGTTTTAGCTAGTTTTAACTTATTTTTGTTTGGTTTAAAGTAGGATGACCCAAAGGTACTTTAAAAGTGATTTTGAGAATATTTAATTCTAATAATATCATTTCATTTTAGAAGGAATAACAGAAATAGGAGAAGCTGTTGTTCGAAAGTGGCTTTTGGATCATCTGAATCCCCCTAGGGGTCTCCCTTTTGATTGTAATTTTAAATTTTGGGAAATTTGTAAGATATTGGTTTAATTTTGTATAAGAAACAAGAGGATTCATATAATTTTACTGATATTGTAAAAGTATATAATAAAAAGTTTCTCCGAATAGGCTCTTTCGAGCCCATTCCTCGTCCCCCTTGGGGGAATTCGCGCCTTTTTGTCGTTTTTTGCATTGTCTTATTTTTGTTCACTCTAGATTAGTTTCATTCATGAAGAATAACATGATTTGATTACTTTAGCATATATTCCATATTACAGTATCAAATTAACTTGAATACTTACCCCACGACTTCCTAATTGACCCACAAGGGGAAAGAGATGCATGGTAGGAATAATTAGAAAAATTTGTGGTTTGCTTATTTTATTTTGTTGCGTATCATTAATTTTTGTAAGTAATTGTTCTAAAATAAACCCCCACCTTGATTCCCTGATTGAGCTTCACTTGGAACGAAAGAGGTTCTTGGAGGGTTTTTCTTTCTAAGAAAACGCATCATTTAAAACTCACTAAAATTGACAAGACTCTAGTGTGTATGATCTCCACTTGGATGTGGTTCGTCCAATCTATCAAGTTGCATCAAAAGCAATGTGAGTGACTATTTAATTAGTTATCACCTTCCCCAATCAACCACCATCAGGAAAAAATCCAATGCCTCAATAAAACCATAAACGGTGGAAAAATACCCAAAGGAAGCGGGAATTCCTGAAAAGTGACCGCGAGGTGCCGATCTCTGTTACACCTGCAGGTGTATTATGAACACAGTCTCAGAGAATCCATTCATCCCACACATTCCTTGCGAGTAGCCATGAAGGTTTATTTTTGGACATACTCCAAGTACCCTTGGGTATATCTGGACCCCTCCCCCTTCGCCTAATTTAATCTATTCATATTTCACATTAACTTAAAATGTACCAAGAGGCAATCACAACACATTCACTCCAATCACATGCATGTACATTGATTATTTTATGACTCCATTTTAAGGAACTGGC